>OZ024740.1:70621042-70648542 GCA_964016885.1 Eledone cirrhosa
ACAACACACATCAATAACAGCACACATCAACAACAACAACAACAACACACACACATTCTATGCCTCTCACCACCATCACAATCTTAACAAACACACAGACACAGAAAACAGGTAATGACAGTAACACAGAAATAAGGGAAGGTAATAGGATTGAAAGGAGAGGGAGACTATGAATACTGACAGAGAAAATAACCAGGACGAACACACAGACACACAAAATAGAGTAGATAATAACAATGAGCCAGAGGAAAGAGACAGGAGTAATAATAAGAGACATAGAAACAACCATGAGGCTGTTGGTGGAAATAGAAATAGAAACAACACAACTAACAATAACAGTAGCATTAGTACACATAAAGCAGCAGCCTGGAACTCTACTTTTTATAATCCTTCCGATATGTCCTTCCACCTACGACGAGTCCACGCCACGATTTTAGCTTTTAACAAACGCACGCAATTGCCGTCGAAGGTCGATGAACAAACAGAAGCACAATTTAGTATAGCTAGATCTAAACTTAGAAATATTGTAGAACAGTATAGCAAGAAGCAAAATAGAATGGAGGCCCAGCAACTGGGAGAAAAATCTGCAAATGGCTTGCGTAAGCTCATGCAGCGCTCGCGTAATGGAGAGATAGCCTGCTTTCCAACAGACAAGTCTGGCAGAATATCGGTTGACAGTCTGCCAAACTACATCCAGGCAATGCAACCCCACATCACTAACACAAGAGAAGTAACACCACAAGAGCATGAGGATAGGGAAAAAGCCCTCAATGCCCATACGATGATGTGGACGAATATAATGCAGCCCAACAAGAGGACTGCCAACAACCTCCAGGCCTGGAACAATGACGTGCCGGCGTTGTATGGGCTTCGAAAAGACCATAAAACGGGCAGTGACCCTGTCACTGGACCACCGACACGGCCAGTCTGTGGAGCTAACATTGCTAGTAACTACAGACTTTCCTACTTCCTCTCCCTGATCATACGCCCCATCATTGAAATGTCCCCAGATATATGTGACAGCACGGAGGACCTCCTCAGCGGAATCGGCGAGATGAAACCGATCTAGGGACCTAACAAATTGCATAATAGGTAGTATGGATGTTGTGTCCCTGTATCCATCTATTGACGTGGATATTGCTGTGGAGAAATGCGTAGAAATGATCAGTGAGAGCAATATTGAATTCCGTGGGATTGATACCAGTGAGCTGGGACTCCTACTTAAACTTACCTATAGTAATGATTATCTAGATACATATGGCCTTAGCAACCTGTGCCCTACAAGACCAGCAAGAGGCAGACCACCTACCATTACCTCAATGGCCAATAAAACCCACACAGATAGATGGAACGGGTGAACCAGAGCCATACGGCTCCCGATAACCACGATTAACTAAAGAAAATGATTGCACATGCGGTGGGGGCCAGTATAAAATGAACCCTTAAGGAACATATGTTAAAATTTAATGGAAAAACATATGCCCAAGAGGAGGGAGCAGCCATTGGTGTTAGCATTGCAGGTGACATAGCTAACCTATTCATGGTATGGTGGGACAATAGACTTAAACTTAAACTTAAAGAACAATTAGAAGACAGCAACCCCTTAATCCTGATAATGTACTCCCGCTACGTTGATGATATAAACATCGTAGTAAAAACACCCCCACTAAAGAACAGTCTGGAATTAGAGAAAAACACCATGGAAAGCATCCAGCAAATAGCTAACTCCATCCACCAGGGTATTAGAGTTACTATAGACTACCCAAGTAAACACCCCAACCATCGATTACTTGTACTAGACACAGAGCTCTGGTTAGATACCATTAAGAACAAAAAACAAATCCTCCATTCCCATTATGCCAAACCCATGGCTTCCAAATATCTGATCCACCGAAACTCAGCTGTTTCGGACCATACCAAAATCAACATACTGATTGCGGATTTGGTACGGGTGATAAGAAACGTGTCCCGCATGTGCAACCCCAAAGAACTAGAGAGACACATACAACACTTCATCCACCGTATGCAGTTCTCTGGTTACAATCAGAGAGATAAAATCAGAGTATATAGAGGAGCCAGGACCAAATGGGAAAAAATGGTAAATAATTATACAAATGGGACCTGCCCCTTGTATAGCAGCAAATTTTGGAGTAGAATAGAAAGAACTTGGAATAAGGTTAATAGAATAAACTCATGGTATGATAGCAATAAATACCAGAGTGTAATGTTCATCAATACAACTCCTAGAGGTGAATTAGCTTACAAATTTAGAAGGGCCCTAGATAAATATAAACTCAATATTAAGATAGTAGAAAGACCAGGTACCTCCATAAAAACACTTATTAGCAATACATACCCTTTTCAAAGACCTGCCAGTATAGATAAGAAATGTATAATCTGTAAATTAAGCCCCCATATTAACTGTAAAACTAGAAATGTAGTATATAGCATAAGATGTACTGAAGGACAATGTAGAGATAAGAATATAGTGTACATAGGTGAGACAGCTCGTAGTATAGGGGAACGGATAAATGAACACTGGCGAGAGCTTCAAGATAGTAAAGAATCATCTGTACTCCACCAACATGCTAAAATAGAACATAAGCGTAAATTAGAGAACATAGAAATAAAAATAGAATCTACACACAGAAAAGACGCAATGTTTAGACAAATCACAGAGGCAATAAACATAAATGAACTCCAACCAAAATTAAATAGAAAACATGAATGTAACAGCAACATCACAACTTACAATTATGGACAAAATGAAACACACAAACACATAGAACAAACAACCAGTAACATGTAAATAAACAAATAAATAAACAAATATAAACACACACAGACACCCGGATGTAACACACACACACACACACAAAAACAAGATGGCGTAGGACAGAACAAAGGAGAGGCACAAAGAAAAGAATCCCCAGTCACTGAAGAGGTCACAGAATGTGTGACGAAAGAACTTTGACAATACATGAACAATCATCTGGTTGTGGAACCAACCAACCAACCGGAAATTTATAAATTCCTAAATTTATAAATTTAATTTATAATAAATTGATGTGAAAGCAACTGGTGCGTGTGTTTCTTATTGGCAACATGACCCTTCCAAAGTATAACAATATCGGTTTCAACACAGGTTTTCAGAAAAAGAATCTTGCTAAACAAATTCAGAAACGAAATATGTATATATATATATATATATATATATATATATATATATATATATATATATATATATATTGTTATACTTGGGGAGGGTCATATTTGTGTAATATTGCCAGAATTAATAACAGAACACACTCACTGTTTGGTTGGTTTTCGCTTTTCGCTTCTGTGTCTTTTATATCGGTAATCTAATTTATTCGATTCTCAATGTTGCCATTGACTGACCAACGGTCAAAAATAATACAGATACAATATAGACACAAACACATATATATAGTTTATCAAAGTTCTTTCGTTGCACATCTGCAACAACGTTGGAATGCAAAAGTAAAATTCTGGCAATATTACACAAATATGACCCAAGTATAACAATATTTGTTTCGACACACGATTTCATATAAAAAACTTCGCAAAACTAATATATATATGTATATATGTATATATATATATACATATATATATATATATATATATATATATATATATATACATACATATGTGCGTATGTGTGCGTATCCCCCCACCCACACAAACATATGTACATATATATAGATTCATTCATACACACACTCACACACACTAACGCTAAACCTCTGAGATTTATATTCTGCAGGCTTACACGTTTTCGTCCCATTTTTATCAAATAATAACCCTGTCAGTATATCCCCCATCCCCAATTCCCATTGTCCCCTTTTTTCGCTTCCCTCCCCACCTCACAGACCCTTTTCTACCCATTTCACACCCTTCTGTACCCTTTTTCCACATCCTTCTACCCCTCTCACACCCTCCGATACTCATCCATTCTCTCCCTTAAACACATTCACACGTTCGCAGGTTCTCAGTTTTTATCACTCGTATGTATGTGTGCATGTGTGTGTGTGTGTGCGTGTGTGTGTATATGCATGAATGTGTATGTTGAATGTATATATGTGTTCGTACGTATGTTTTGTATGTTTGTCTGTGTATGTGTGTGTGTCTGTTTGTTGATAATACTTAGACGTGCTTCACAATGCACATCTAAATTTATCTAAACATGTGGAATGATTGTTTGAATGTATGCATGTAAGCATACATACATACATACATATACACTTGCCTTCATATATACATACATACATGCATACATACATAAATACATACGCGCATACATGCACGCTTACTTTGCATATATACATATATACATTAAATATAAGTATATAAGTATGTAACAGCCGTACTAAGAGTGGGAAATGAAATTTCGTTTCATTTTTTCGGTTCATATATATATTTATACCTGTGATTATTGGGACACTATGATGTGTTAGTGACTGCCTCAGTGCAACTCTTGAGAAGCCGGACTTCACAGAAACAGAAAGAACATGACTAGTTAGGAAATTACAAGTACAATTCATTAATGGAACAGTAAAATTATGTAAAACATTCCAAAAATTATGCATGTTATAACTGCATGTACGCATCTACAGATACAAAACATGCATATGCTCACATATAACTGAAAACATCCACATTCACCCATACAATAACACCCTACTTGTACAGACATGCATGCAGACATGCAGACATAACTACCTAGTTGATGTTGTGTAAATTCCAATGAGAGAATTGTGTATCAATGTTAAAAACCGACTCTCTCTCTCTATTGGTAAACATTTATAAAATTATAAAACCAGAACATACATAAATATATACATATATGCATGCATACATACATACATACATACATACATACATACATACATGATGATGATGGCTGCCCCCTCGTTATCGAGTATGGCCATTGCACGATATACCATTATTAATAATAATTAATTAATTCTATCGTGCAATGCCTGTGCGTGAAGATATGTTTTAAAGGGAGGAAAGACTGTGCACTGAGCCAATCCCACTCTCTGAGCGACAGTAGCTATAACCCGAAAAGAAGAAAAGATCAACATCATCGGTAACTACTGAGCCGCAGGTTTTATATCGGAGTTATCCCAGTTTCCTGAGTTGCCTTCTCCTAGAAGAATGCCCTGAGAAAGGCTAGGGGTCCTTCACTCCCAGTGGTTTAACCGCGCGATCGGGTGTCCAGCCTGACTATTTCTATGTCCCCGCGCATATACATACACATGCACCCATGTATATACACATATACACACTACATGTACATCTGTATATACATATTTACACACTTTTGGATGGCCGTTGACCCTTATGAGTTCTTCCGCCCTTTGTCAGGTTTTGTTTTTTGTCCTGCAGGGTGTCCAAAATCACCCTCCTCACCAAGTAAACTTGGTGGGGTTGCCGGTTTAGTCGCCGACGACCCGACCTTGCGACAGGTTTTACTGGGTTACATGTTACCAGTAGCACTCAAGAGTGACCCGACATATACATACATACATACATACATACATACATACATACATACATTACATGCACACTTGCCTTCATACATATACGCATACATAAATACATACGTGCAAACATGCATGCTTACTTTACATATATACAAATATACATCTACGCCACTTTCTCCTTCTTTAAAGATTCAATGCCTCCCCATCACGCGATCTCAAATACACCAACAGGGCAAGATCAAGACACGCTTTTTAGACACTTTAAACTCTGACAGCAATTCCACGTAGTTCGTAGCAGCATCAACGATATATAAACGTTAATGGAATTTGTAAGAAAAAACGAACAACCAAGGGATATAACACCCTGGCAATATTTGTGTACTATAAATCAGTGGCCCACAATGTGATTGTTCCAGCTGTACTAATACCAGCATTTTGTCAACTTAACTTGAAAGTAGATTAGATCCGGGCCATTGATGTTAAAACCCGAAAAATGTTACCCGACACACCAGAAATTTCCACATTAGACCACCTCTATCTACAACATTTTTGAATGTCGCATTATATACTTTCGACATCTACCAATAACCAAGCTAAAAAGCTCATCCATAGAACAAGTCTATGAGAGGTGAGAAAGAGCTTCTTGAGAAACACTGCCAGTGATGACTAAATATACATACCCAATGGCGTTGCTCAGCACTGCCGCAACGAATCAGTCAATCAATATTCTGTATATTCGCTCTCACGTTGAAGGATATGTTTTTGCCGCCAAGGAACAGAAAATACAAATGAAATACCTGATGCACAAAAAGGATAGAGGTGAAGGTAAAATACTTCGATTCTTCAAGAGATGAAGACTATGGAATAAACATCAAGGATATTACCCATCATAAGCACCTGTTATAAGATTTTATCACAGTACTTTCTGCCTATGTGGCATGATGTAGTCACCAAAACATTATATTATGAAATCCGTTGAAAGAATAGTTCTAAAGATGAAATTATAAAGAGTTACAGCTATTTAAAAGGCATAGTCATACATAGTCATGCATAGTATGAACGAGTCATAACTATAGAAAATATAAACATAACCGACCAGACATAACGATATGAGACAGAGAAAAGCCATGCATAATAATTGTTTCTACTTTTGGCACAAGGCCAGCAATTACCCAGTACATTACTGGTACTTTATTTTATCGACCCCGTAAGGATGAAAGGCAAAGTTAACCTCGGCGGAATTTGAACTCAGAATGATAAGGGCCGTAACTCTATGCGTCAAAGCATGGCGTCCGACCCTCTACCGATACTGCCAATCCACAGCCATGCATAATAATGGAAGCCAGCTGTCCAGCAGATCTTAATATAGAATTAAAAATGAATAAAAAGAAGAACACCTATACCGAACTAATAAGGGATCTGCTGATCCTCCACACTAACTATAGCTTTAGATTTATACCAGTAATCATTGGAGCACTGAGTTTAACAGAAGCCGAGTTTCACAGAACCAGAAAGAACGCAGCTAATTAGGAAATTACAAGTACAATCCATTAATGGAAGTATAAAAATATGTAAAGCGTTCTAGACGTTTAGCATCTAATAACTGCATATACACATGTGTAGATATGGAAACGTGTACATATATATTTCAAAACAAAGATATGTGCACTCAATGACGTTAATGCCTTCACACTTACACGTAAGTAGATAGACCAACGTAATTATATATATAAAGCAACATTTTGACAGTCTATTAGAGAGTTCTTGTATCTGTTGCCAATCTTGCAATATTACCTGTGACTCATTTTTGTCGCAACCATTTTCATCTATTACGTGACACTTGTCTCATTATTTCGTCTCGGTGCTGCCACACTGTCTAGACGTGGCTATTTCTATTAACCCAGGTTTTCCTTTTTGCACGTCACTTTCTCTATATTTGTTTTTGTCTTAGTGAGTCTAACTGACCATCTTCGTCACACATTGTTAGACCTAAACGTCGAACATTTAATTATATACGTATTTTATCCTTGGCATTTTTTTCACGTAAGACCTGATTCGTTTCATCCTGTAAAATACTCCAGGATAATATTTGACGATCTTGTTAGACACTGTGATAGCGAAGAGACAAGCAGTACTGGTGGTAGGAGTCGGAACTGTATATGTCCATTTCGACAGGCTGATGAGTGTATCTGTGGCCAATTTTGCAATCTTATTTGTGGCGTACACAGCTCTCCCTCCTCTGCCTTCGTTGAGTTTTTCGATATATATATATATATGTGTGTGTGTGTGTGTGTGTGTGTGTGTGTGTGTGTGTGTGTGTGTGTGTGTGTGTGTGTGTGTGTGACAGTGTGTGACAGTGTGTGACAGTGTGTGTACGTGCGTGTGAGTATGTGCTCATATATATATAAGCTTTCATATATATATATATGAAAGCTTTAATATTTCGGTGAGGTGGGGATACCAATGAGAACAAGCTTTGGATTGATTTTGAAGATTGTTGTTAACCTTATTTAATCAAATTTAATGGAATATTTTCCACATCAAACAAATGACATAGTGCTCGCGGCAGCAGTAAAGAGAGTAGAATTGGAAAATTTCTAATTGATCTCAGTCATTAAGTCCTGCCATGCAGTCTATCGTTTTTGTAATCAACCCCAGGAAAGTTTCAATTTTCGTAATACTTTGTTTCGTGTCAGAAGACATTATCCAAGGTGACACCGCGAAAATATATTGTAAGAATATCCCTAGAACTGAATTTTCTGAGAATCAAGGAACACATCCTACAAATCATGCGAACGCTGTTATTTATGTAAGAACTGTAGCTTAAATTGTTATCGACCATTACTTTATGGTCTATAATATTGCTAGATGCCACAGGGCTTTCGTCCAAATGAAGAGAGTATGGTAACTTAAATGTATCCTCTTTTCTAAAGTGAATTAGTTCTAATTTATTCTCCGCTCATTGGATAATAACGAGCGGGTCTGATTGAAGATATGACCAGTCTCCCACACCGTTGATCCCTTTCTGAAGCTTAGAGATATCTTCGAAGATTCTTATTTTGCTATGTAACATCTATAATGTCATTAATGAAAATAAGGAATAGGAGTGTGAGATTCCATTAGTGACGTTTGCTGAGCGCATCTGTACTCCTTTGATCACAAGATGTTGAGTTCTATTCACCAGGAAACACTCAATCCACTATAGTAGCTTCTCACATGTTCCAATGCTAGGTGGTTTCTTCAACAGGATGCTATGATCGACCCCGTCAAAGGTCTTGCTAAAGTCAAGATATATAACATAACATCTGGATTGGAGCCCTCTCCCAATGCATTTAGATTGCCATCAATGTGGTGCATCAGTTGTGTTAATCGGTCCCTACCATCACGTAATCTATGCTGGTTACAATTAAGATGGTTGTTGCTTTCGAGGAAGGGAGTTACTCGGCATCTCACAACCTTTTGAAATGATTTGATGATATGAGAGGTAAATGAGATCGTTTGGTAATTTCACTTTATTGAATACCAATAATTTAATCAAAACTGGGACAACAGATTGGGATTGAAAATGTTCAGGTATATAGCTTGCTTCCAGTAAGTTCCTCCAAAAACTAGCTAAGAGGTATGCCAGTTGATGTTGATACTCCTTCAGGATCGTTGCAGGGAATCTATCGATGCCAACTGCTGAGTTGTGTTTAATTTTGTTCATTGATGCTATAATATCAGGGGCGCCGAACGTTATGTAAGACATAATGTGTTGGAGGCTAACTTCACAGATCATTTACAGATCAACCATATCAGAATAGCTGAAAATAGAACAGTATTGTTTTTGCAGCATCTTACAAACCAGAGGGTCAACAGAGGAGACAACGACCTTGTGTTTTTTAGGCAAATGAGAACTCTTTGGAATTGAGTTTAATTTTATGATTAGCCCAATCCCCCTTCCTCAGTTATTCTTTCGTTATTGATGATAAGCATCATGAAGTTTTAAAGATTGTTTTTATTTTATTTACGCAATGCTATAGCAGTTGAATGGATGTGTTACTGCAGGCAATATCTTAGTTGGTTGATTTCTTTTATTAAGATTTTTTTTCTTTCTAACAAAGGTTTTTCGGTCATTAGGGAACCTGCACTAAGTTATGGCCACGGATCTTGATGGAGAGATTTTGAACACACACACACGCACACGCACACGCACACGCACAAACAGGCAAATACACACACACACACACACACACACACACCTATATATATATATATATATATATATAACGAAGGAAGTGTGGTAAAGGAACCAGATGGACCATAACGCACCAGAGTACTCAATACTTAGGGTAGTAGAGGGGGGATAGGAAAATGTTTAACCCCGACGGCAGAGCTCAAGCCGTTTCGACGGCTATTATATATATATATATATATATATATATATATCATCATCATCATCATCACCGTTTTACGTCCGTTCTTCCACGCTAGCATGGGTTAGACGGGTTGTCCTGTTGTGGGCAGTGTCTGGTCGGCTGACCATGCCTTGCTCATACAGGAACTGATCTGGCTTGATTTCTACAGCTGGATGCCCTTCCTAACACCAACCTCATTTACAGTGAGTGCTGGGTGCTTTTTCGTGGCGCCTACACGTCCACTTTACAGTGTGGGCTGGGTGCTTTTTTGCCGTGGCACCTCCACGGCCACCTTGCGGTGGGGGGGGGCATATTGTTTATATGCTTCAGCATGTACCCATGGGAGGTCGGGTACCCTGTATTACTGCGTGACGCCAGAAGTCACGGTCGTGTGTCATTGACTTTGAGAGGTGTAGTTGGGTAAGGTCGGCTTTTATCACCTCATCCCAAGTCATCTTGGGTCTCCCCACTCCGCGGTTTCCATCAACTTCTAGTGCTCTGCACCTTTTTATGCAGCTGTCATCCTTCATACGCATCACATGTCCATACCAGCGTAACCGCCTCTCCTGCACGCAGCATTTGATTCCTCTTATGCTCAGTCTCTCTCTCAATTCCTTTATGCTTTGTCGTTCACGTATATTACTGTTACACATCCATCGGAGCATGCAGGCTTCGTTTCTCTCTAATCTACGTAAGTCTTCCACCTTCAGCGCCCAGGTCTCACTACCATGCAACATCGCTGTTCGGATACACGCATCATACAGTCTGCCTTTCATTCTGAGGGAGAAGCCTTTTGCAGCTAGCAGTGGTAGTAGTTCCCTAAACTTCTTCCATCCCGTTCTTACCCTAGTTATTGTACTTTCTGAGCACCCACCTCCGTTGCTAATTCGGTCACCTAGGTAGCAGAAGCTGTCTACTGTTTCTACAGGGCTCTCCCAGAGATTGGTGGTACTTGTTTCCTGTGGCTGTTTGCTTGCTGTTTCAGCACAGCTGCTGCATGTGAATCCTACATTCTTAATTAAGCTTCCTGAGATCCCGCTACATCTCTTGTGTACCCATTGTTTGCATTTGGGGCAGAGAATGGAGTTCCTACCTACACCTTTCCTACATACTGAGCAAGGCCATTTCCCTGAGGGGATCTGGGTTCTGTTTTCTCGTCTACTTACAAGGACCTTAGTCTTTGTCATGTTGACTTTGAGGCCCTTTCTCTCTAGTCCCTGCTTCCAGGTTTGGAATTTATTCTCTAGTTCTACCATAGATTCAGCTATGAGTGCGAGGTCATCAGCATACAGGAGTTCCCATGGGCATCCGGTCTTAAACTCCTCCGTTATTGCCTGCAGGACTATGATGAACAGGAGAGGGCTAAGAACAGAGCCCTGGTGGACCCCAACCTGTACGCTAAATTCCTCGCTATACTCATTGCCAATCCTAACTTTGCTGACTGCTCCCCTATACATGGCTTGTACCGCTTTCACAAGCCATTCATCTACTCCTAGTTTTCTAAGAGCCCACCAGATTACTGCACGTGGAACTCTGTCAAAGGCTTTCTCAAGGTCGACAAATGCCAAGTAGAGTGGCTTACTTTTAGCTAGGTACTTTTCCTGTAATTGCCTCACAAGGAAGAGGGCATCAGTGGTGCCTTTCCCTGGTACAAACCCAAATTGCATCTCGTCTATATTCACCCGGTCCCTAATCAGCTGTGCTATAACTCTTTCTGTTACTTTCATGACCTGGTCCATCAACTTTATACCTCTATAGTTTCCTCTATCTAGTGCATCGCCTTTACCTTTGTAGCAGTTGACAATGATGCTACTGCACCAATCTTTTGGTATGGCCCCCTCTAGTATTACCTGGTTAACGATACGTGTGGTTATAGTGTGACCTACAGACCCAGATGCCTTCAGCATCTCGGCAGCTATACCCGATGGACCGGTTGCCTTCCCTATCTTCATATCTCTGATTGCCTTACTTACTACGCTGCCGCTGACTTGTACTGCTGGTCCCTCTATAGGGTCTACGTGGGGTAGGGTCTCTTCTTCCCATGCATTCTCCTCATTTAGTAATCTATCATAATGACTCTTCCATGCATCTTTCTTCTCAGCACTTGTGAGGGCAAGCTCACCTTTATCATTCCGGATACACTTCTCTCCAATGACATCACAACTATCTCTGACACACTGCCTCGCAATCTTGAATACCTCCTGTTTCTGGTCCTCACGTTGTAAAACATGCTTGAATTTTCTATCCTCTGCTTCCCTCCTAGCTAAGTATACTTGTCGCCTAGCTTCCCTCTTGGTCTCTATGTAATGTACCCTGCTCCCCCCGTTCTTCCATTCTTTCCATGCCTGTCTCTTGGCCTTGACTGCTTCATCTACCTTATATATATATAAGTAGTTCCACAACAGTTAGTTCACCATTACCGAGAACAATTGTTTCACCTCATTCGGACGATCAGCTCGGTTTAAATGAGGTCGTATGGAAAAGGAAAAACAACTGTACGAATACGCATGTGCTGAAACAGTCAATTCCTGAAGGGGAGGTAAACCCACGATCGATCGATGTAAGGGGAGATAACTGTGGATATATTATTTATGTTATTCAGTCCAGAATATTATAGATTGTTCATGTTAGTCAATCTGGAGGTTTGTAATTACGTAATAGGTGTTTCCAGACGTGTGGACAACGGGAAAATAGTTAATTCCTTGAACTTAGACAAGCACTATTATGTAACTTCTCGGGATATTGATTCTTTCTCCCATGCACAGCCCACATGACGGATTACCATTTCCGTATGGCTTAGACTTAGTAATAAGTTTCCATTGGATGGCATAATTCACGCCTGTGTCCTTGAGGGACCATACGTGGCTCGCGATCTTCGTGGACGATCGTTTGTCCGGGTATCTGAGGTCGACTGATGATTCCGGAAGCGTTCCTTAAACCGGCCCTCCGTCATACCTACATAGGATTTAACCTCTTGTTGTTGATTTGGTCGGTTAGAAGTGACCACAGCTTCGTAAATTTACAGCGGATGTGTTACTTTGTTGTTGAAGGGGACAAACCTCAGGCCTTCGGGGCAAAAGCATCCTGGTGGGGTGCTGCTCTTAGGGCTGTTGGTGATGTTGGCCTTTATATTCTTAGCACAGGAGTATCCTAGTTTCATCCTGTGTCTGTTAAAGATGGAACGGTATTTGTGACCTATGGGGAAGTGTCTATCTAAGAGAGCTAAAAATCTTTTGCCAACATTAGTTTTAACGTTGAGTTAGAGGTGGGTGGAGAAGCAAATTATTGTTCTATTAACACGATTTCTTTTCCTATTGTTTTTGGCGTTAGTGGGGGAGCAAGTAATTGGTTGCGAGAAGCCACTGTTAACTAACGCCGCGTTGTAGTAGGGTGCTGCTCTGTCAAAGATTGTTTTATCAGAGGAGAGGTTAGAGATTCTAGTGCCGATATTTTTCACGAAGTTTCTAAAAACTGTATGAGGGTGGTATGAGTCCTTATGCATGTAATTTAGTTTTTCATTTAGTTTATTACATCTAAAAATGTGTGTGGGAAGATCTAAATTTATATCTAAGTAATCTATGCTAACAATGTTGGTAGCTACTGTTATCCTCAGTCCTAACTCATTAAAAGTAGTCATTAAATCTTTTTTTAAATGGTCCACGTTGTGACCACTTTTATGGCTCTATAGGGTCAGACCATCATCGTGGTGTAAGCCCGTGTTTAAGTCCGGGTATAAGTCCGTGTATAAGTCCGGGAATCTAGTATCTAAAATAAATAAGCCAACCAAGTCGCATACATCAGCACTATCAAATGAGCCCATTGATACGTCGAATAGTTCTGAAGTAGTTGACTTCTTTGTCCACACTACTCCAGTGTCGAAGAGGAGGGTTTTCCAGCAATGTGCAATGATCCTGACTAAATCATGGACGGCGGTGTAAGTGGTAGCAAAGTCCAGCGCTTTTTTGAACAGGGTCACTGAGATCGACGGGTAAAAATCCACAATATCGAATTGAATGATCTTCGTTCTTTTGGAGCTGAAAGAGTTAAACCATATATATGAAAGATTTTAAACCATATATATATAGGTGTGTGTGTGTATAAATATATATATATATATATATATATATATATATATATATATTTGTGTGTGTGTATGTATCTGTGTGTGTACATGTGTGTATGTGTGTGTGTGTGTGTTGTGTTCATGTGTGTGTTCATTCTGTATCTATCAAAGGATGCATTTCAATACTGTTAATAAAACGGTATTTTATCATTGAAATAGCTATCAGAATAGAAATACCATCAGCGCCACCACCACTACCAACAACAACAATAATAATGATAATAATAATAACAATAGAAGTATAAGTTATTTACCGCTTCTCCTTGTGTGCAGAAAACTCTGTGGGTGTGGTGGAAGAATGATCCTGTGCGCATGTGATTAAACTTATGAATTGTTAGTAAATATACGTATGTGGGAAGTACCATTGTACGTCACTGAAATAAATGTTGACCGTGAAACACAGCAAAAAGAAAAGAAAAAAATTCACATTATAACATGAACAGAAAATTTCATTTTGTAACAAAACAAAAAAGAATTTCGTTTCTCGCCATTGTTTATGGACATCAGATGTAAATAAATATATGTGTGTGTATATATATATATAGCTCTTGTTTGCTGAAACAAGCCATCTAACAGGGCCAATAAAGCGCCTATACACGGTCACCTTTATCTGCTAGAAATAGCAGGAAAATCTGTCTTTATATAGACAGTTAATTGACAGTGTCGCTAGAACAAAATGCCTTGTGGTGTCTGTTTCACCTTTCTGCTTTTCTGGGGGTCGGTAAGATATAATATCTGTCTCGGACAATGATTTGGCGGAATTGTTAGCTGCTTCGTGGTATTTGTTCAGGTTCAATTCTGTTTCGTCATCGAAAAAGCTGCCAAGCCATGGACCTTTTTCAGAGTCTCCAGGACTAGTAGGAGAGAAAGAAGAAGGCATTATCAAACCGGGGACCTGGTCGGAATACTTGCAAAAAACCTGACTCCACTAAATGCATCCAAGGGCTAATGGTCAAGTGGTGGTTTTATACTGAGCGAAGGATTAAGTCTAGATACATTAGACAACGTATTTATAAATATAATGATTTTCCAAGCGGGATGGTCATGGTTGGAACGTCTATATTTATAGTTGTGTTCGACCATCGGTGACATGGGCTAAGGAACAACAAAATCTACCTACCACTATCACCAAAAGTAAAGATAGAAGGTACTGTATATAAAGTATTAATTTTCATATTGCAAGCTTAAATGTAATTTAACATGGGATTAAACATCAACAGACCATCTACCAACCAAAGAAAAAAGCAGAAGGTATTCTATTCAAAATATCAGTTTTTGTATCTAATTCAAATGCTTAAAAATAGTTTGAAAAGAAATGTCAAAATATGACACAATACATCTCTAAATAAAGAAAATACTCTTGACATTTTCTCTGTTTCTTATTCCTTCATTACGTACGTAATGGTGTACGTAATCGTTGACAAACATACTGCTTAAATATATGCAGTCATATCTCGTATATGTTCTTATTGTTATTTAACCCCCAGGTCACACTTGATTTAGTAGACTAGATATTCCCAAACGTTTTTGATCCACCTGCCCCATTTTTTAGTGAATAACATATATTCAACGCTCCCAACTGTAAAGTTGATAAAAAAAAATTATACTCTAAAAATTAAATTTTATAATTATTTATTTGTTTATTTATTTTATTTAGGCATTTATTGTTTTTAATAAGGCTTAATAATTTATATTCTTTTCTCTTTCTTTCTTTACCATTCCTTGATCCAATGACTCTTTACCACTTCTTTGTCTCACAGTTCTACTCCTAAATCTCCCAGGGTGGTGGCGCCCACTTGGTAAATCACTGGAGTCGACATATGATCAAGGATCAATAATACTTATAGTGTTTGATATTATGATTTAACAAAGTATTTGAAATGTTGGTCTCAGAGACCCATGCAGGGTCTGTTAACCTCAGTTGGGAACAGTGGCCATAAGACAAAACGAACTGTCTTTCAATTATTATTCTCACAACATAGCAATCTAGGAAGGGAGTAATTGCAGTGGGGATGGGTATGAGAAAATTCATTTAAATAAAAGAGGTACTTGACATGAAAGAAACGTGACAAACACTGTCTCAAATGTGTTTGAATTTTTTATAATTTCATATGGGCTTTAAGAGATCTTCATCAGTGGGCGGTTTTAGATGTGTTTTCTTTCAATACACACGAAAGCTTCTTCATCCCTGATGCAGAGGCGTTAAGTGTTTTGTTTCATTGCTATTTTGTGCTACAGAGTATTTCGATAGTTTATAGTCAACATTGTATGTAATAGACAGTGATAAAAACATTATCTTTCTATCTAGTATTATCGATAAGGGTGGATCAGCCGCACTAATTTCAAACCTGTGTTAGGATTTCATCAGTGACTGAGTAATCTGTTTAACTGTTCACTGCATTTAAATAAATTCAATAGTCCGATTTGCCTATATAACATATTTTGACGGATAATTTGATTAAGAAATTAGTTTGCTAAGCTGAAGTAGATAAAATTAATCATTCGGTATCTGGCGATACACCTTACCGTCAATTTGTAATATTACTTTTTCATACGAGACAACAAGGGTTAGCTCCTCTGTGCTGAATGTTCGTGTTAAGAAAGGGGTTGAGCTGTCAACTGATCACCATCTAGTTATCTGCAACTTGACATTACATAAAGCCAAATAAGCCCCCAAAACTGGCAGGTCCAGAGAGGGGGGGGGGAGAAGAAGAAGAAGAAGAACAACAACAACAACAACAACAACAACAACACGACGACGACGACGACAACCACCACCACCACAACAACAACAACAACAACGACAACAACAACAACAACTGCAGTATCAGCAAGTTGAAAGATCAAGTAGAGGCTTTCCCGTTGACTAATTGTATATATATATAAGCCTGTTGAATTGAATATGCTTGTACGTCAAAAGACTAGCCTCTGTATCACCCTGAATCTCTTAGTAAATTACGTTAATGGTACATGTGTTTACACGTTACTGTAACGTTAATGGTACAGGCTATTTACACGTTACTTTAACGTAAAGACCGTTCCTCTCATCTAACTACAGGAACACACATCGTCGAAACCGACTGGGGCTTATTTTATTTAGACTTAGGTGAGCCCTGATCAAGTAGACACAAAATATTCTTGAGCCATGAACGTCCCACTTTATATATATAAAACTACCATGTAACACTATTCTGAACATTTTTTTAAAATTGGTAGTGATGTAGTTTGGAGAAGACTTGGCGGCTGTTTTTAACATATTGAATGACCACCTAGTGGTTTTTCTGGTCGCCCCAATAGTCCCATAGCCAACATCTCGTCCAAAAGCATGACAGTCTATTGACTCGTATGTTATCATAATACCACCATGATGATGGGGTAGGACGAGTCGGGGTTAGTGGTGTGCGACAAACAGTAGCGGAATGAAGAGGGGTTAGGTGAGAGGAATTGGTTATAAAAGAAACTAAATACTAAACAACAAAGGCGTTATCGGTGAATACAACTAGTAGTTTACATTAAGGGCGTGAAAGATAATAAATGTGTTTAGATCTAAACGTGATACCAAGCAGGGAGCTGGAGTCGGGAAATTTATAATCTCAACCCATAATCAGAAGTACTTGTCGACTAGACTTTAAACAGTGTTAAAGAAGAAGAAAGCCTTTTTTTATCACTTAAATGTCCAGGTTACATGTACAGACACTATATATTAATATGGTGACGTCCATCCATCCTTACATACATGCATGCATACAAACATACATACGTGTGTTTGTGTGCGTGTGTGTATGTGTGTGTGCGTGTTTATGTGTGTATGCGTGTGTGTGTGTGTCTGTGCGCGTGTGTGTGTGCGTGTATATGTGTGTATGTGTGTCCGTGCGTGTGTATGCGTGTGTGTTAGTGCGTGTATATTTATGTGTGTGTGTGTGTGTGTGTGCGCGCGTGTGAGTGTGTGTGCGTGTGCGTGTGTGTGTATGCGTGTGTGTTAGTGCGTGTATATATATATATATATATATATATGTGAGTGTGTGTGTGTGTGTGTGTGTGTGTGTGTGTGCGTGTGCATGTGTGTGTATGCGTGTGTGTTTGTGTGCGCGCGTGTTTGTGTTGGACCTCTGTCTTTTGCGACGACGTATGTTCCAGTTGTTCGATCAGAAGAACGGCCGGGTCGTGAAATTCACGTGCATGTGATTGAGTATTCCGCAAACAGGACTGTTCTTAGTGTAAATCTGAGGGAGATTCAGCATGACAGAAGTGCGACAACGTTGACACTTTGAATCAATACAACTAATTTTTATCAGCTGAGTGAACTGGAACAACATTAAATGAAGTCTTGTTCAAGGATATAACGCGTCGCCGAGAATCGAGCTTACGACCTTATGATCACGAACCACGCATCTTCACGTGCATACATATATGCATACACACAGACATAAATAAATGCACACAGGTATACATACATGCATGTATACATGCATTCATGCATACATACACACATACATAATATATACATACATACACCCATACATACATCATGCGTTCATAAATACATACATACATACACACATACATGACGATGGCTGCCCCCTCGTTATCGAGTATAGCCATTGCACGAAAAAAAAACATAATAACGACAATAATAATTGTTTCTACTTTTGGCACAAGGCCAGCAATTACCCAATGCATTACTGGTACTTATAATAACGACAATAATAATAACAACAACAATAATAATAATTGTTTCTACATTAGGCACAAGGCCAGCAATCACCCAGTGCATTACTGGTACTTTATTTTATCGACCCCGTAAGGATGAAAGGCAAAGTCAACCTCGGCGGGATTGACTTTACCTTTCAATAATAATAATAATAATAATATATACACACACACACATACACACACATATCTATATACAGACACACACACACACACGATAACAATTAACAGTGCTGCGATCGAATGTGGCTTTTTAGCCCAGCCAATTATCTAAAATGTCTTGCACAGAGTCGGCAACCAAAACATTCACTGGGAATAGCCGGCTGTGGTTGGAGTTCATGTACTTTTGCATGTCGCTTGAGCCCTCCTGCTGATTTACATTCTCTCCTACATGCTTGGCAGGCATGATGGGTAGCATCTCCAACAGCAGCCTGGTAGTCAACCACTGGTCTTACTTTATGACTGCGAAGATGACTTTCGAGCCCAGCTTTGGTGAGGTAGAGTCTCGCACAGACGCTGCATGTCAGCGTCATAGGAGGAGGACCTTCGCTATCTGGAAATGCAACAGTAATGCCCTTCCTCATATCCCTCTTTACTTTCTCGTATGCGATTCGAGATACCTCAAAGGCAACTTTTTCCTCATATACAGTCTGTCTCCATTTATTACGATCAGCAACAACATTTTCCCATGTATCAACAGAGATGTTAGCCTCTTTCAAAAAGGCTTTCGACGAATCCTTATACATTTTTTTGGTTTATGTGGAGGTCGTTTTCCTTTAACAAACTCTCCATAAAAGAGTTGTTTTGGTATCTAGAATCCTTCATCCTGGCAAGGAAACCACTCCAACGGAGTCTTTGCTTACACACAAGAGCTTCAATACTGTCACACAGAGAGCTTTCCAAATCCCTCCAGTGAACGCCATGGATCCGCCTGAGACACATCTGATGGAAACGCTCCAATTGTTTAAGGTGTGTGTGTGTATAGATATGTGTGTGTATGTGTGTGTGTGTATGTGAACCAGGTCTCGCAGGCATAAAAAAGAGAAGAGAGCACACATGCCTTGTACACCTCTACCTTTGTCTTCTTGCATATGTCTCGCCGACCCCAGAGTCGCCTTTCTAGCTTTCCGAAAGCATCACTTGTTTTCCTAATCCTGAGTGGAATTTCATTATCAAGGTTGCTGTATCGATTGACAGTGTTTCCAAGGTAGACAAACTGATCAACCACTCCAAGTCGTTTACCATACACATACATATATGCACGCATACATATATATACATACATACATACATGCATACATGCATACATACATACATACATACATACATACATACATACATACATACATACATACATACATACATGGTGGTGGCTGCCAACTCGTTTTCGAGTACGGCCACTACTTTATATCCATGTAGGAGAACCCCTACCGATGCGCTGAACGAGTGTGACCTTTTAGTCCAGCCAGCGACTTGAAAACTCTGGTACAAACACTACACTTGTGACAATTATTGACACATAGTGCTGGGCTGGTACCATGTGACGACAAGTGCAGAGAAATCTCCAGATATAAAGCAATGCCTGTGCCGTGAAGCTTTTATAGTGAGCAAAGGCACTGCACAAAGCCAGTCCCACTCTCTTAACCAAGATGATATTTACCAAAAAGAAGAACAAGTCAACATCATTGGATACCATCAGGGTTGCAGGTGTTATATCAGAGTTTTCCTTCTCCTAGAATTCTGCCTTGACAAAGGCTAAGGGGTCATCTCTCCCGGTGATTTTGGATGGCCATTGACTCTTACGAGCTCCTTTGCCCTTTGACAGGTTTTGTTTTTAGTCCTGCAGGATGTCCAAAGTCACCCTCCTCACCAGGAAACCTTGGTGGGGTTGCCAGTTTAGTCGCCAACGACCCGACCATGAGACGGGTTGTACATACATACATACATACATACATACATACATACATACATACATACATACATACATACATACATACATACCCCATTTTGCGATTGTTATTTTAGGCATAAATTAGAGCATCGAACAAAATACGTTCTGAGTTTAAATCTCACCGAGATCAACTTTCCTTTTCAGCCTTTCGGGTTTAGTAAAATAAGTAGCAGTCGAGGTATGGTGAATGGATGAAATAGTTAGAACATTGCTGTATTTATTTCGGTTCTATACATTGAGTTCAAATCTAACTTCTTGACACTAGGAAAAAGGTGACATGATAGAATTGCAGTCACTAAAATTAAAATACTCAAGGATCCTCCTATGTGGTGCAATCTTATAGGAAGCCAGCTAAAATTACACAGGTACAGGGCAATAACAAATACCGCAAGACATCCCGTCTAACGCTCAAGCGACTGCGAACTGGCTGAGTCGCTTGAGCGTTAGACGGGATGTTTTGCGGTATTTGTTCGACTCTTTATTTGTCCCGATGTGATGTATATAGGTGGTCTCCAGTTGAAGGATCCCCCCCCCCACACACACATTCCGTCATAGAAACCCTGAGAATTGTCATGGGTACTGCTGATCTATCACTGACTATAATCTATATATATATATATATATATATATATATATATATATATATATATATATATATATATATATATGTGTATATATATATATATTAATTTATTAAAATAACAGATTAAAGTTTAAGCAAAGAATCGGTGCTTTCAGCATATATATATTTGATATATATTTATCCTTATCGAGCCCTCTTTGGATTTTAGTCTTCAAATTTATTATTATTACTATATGTATCTTTACCCTTTCTAGCAGTCTCTCTCTCTGTTAGCCTCTTCCTCACCCTTCACTCACTCATTCTCTGTCACTACCTCTCCTCCTCCTCTTTCTTCCCGTTTGACCCGTGAGTAATTCTTTTCTCTCGCATTCTCGGCCAAGCTGGTCGGAATTTTTTCTCTCTATCGTCTACGATTTCACAGAACTTATGTTTACCGAATTCGCAGACCAGACCCCTTCTTCCTCCCGTTAGACCTGTGCAAAATTCCTTCCTTGCTCACATTTCAACCAGGTTTGATGGTCTTTATTCTCTCGTTCACGATTTCACCGAACTTAAATTCATAGAAATCTGGGACTTGTCTCTTTCTTCCTCACTTTCTGTTGCTTCACCATTTTGTTTGTTTACCCTCGCGTTCCCTTTATTTACGTGTCCCAACGACTTTTTTTAGCCGTTGCTCGCACCAACCGGAGGTATATGGTCTTTAAAGCGATGAAATGCCTATGATGGTTGGAAGATCACTGATGAAGGACAAACTTTTTTCATATGTAACCCACTTGCAACTCCGTAGCACCCTTATTATCATATACATATATATATATATATCACTGACTATAATATATATATATATATATATATATATATATATATATATATATATATATATATATATATATATATATATATATATATATTGCTATATTCTCCTCTTGATAGTTTACTCTATTTCTTTAAGAAATCTTATCAACGTCATTGCTGAAAACAATTAGGGCTTTGTGTGGCTAGAAAATTGAATGAAAACTTTTTACAAAATCTAGGGCGATAATGAAAGTTATTTTAACATAAAAATTATTTTATCTTCATATAATCAAAGTGTATTCTCTCCCTCTCTCTTTCTCCCTCTCTCTTTCTCCCTCTCCCCATAATAAAGAAAAACAATACTCAATGTGACGAAGGTACTCCTACGACTCTATCAGGTGTTGAGGGACTACGGAAAAAGAATGTATTTAACTCGTTATACACGCCGTACCCCACACAGCATATATCGAAATAAATTGTTTTAAAAAGCAAAATGAAAGAACATCGTGTTTGTTTTTCGATTTTATGTCATTGATAAAGTAATTTGCCCTTTCTAGCTTCAGTAGTTTCTAAGAAACAAAAGCGGACACTCAATTAATTAAGTTCTTGTGACAAATATGGTGCGTCGTCACATGGTTGTTGTTTTAGGCTCAACTTGATAGAGCAGACTTGATACATGACATTCTAGCAGCGAACATCTCCTTTTGTTAGAAGAGTATGTAGAAGACAATGTGATTTGAGTGAAATTTGGCTGCTATCTCCAGCAAGCATTGAATGGAGATGCTGTGTTGTTTAAAACTCAGCTTGAACTTGAAGCCATACAATATATAATGTGCCCTTCTTTAGTTTTAAGCCATTAGAGAGTGTTTTTAATGAAATTTGGCTGCTGTTTCTAGCAAACATTGGCTGGATATGCTAGATTGTTGTTGTTTAAGCTCCTGGTTGAATTTGATCGAGATCTTATGAAACAAAAATCCAACTGTGGCAATCCTGTCTTTTTGGAGCATGAAGTATTACATTATGTAATTTAAGAGTTTCTACTTTTGGCACAAGGCCAGCGATTACCCCAAGTGCACCACTGGTACTTTATTTTATCGACCTCGTAAGGATGAAAGGCAAAGTTAAAGACATTAAAAAGTTGGATAGAATGTTTCGCGATATTCGATCCAGCTCTCTGCAGTCTGAGTTCAAATCCCGCCATGTTCAACTTTACTTTTCACCATTTCTGGTCGATAAATAAAGTACCAACCAGGACGGTATATTGACATGATAGTTAGAGCGTCTTTCAGAAAGCATTGCAGTA
The DNA here is from genome assembly GCA_964016885.1 of Eledone cirrhosa. NCBI lineage: Eukaryota > Metazoa > Mollusca > Cephalopoda > Octopoda > Eledonidae > Eledone > Eledone cirrhosa. The sequence goes on from OZ024740.1 coordinate 70,644,415, forward strand.
TCTAATCTTACTCTGTACATCCGATTAAAAAGTCCACTTCCAATCATCTGGAAAATGGTAACATGATAAACATGGAACACGTATCATTGAAAGAATAAAACAACAGCGAAAGAATATCTCCCTCAAATCATATCTTATTGCCTTGGAGAAGAAGGGTATGTTGGATAAGGCAGTTAGGGGTACTCTATGGCTGTGAAAAGGTTGGGATAGTCACGGCTGGAATATCTCTATCCGAATGCTCGATTATTTCAGATCAGGAGAGAAACAAAACTATCACAATTACTGTTACTCAAGCCGTGTGTGAATCGGTTCGTTTCGATAGCAATATGGGGCTTCCTTATTGGTAATTTTCCTCTATTAGATGCAACCTTCTGTTAATTTCAGGGTCAGGTCAGATCAGCAGGGCAACTAAGTGGGCCAGTTGGAAAGTGTCTACAGTCTTGAGGGATCTCTTCGATTCAACTGCTAGCCTTTTTATTCTCTTCCGTTGCCTTTTAGTACAAAATGCACAATATATATGTGTATGGGTATACCCATTAGCCCCATATTTATCCTAGGTACTTAGTACTGGTTATTACGATACGTATTTAGCAATTTGAAATGGGCTTACACTTCACATTTGGCCCGGACGTATTACCAACTCGGAGCGGAGGCTACATTTTACATTTGTATTAAGCTTATTAACAGCTTCGGGCAGGACCTACGTCTGATATATGTCTTGAGACTTATCGTCAGCAGAGGCAAAGGTATATTTTATACGTGTCCTGAGCTGATTACTAACAGTGGGTAGAGGTACATTTTACATTTGACTCGGAACGATTCTGAACTTTGCGCTGTCCTGATCAGTGTCCGTATTTTTACATTTAGTGAATATTTCTTTCAAGTTAATTTTGTTTGCCTTCTTCATATATATATATATATATATATATATATAGAAGGATTTTAATGGATACAGTTTAGTTAAAAGGAATTTATTGACACGTGTTTCTATAACAGTTACATAACCTGAAAACAGCTGCTATCTACAAAGTATTAGTTATGCGGACATTCAATATTTCAATGTTATTATCAACTGTCATTTCATCGGAATAATTTTACTGAGGACCTGTTTGGTTTTTATAGAGAATATTAGGAGGGAGGGGTGAAGTTGTTAGAAGAATAGTTGAGGGAGTGGTTTTTTGATAGCAGTGAGAATTTTTGGTGGCAGTGAGTAATTAGATTCCCATCTGTTGTTTTGACATTTTTATAGAATATATTATTGGTTATTTTTCTAAATCTATAGAAGGATTAGAGATAGTATAGATATGCGTGGTTGGTTTTGTGTTTGCACTTAATTAACATTCAGACTTAAATTTTTCTTTCAAGTGTACGTATCCTTTCGCCCACGCATTCACACACAAACATATATGCACACCTCTACAAAATACATATACTCACATACACATACTTACATGCTCATACTTACATACATATACACATGCATACATATATATATACACATATATACATGTACATACATACGCGTTCATGTGTATACATTTTCATACTCAACTTATCTTTATATACACACGTATAGACACACACATATATACACACATACTCCAGTCTATGTGTATATATATATATATATATATATATATATATATATATAAACACTTTAATACATGAATGCACTTACATCTAACTATACACATCAAACATATATATATATTTACTTATTTATATACATTTTCACATATATATACATACTTATGGTCGTTTTTAGACACATTCATTATAGCATATTTGCACCTATTCTCATCAGCATATCTTTCCATTATTAGTGTGGTAATTTAAGGTTATTAATATACATATATATGTTGAGAAGAGATTGTTTTTATATTTTTCTAACTAGATTGAAGTTTATATAGTTGGGGGTTGTCCCTCTTTTATGTAATATTCAGCTTGTAGTGGGAAAAAAGGGTTTTAGTTCGGTGACGGCAGAATAATGTTCGTTCAATTCTGTTATTCAGCAATTTCCTCTTGTGTGTGATTATGTAATAGATCTCAAGATTACACAATTTGCAGAAATTTTGGCTCCTGGAAAAGCTTTGGGTTTTAGCTAATTTCTCCCATTTTAGGGTAAACTTTTGATCGCTGAATCTTTATTTGTATATATATATATATATATATATATATATATATATATATATATATATATACAAATAAAGATTCAGCGAGAATCGCATTTTCGGCGGGCAGGAAAAGCGAAGCGAAACGCAAAAATCAGAAATGATACTGGCAAAGTGCTCAATAGTTAAAAACCAGAGCTAAACAATGTGTTAAGAAGCCATACAAAACTGAAAAGGTGGTCAAGAAGACATTAACCACCCAAGCCAAAAACCAAATCAAGCTAAACAGGTCAAAACAAAATAAATGATAAAAAAATAAATGATAACCAGACCTGGACTCCCAGAATTGCTGTTAAAATCCGATGTAGAGTTTCTGTGACACCTAAATCAAAATACAGTCTGCTTAAAAATATAAGCTTTGTGTATCGAACAAGGATTATCACGTTATCAACAGGTATTTCGCTCTGTACCAAATAAGTGAATGACATGGTGGTAAGTTAAACCACGTGTGGAAATCACAAGGGGAATAACCCCAGATTTTGGCAAAGTAATTCAGTTGGTATAAATCATACGAAAAATAGCATAAATAGCACAAATCGAATAAGTTCTCAACCGAGTAGTTTAAAATAAACTTATATATATATATATATACCACAACAGAAACACAAACTCTCCATCTCAATTTTGAAAATCATAGGAACTGTGAAACCGGTAAAGTAAATAAATATTCTGAAAAGACTCCTGTTGCAATTTCAATTTCTTTTCCTTATAATTTTATCCGTGTGGGACTTTTAAAAGAACCTTACTTTCTTATATATATATAAAGTTAGACATGGCCTGGGCCAATACTGACCGAAACCTATCAAAGTTATATATATATATATATATATATATATATATATATATATATATATATATATATATATATATATATATATATATATATATATATATATATATAAGTTATAAGCATCAACGTTTTTTTACTATGAAAAAATAGAAGTTTGGTACATAAATCCTGGAGATGAGAAAAGATGTACATTGCCGCCCATGCGACTCGAAACCATACCTGCATTATTCTGTTTCGCTTCTGTTATATGAAGCCTTATAAATCAGGCAGTAGTAGGTATGTAAACAATCTAACTTTTAACCGTTGGGCGAAAGGAAGTTTGAAAGGAATTTGTACACTAGAAGCACAATTTTTGACAATGAAAAATAGTCAGTTGGGTATTTAATCCCTGGAGACGGAGATAATTTGTCGACTGGCATTGTTTAATGGTTAGCACGGTGAAATGGTATATTGCAGGTGTGGGTTCGAGATCTATGGGCGCTGTTGTACACATTTTTCCGTCTCCAACTTATTGAACTATTTCTCATAGGTAAAAAACGTGGATGCTTCTAAATTACCAATTCAATTCATATATACATGTGTGTTTGATAGAGTGCGTAGCTCTGAGATCAGAGAATCATTCCAGGTAAAGCCACTACGTCTCTGAATTGAGAGATCACAGCTCTGACACTATGGGCATGTGGGTAAAATGTATCAGGAAAGAATCGCTGGACATATTTTACGGGCAAAACCAACTGGCAGGAGACTTAAGGGTAGACCACGAGCAATATAATTGGCTAATCTCACTTGGGTTTCCAGTCGGAGAAGTTGGAGACGGTTGCTTCTGACAGGACCCGCTGCATGGAGTGTTTGACGACTCTGCTCCCACGACCCGCTCAGAAATAAGTGGGCGTAGAAGAAGAAGTACCGCAACAACAACAACAACAAGTGTGTGGGTGCGTATGTATGTGTGTACGTGCGCTAAATAATTTGGTTTGGCTTAAATTCAAAAATTCATGATAGTGTTAATTCTTAATTTCTTTTTTCTACGAAAGTGAAAATTCTTTGCATCTTTGATAAATGCAATGTGTTATGTGACGTAAGTGGCCTTTTACCACTCGTTTCCATGTTGTTAGTTTTAAATTGTTTTCTTTTGCTTGTGATCTAGTCTTATGCAGAAGAAAGCTG
>OZ024740.1:70653542-70691042 GCA_964016885.1 Eledone cirrhosa
AATAAGTATTAAATAAACACAACTTCACCAAGACTGAATTTAGAAGTTAGTGTTTATATTGTTAGTTAATACTTCTGTTGTTGTTGATGTCAAAAAAATGACAACCATTTCAATACTCAGACTGTTATTTTATGTTTCAATTTCAGTTTGTATTTTCTCTATCTAGCTATCTATCTATCTATCTATCTGAATATATATATATATATATATATATATATATATATATATATATATATATATACACTAGCAGAATGGCCCGGCGTTGCTCGGGATTTGTTCTAGGGTTCTTATATATTTTATATATATTTATCCTTATCGAGCCTCGTGAAATAAATACGTTTGTTTATATTTTGTTATTGTGTATGCAAAAATATCTGTACACGAATATATAATTATATATATATATATATATTAAAATAACAGATTAAAGTTTAAGTAAAGAATCGCTGCTTTCACCCTAAACGGGATCTTCTGAAACTAAAAAAATCAGTCTGTGAACGCAGAAGTAAATATTTCGAAAAACGTTACACACTATATATATATATACACACACTATATATACACACACACACATATAGCGTCATAATGTCGTAATGCAGACAGCCAGACATAGAGACACAGACAGATATTATAAGAGTGAACGTTATATCTATGTATCTATCTAAAAAGAAAGACTAAGAATTATAGAGAGAGATCGCTAAATCGCTTAATACGGTCCCTAGAGCAGTGAAAATTTGAAATTTTCTTTGCTTAAAACACTCACAGGACCATAAGTATTACATGTGTAAAGTTTGAAAACAATCGGTTGGGTGGTTCTCGAGTTTTAGGGAGACAGACGGACATTCTCTGTTTTATATATATATATATATATATATATATTGGTAAACGGAATAGAAAATGCTGACAAATTGTTCACAGTTGAAAAATGGTTTAATTAGGAATAAAAGAGTATTAGTGATTGTATGGGTTAGTATTCAGTTGTGGTTTTAAGTTTTTAAGTTTTTACCGGTTGCGCATTTCTAAATGCTTTTCAAAAATAATTTTGAGATAGAGTGTCCGTGCTGTTTGCTCTGATCTGATTAGTTTTGGGAATTCTACCTGTTTTTATGTTAAAAAAATGGCTCCAGCGTTATTTTTGTGTTGCAAAAATGCTTGTGGTCAAAACAATTTTGATTGGTCGGTAGAGGTCATGTGAATGTAAAAAGTTGATTTTGCGCCAAGACTGCTGGTGGCTATTGTCGCAGCATCGAACACCTTACTACTACTACTACACACACACACACACACACACACACATATTTGTTGTGAAAGAGTCATTTCTCAATCTTGGCGCAAAACCAATTTTTTATCCACATGACCTCTACCGACCAATCAAAATTGTTTTGACCAATAATTTTTGCTGGAGCCACTTTTCTAACATTTTAACATAAAAACAGTCTTGGCGCAAAATCAACTTTTTACATTCACATGACCTCTACCGACCAATCAAAATTGTTTTGACCACAAGCATTTTTGCAACACAAAAATAACGCTGGAGCCATTTTTTTAACATAAAAACAGGTAGAATTCCCAAAACTAATCAGATCAGAGCAAACAGCACGGACACTCTATCTCAAAATTATTTTTGAAAAGCATTTAGAAATGCGCAACCGGTAAAAACTTAAAAACTTAAAACCACAACTGAATACTAACCCATACAATCACTAATACTCTTTTATTCCTAATTAAACCATTTTTCAACTGTGAACAATTTGTCAGCATTTTCTATTCCGTTTACCAATATATAATAACTTGTGTGTTACACCTCTATTCTTTTAACTATATATATATATATATATATATATATATATATATAAGAGAGTATTGAAGTTTGCTTGAAGCATTGTGGAACAATAAGTAAATATCTTTAAGTCGTTTGGAAGCCTCGACAATGCAAATGGCTAAATCTCCGGGTAACAAGGTCCGGTGGTGGAGAGAGAGATGTAAGTGGGTGTACGTTGAGATGCGTGGTGTGTATAAGAAGTGTGAGATGTGTAGAATGAAGGGAAGAGTATAAAGGATAAAATAAAAATAACAACACAAGAGAGAGTTACCTTGGGAGAGATTTAATAGTCCCTATATATTTCGGATTCACATCCATCAACTGGGGTTTTTTCCGGGGTGGGGGAAAAGGTTGTCTGTCGGACAAGTCCGGAACGCGTCCTTCACTGTTTGTTGTTTTGAATATCTGAGGTATTCGGCAGAGCGCGCGTGCGCGTGTAATGGGGTCGGTCGTACAGAGGTCAGCGGCCGAATGAGGGAGTGGGATGGCGCTAGCTGTCAGTCCATTCTCTGCCTGTTTGTTAAATGTTACTGTGTGTGTGTGTGCGTGTGTTGTTGTCTCGCTTGAGTGTGTGTGTGTGCGTGTGTTGTTGCCTTGTTCCTCTGTATTGGCAGTGTAGTATGTTGGTATGGTGGAATGCTACTGTGTGTGTGTGCGTGTGTGTGTGTAGTTGTCTCGTTTGCGTGTGTGTGTGTGTGCGTGTGTTGTGTGTTGTTGTATCGCTTGTTAACTTAAACCAGCCATCTCATTTCGCTTCTCTCTGATCGGTTGTTTATTTGCGGTTGCAGTCGTTTGATAAAAAGCGCTTCCTTGATACGTAACGTGCCGACGTTTCTTTCAGTCGCTAGAATTGTGACAATGGGCCTTCCGTCTTTGTTTCCGCATTTGTCTATGTGTTTCCGGAAAGACGAGGCCCTGTTTTTAATGTGTTCCTTGATCCGGATGTGCAAAGGTCGAATTGTGCTACCTATGTAGTATTGGTTGCACCTGTCACATTCTATCTTATACACGACGTATGTGCGTAGGCAACAGTTCGCATGGCGTATCGAGCAGTCTCTGAGGGAGCATGCGTCAGTAGATTTTTCGGGTTTCCTGGAGAGGCATCTTCGCAGGGAGGGGCCCGAGTGGGCCAGGTGGATGTCGAGGCCCTCCCTCCGTATAGCCTTGCGGATAGCGTTGGTGGTTTTCTCGCCCAGGTGTGGCATTTTAAGGAAGCACTTGCCTTGGGTGCTTCTCTGTCTCTTGCGTCTGGTGTCTCCTATTCTGTCTGTGATCGAGGTAGGGTACCCATCGTCTCCAGCACCTCGAGGAATCGCTTGGTATGAGTGACACCACTCGCGGGATCGCTGCATCTGTTTTTCATTCGCGCGATCTCGTTCGTGATGTATCCTCTTTTGGCACTGTTAGGGAGGGCGGACTTGTAGTGAACGAATAGGTCCCTGCAGGCTGCCTTTCGGTAGAAGTTGCAGTGGATCCTTCCCTGTTCCGTGATGTTGATTCGGAAGTCGAGGAGGGCAAGTCACCCGTCTTCGTTGGGGTGTTCAACACTGAAGTTAATGTTCTCGTCCGTGTTGTTGAACGTCTCATAGATTCTGTTCGCCGTGTCTTGGGAAGATGTGAGGATGAGGATATCGTCCACGTACCTTGAGAAAAAGGCTACGGCGTTGGGGTGGCAGGCGTTGAGTGCCTTGCGTTCGAGGTTGTCCATGTAAGAGATCGCTAGCACACCTGATAGGCTTGATCCCATGGGCAATCCCGAGGTTTGTTGGTATATTTGGTCAAGGAATCCGAAGTAGGTGTTGTCGACGACGATGGATAGGAGTTGGTGGATGTCAGTGGTGGTGAGCCCGAAGCAGTGTAGGTCGGTGGATTGGACGCGTTCCATTAGTATATTGACGGCCGGGACCGAGGTGTAGAGAGCGACTACATCAAGGCTGAAGGCATATCTGTTATTCCTTCTGGTGTCGGGATCCATTTGATGCAGGCGCTTCAACACCTCCTCGGAGCTGTTAACGTGTCCCGGCAAGGTGTCTAAGATGGGTTTGAGTATTCTGGCTAGGAGCCATGACATTTTGTAGAGTGGTCCCTCCACGCTCGATACGATGGGCCTGATTTTCAGGTCGGGTCCCTGTTTGTGTGTTTTCACGAGGTGGTAGAAGGCGGGTAGTCTGCTGTTCCTCGTGAGGAGGTTGTATCTCAGCTTCTTCGGGAGCTTCCGCCGGTCGCAGATGTTGGTCCAGGCGGAGTTGATGTGTTCTTCTATCTGCGCGGGAGTGATTCCCGTGACCTTGGAGTAGAGGTTGTCATCGTCAAGGTGTTGGAGGGCCAGGGTGTTGTAGGCCTCTCTGCTGATGACGCAGAATTCTTTTCCCTTGTCGGAGGGGAGATAGATGAGGTTCTTCGATTTTAGGTTGGAGAGAGTGGTGAGTTGAGATTTGGTGAGTTTATGTGTTGTGCGTGTGTGTGTGTGTGTTTGTGAAGTATATCCGAGATGGAGTGTTTTAGCCTGAAGTGTTTAGTGTCGAGTTCGTGGTTGGTGGGTGGGGGGTGGAGTGGGTTGTCGGGGTGGTAAGTGGGGAACTTGGGGGGGGTTGCGTCGGCGCTGTTATTTTCTGTGGCGCTGTTGATGGCGGTCACCCATTTAAGTTGGTAAGCGGCTCGACAAAAGTTGGCCTCGATGTTGAGTTTGAGTCTGTCGTCGAGACGTAGTGTGACGGTGAACTTAGGTCCGAGGTGTAGGAGTTTCAGCTCGTCACTCGTGAGAGTGCCGGTTAGGTCGGTGACCAGGTGCGTCGCATCGTTGAGGTATGGCTCGGTGTTGGTGGTTGCGGCGGTGGCGGTTGTTAAGTTGTTGTTTTCTACGTGGTTCTGGTCCGTCTGTTCGTTAGTGTCGATGTTCTCGTTGTGGCGTTTCGACAAGATCCACTCATATTTCCGCTTGAGCCGTTTTTTCTCGTATTGGACTCTGGAGTGGTAGCACTGGTCGATTGCTTTAGTGATTTTCAGGAGCAAATCTCCGGGTGCTATATATATATAAGAATAAAGGAACAAAGAGTCAATGTTGCAGCATAACATATTTAATAACATATTACATGTTTCACTGTCGATCAGCTCGAGGAACGATCTATCATTGATCGAACCTGACTCTGGAATCTAAAGATCCTCAGATATGCCTCAGTATGTAATCTCGTCTCAGATTTTGTGACTCAAAATCCGAGACGAGATTACATACTGAGACATATCTGAGGATCTTTAGATTCCAGAGTCAGGTTCGATCAATGATAGATCGTTCCTCGAGCTGATCGACAGTGAAACATATGTAATATGTTATTAAATATGTTATGCTGCAACATTGACTCTTTGTTCCTTTATTCTTATACTATTATACCTTGCTCTGCACGGCATCGAGTGCTCACCCGGCATACCGCCTACGGACGCAATTTTCTTGCAACTATATATATAAAGAGAGAGAGAGAGAGAGAGAGAGAGAGAGAGAGAGAGAGAGAGAGAGAGGAGTCGAAAAAAGCTAAACACAGAGATACAACAACAATAATCTTATATTCATGCTTTAAAAAGGAAAAAGAAAAGTTCAACATTTCGGACGTTAGTCCTTCGACAGGAGTGAAGAAGTAGAAGGATAAGATTCAGAGAGTAGAAGTAGGACATATAAGTGTGTGTGTTGTATCCACCATATCGTGTGTGTGTGTGTGTGTGTGTGTGTGTGTGTGTGTGTGTGTGTGTGTGTGTGTGTGTGTGTGTGTGTGTGTGTGTGTGTGTGTGTGTGTGTGTGTGTGTGTGTGTGCTGCTGGAGCTGTGCATACTTAGTTGTGTATGTAAGCTCTGGTGTATCAGCATCATATATGTGCGTGGTTAGTCATTGCATGTATCAAATAAAGTTATAAGACAAAACATAATACCATCTAACTCCAAACGGTGAAGTAACTGAAGTGAAAATAAAATGACAATGGCCGTTATATCGTCATTGTATGCAACAATATTCGATGCTAAGTGAGAATGTGTGAGTACGTACATGTGCCGATATGTGTGCGTGCGAGTATATATGTGTTTCTACGTGTGTTTTTATAAGCAAGTGCATTAAAGTTTATGTTGTATGTATAATGTATCCATGTGTGTGAGAGTATTTTCGTGGAATCCAGGGAGAGTGTATGCGTTGGATGTGCATGTATTTAGGACATGTTTGTGGGATGCGGTGGGGACAGTAGATCAGAGGAAGCGGGCCGTAGTATTCAGGCCCTAAATGTTAGAAGTATGTAGAAACAATAAGTTAGAACGTCGGATAGAATGCTTTATGGTATTTCTTCCGGCTCTCCACGCTCTGAGTTCAAATCCCGCCGAGGTCAACTTTGTCTTTCATCGTTTCAAAGTCGATAAAAAATGTACCAGTCGAGTACTGGAGTCGATTCTTCCTCTACATCTCTTTTTCATTTTCTCTCTCTCGCTTACTATCTTTCTCTGGAAGAAATCTGCTGTACTCAGGCCTGGAGAGGGATGGGCTCCACCAATCTTACAATTTCCAAGAAACGCCGTATGTCAATATGCATAAAGAATTAAAACAATGTTTTATTCGAAATTTCCAGTCTTAAAGAACTTTCAGCAGTTAATCGCTAAACGAAATGTTTTATTTTTTCATGTCAGGAATCTGTTGGCATTGGTTAACGATTGGTCACACCAGAGTAGGATTTTCAAAAGGCATAAGCTTTGGTTGAAATCATCGTAAAAGCTGTTAGAATTTGAAGTAACTGGCTATAGATGTTAGGGTATTTATTTTTCTCTCCTAAGTATGAGGTTTCAGAATTTAAAAGTTAAAGACCATATATTTTACAAAAATGTTTTTAGTATTGATTATAAGGGTCGAAAAAGCCTTAGTAGAAACGGAATCCTTATTAGACATTTTCCTTCCAAGGTCAGTTACAGGGCTACTTAACCGGGATCACGCGCTCAAAGTCCAGAGAATATATATTAGAATTTATATATATAAATATATTTTCCTCCTTTTGTTCTACTTGTAAGATCATGAACAACTATTTTTTTCAGTACACGAGCCTTGAGGTTCAGCGCATGATCCTGGCTAAATAGCTCTGTTGCTGCTAGTTTCTTACACTATAGCCTTTTTCTTCAACTTCTATTAGGATGATTTCAACTAAAGCTTATGCTTTTTCAAAATACTACTCTGCTCCGTCCGACCGTTGACCAACGTTACAACATAAAATCAGACAAAACATAAAGTCTTTCAAAACTGAAAACTTTGAATGAAACTACGTTTTAATTATTTATATGCATTGTCTAGGTTTCTAATCATTTATAATTATCAAATTGTCGCAATGCTTTCGAAATCTGCCTCGACCCTCAATATATATATATATATATATATATATATATATATATATATATATATATATATATATATATATATATGTGTGTGTGTGTGTGTGTGTGTGTGTGTGTGTGTGTGTGTGTGTGTGTGTATACACACAGACAGGACTCTTTCCGTCTACCCAAATTTGACTCATGGTCGTCGTTGGAGACACTTGCTAGAGGGAGAGAGGGCTGGAGGAAGATGAAGGAGGGAAAAGAAGAATAATTACCAACAGGAAAAGAACGAAAAATTAAAACACATATATGAATGCGCGCGTGTGTGAAATATGTTAAGTCAAATATATTTCTGAGACAGTAATTAGGTGAGTACTTAGTGAAACGTGGACATATGTGTAAACACTGCCAATAAATCTAAAACAAGATAATACCTTGGACTGTTATTTTAACCTTTTGATTTTAATAACTGTAACAATGGCATTTCAAAGCTAAAGAGGACAAGAGCAATGAAAAGGACCATTGTTGGTGGGCTGAGTCTGTGATCGAAACTCTTCCAATATGTGTCAATTTAGGCTTACAACCCTAGCAGCTGCTAGGGTTGTTATTCTTTTTATTGATGATGCTGCTGTTGCTGCTGCTGATGCTGCTGCCGATGCTGCTGTGGTGGCAGTGGTGACGGTGGCTCACACCTGCGCTGGATTTCTGGCTTCCTATGGGATCATATTTTATGGGAGGTTTGTTGTGTTCTTTATGATAAGGCCCTTGTCGCTGTTTATTTGTTTTCAGTGACAGAAGGCGGAATTTGAACTCAGAACGCAGAGAGCTGACCATACTAAACCTTCCTATATATTTGCCTCTTTTTCTTTTTTTCTCTGAAAGAAATCTCCCTATCAGGAGTTAAGTGTCGATGGAATGATATATATCAATGATATGTGTCGAAGAGAATAGAATCCTATATTTGTGATTCTGAGCTCAAATATACTAGAGGTCGGCTTTGGTCTATGGCGGTTCGAATGTCACGAATTCAGTACCCGTAGAGTGCGTAGGTCTGCACAAAATGAATATTATTCCCATAAGCGGCTAATTTTAATCGACGGAAAATTGGCAGAGTCATATGAGCGTACAAAATGTCATGCGGAATGCGTTCCCTGTACTCTGTATTCAAATCCCGTGGAATTCAATTTTACCTTTCATCCTTTCTGAAGAGTTGCCTTTTGATATTCGTTCCGGCTCTTCGTGTTCTAAGTTCAAACCAACCGTGTCTTACTGTTAGACTTAATCTGTCGTTCGGTTTAACACCACCTCCTAACTAGGGACTACCTTTAGTGGAATCCACTCCGATGGAAGCATTCGAGCTTTCTTTTCTTTGTGGATACTTTTCTCCCACCAATCTCGGAACTCCAAAAAAGATCATTAACACAATTCTCTTTTCTCTCACTAAAGAGTAAAAAATAAATAGATAAAAGAAATCATGATTAAAACTCAACTATTTTTTGCCCAAACAATTCCCGTCTTTTCGAGGTAAACTCTCAGTGACTTAGGCAGTTCCAAATTATAGTAACAGGAGTAGTATATGCTATGGGTCCCTAATTTTCAAACTCCATACTAAATGCTTCATTACTAACATTTTTTTTAAATGCTTTCAATTTCTATTAACGCCTAGACGTTTAAAATTATTTCAATACTCTGTATTCTTCCAAGACTCAATACTCTTTTCATCAAACAAATTATCTTCTCCCCATTCGAAGGAGGTTGATCCCTCATCTGTGACGCCATATTTTGTGATACGTTCTCCGCCTCCAACTTATTCGCTTCGTCCACAAACTCCGGAATCGTGGTCCGCAATGCAGAAGAAAAGAAGTAAAACAAATACTGGGGATTGTCCAGTCGCTTCCTCTTCGTACCGGTCACCGTCGAGGCCACAACCTCAGATACCGTACTCCCGAGCTACTCCGCAAGATTGGGACGTCAGCAGCCCTTCTGAGGAAGGAGCGCCGTAAGTGGGGTGGCTGTTACAGCAGGTTTTGTCCGCGGGGTGCAGCCCTAACACCGCCGCGCCCTGGGCCCTGAACCTATCATCCCCATTCACCCTCCCACTCTTCTGTAGCCAAAGAACCTTTTTCCATTTTTAAATATGTGTAGTGTTTTTTTTATAGTTATTCATTCCTATATACAATTGTAAATAATTCAATTTTAAGAAAAGGGAGGAAGCAAAGATTTACTGATGTCATTGTCCTATTTAATTAACAAATTAAAAAGGACAATGCCTTGCGCTATTTGCCTCGGCTCATACATACCCTATGAGTCCGTTTCCAGCCCGAATCAACTTTTTTTTTCTTTTTGCCTTTTCAGATGAAATAAAGTAACAAACAAGTACTAGCTCAATTAATCAACTACTGACTTGTGGTGACATGCAATGGGCTACCAGGGGGAGGTAATGCTTGAAATGCAAAGTGACTCACCGGCAGGTGTACACTGCCACCGCATGTAGAAGATCTATCTGTAATACTTGATATTGTTTTTGCTCTTTGGTCAGCGAGGAAAGAATAGTGTCCATTACTTTCTTCAAAGCCTGCGAGAATGGTGGTGGAGGCAGGAAGGTATCTTCTAACCGGAGACTCGGACCAAATATTTGCAACCAAGCGGACGCCATTAAAGATACCTAAGTGCCAGATTTTAACCTGGGTGACGGAAGCCTGCTCTTAAAGTAGGCCACAGTGAGACTCGAATTCAGAATGCAAAGAGCCGGAAAAAATACAAGGCATCTCGTCCGGCACTCTAGCAATTCTGTTGACCACCATGGATTTGGTACTGTATTTTTTCGTTATCTAAAAGATAAAAGGCAATGAGGATTTCGATGGGATTTGAACTCAGATCGCAGAAATAAATACAGCCTATCAATTCGCCGCCTTACTGCCAATACTACACAACACTACACAACACTACACTACATACACATACACACATGCACTCACACGCACACATATTTTCTCATTCATTGACACACGCACACTTTCTTTAAAACCAGTTCCGTAGATCAACCCTGGAATCTCGTGATTCAAATACATGCTTTAAATACGTAGTAGAAAAGAGAATGAGGTTGGGAAGAGAAACACTGTAGACGGAGTGACATGGCAGGACAGAGAGAGAGGGAGGAGAGTTGGAGAGAGAGTAGGGAGAGGAAGAGGGGGACGTGGTAGAGATTCAAAGGAATGATAGAAAAAGAATAAAACATGTTGACATCTATCAATTCTGGTTTTAGGTTAAAAAATAACAAAACCGAAATGTATAAAATAACAGTCACATGCCGTTCTCAAAGTTATGTAAAATTTTATTTTATTTTCTCACGTGACTTTTATCGCAATTTTCATCAACTAATCACCGCCGCCTCCAGCGAAGTAAATCCCGAACTAATTAGAGAACGTCTAAAGGTCGTCGTTCGACTGCTAGAAATAGCAGCCAAACTACAATTAAAATCACACTTCCATCCTCTTAAAAAGGGGCACGTTAGATTGGATAAAGTGGTCCTATGTTCCTTACACATAGAAAAGGGGTGAGATAGTCATGAATGGAAATGACCTGAGACTAAACAACTCTCAACTAAATTAAGGAACCTTTGTGACCTACTAGAAACAGCTGCCACGTGCCCCTCAAATCACACACATGAGTCTTTAAACAAAGGAAAAGTACACTGGTTAGCTTAGTCCTAGATATCAAAGATCTGCTCAATCAAGTCTGTGATATGGTTAAAAAATCTCAGTGAAGGTACCAGTTATTCTACCAACAGAATGAGTAGTCTACAAACACGTATACCTTTAATGCGATTCTCAGAGCAATTCAGCGTGACATACAATATGATAAGGCAAGGCTTTTGGATTATATCTAGTCTATTTAACAGGCTTCCAAACAGCTTTTGTTTACTCAATTTCATTTACATGGCTTGGGTTGAGCTCAGGCTATGATAAAAAGCAATATCTCAAGATGCCACACAGTGAGATCGAACCCGGAATCTCATGCTTGTGGAGCAATCTTAACCATTCTGTAGTGGCACTGCGTTGGTTACGACGATGAGTATTTCTGTTTATTGATATAGAGAGGGGGATTGGAAGAGAGTTGGAAGAGAGTTTCATGTGGTAGATATATTATTCTCCCCAAACTACCAAAACACACATCTATTTATATATGCGCTACAATTTATGTACATGTAGATATAGAGAGGGGGAGAGTTTCCTGTTCATTGATATAGAGAGAGGGGTTGGAAGAGAGTTCCGTGTAGTAGATGAATAGAGTGAGAGGATTGATAGTGATAGGTATCGATAGATATATAGAGGGGGAAAGTTTGGTAGTAATGGATAGAGTGAGAGGGAATAAGAGAGAGTGCTGTATGGTAGATATAGAGAGGGAGAGGGTTTGGTGCTAATTGATATAGAGAGAGGTATTGGAAGAGAGTTCCGTATAGTAGGTATACAGAGGGGAAGAGTTTGGTGCTAATTTATATAGAGAGGGGGATTGGAAGTGAGTTCCGTTGAGGAGATATAACGAAGGGGAGAGTGTGGAGTTAATTTACATAGAGAGGGGGATTGGGAGAGAGTGGTGCATGGTTGATGTAGAGAAGGGAGAGTTTGGTGGTAATGTATCGAGTGAGACGATTCATAGAAATAAGCATTGATATGGTCTGAGTTCAAATCCCGCCGAGGTTAACTTTGCCTTTCATCCTTACGGTGTCGATAAAATAAAGTACCAGTAATACACTGGGGAAATGCTGGCCTTGTGCCAAAAGTAGAAACAATTATTTTCAAATTGGAAGGGCGGTGGATTGGCATGGCGGTGGACGCAATGCTTTGCAGCATAGAGTTACGGGGTCGGATAATTAAAGTACCAGACATGTACTGGCGTCGATTTAATCGACTTTCAACTCCCCCCAAATTGCTGGCCTTGTGCCTATATAAGAAACCATTATTTTCAACTTGGAAACTGATTGGTATTCGGATATTTATAGCAGCGGGATTTTTTTTTTCTTCTGTATACAAATATATTTTGTTTGGATTTGAAGTGTAAAAATATATTGTGTTTGCATTTATAATTACATTTTCTTTCAAAATAAATTGAAACTTATACAAAAACATTTTTTTTAAATTTTCTAGTAGCTGGGGTGTTTGTTTTGCATGTGTATGTATGTATATATATATAAATATATATATATATATATATATATATATATATATATATATATATATATATATATATATATATATACATATATATACATATATATATATATATATATATATATATATATATATATATATATATATATATATATATATACATATATATATATACACATATATATATATATATATACATGCATACATACATATATACATACATACACATAATATTATGTAATACGCATTCATATATATACAGGCACATAGAAACACACGTTTGTGTGTATACGTGTCTTTGTATATATGTGTCTGTCTGTCTTCCCACACTTCCTCTCACACTATGTATATATATATATATATATATATATATATATATATATATATATATATATATATATGTATATATATATATATATATATATATCAGGTCACCACTTGGTGCTACTGGTAACATGTATCCCAGTACAACCTGTCTCATGGTCGGGTCGTTGGCGACTAAACTGGCAACCCCACCAAAGTTTCTTGGTGAGGAGGGTGACTTTGGACATCCTGCAGGACTAAAAACAAAACCTGTCAAAGGGCAAAGGACCTCTTAAGAGTCAATGGCCATCCAAAATCACTGGGAGAGATGACCCCTTAGCCTTTGTCAAGGCAGAATTCTAGGAGAAGGAAAACTCTGATATAACACCTGCAACTCTGATGGTATCCAATGATGTTGACTTGTTCTTGTTTTTGGTAAATATCATCTTGGTTAAGAGAGTGGGACTGGCTTTGTGCAGTGCCTTTGCTCACTATAAAAGCTTCACGGCACAGGCATTGCTTTGTATCTGGAGATCTCTCTGCACTTGTCGTCACATGGTACCAAAGGCAAAGCACTATGTGTCAATAATTGTCACAAGTGTAGTGTTTGTACCAGAGTTTTCAAGTTGCTGGCTGGATTAAAAAGTCACACTTCAGCGCATTGGTGGGGGTTCTCCTTCATGGATATAAAGTAGTGGCCGTACTCGAAAACGAGTTGGCAGCCACCATATATACATATAAACGTAAATTTAATATAGAAATGGCTTCTACAGGATCAGAACTGTTTCATTCGAAAGAGTACCTTACTGTGGTTACCCCCGATTGAACCCGGCACTTATATATATATATATTTATTATTATTACTATATATATATATATATATATATATATTTATTATTATTACTATATATATATATATATATATATATATATATATATATATATATATATATATATATATATATATATATATATATATATATATATATAGTAATAATAATAAATGTGAAGACTAAAATCCAAACAGGGCTCGATAAGGATAAATATATATCAAATATATAGGAACCGTAGAGCAAATATTTATTAAAACAACAGATTAAAGTTTAAGCAAAGAATCGCTGCCTTCACCCTTATTGGGATCTTTGCTTAAACGTTAATCTGTTATTTTAATATATATATATATATATATATAATATAATAAAATGACAGGAGGCTGGACTTGTGTAAATCCTTGAAAGGTTTATTATACTATGATCATTTCAATGACCGGGTTCCGTATGAATCCGGTGATATCATCAGGTATTCGAAATATAATAAATGAATGTAATAGATAAAATCCATGGGGCTGAAAATCAAAGACCGGAGGACGACCGACCATCTAGCATCTTCCACTTTAGCCGGTCGCCCTCAAGTGCTGGCTATTCGGTCTACTTGAGGCTATCTGGTGAGGGGGGGGGGGGGTAAAGCTTATAGTGTGCTACTACCCTCCCGGTCAAATAGAAGAAAAACAGAAAGGGAGGGGAAGATAAGTCAGCGTTAATATCATGCTACACGAACAAAGTCATTTTATTATAATATTTAACTCCGTACTAGCACCACCAACTACAAAAACGAAGACTGTTGAACTGCTTTACGTTGAGTACTCTCCATATTATTACATTAAGATTGACTATACGGAATTGACCAGATCTATCCAGTGGTGAACCTTCAAAACTGAATATATATATATATATATATATATGGAAAAGAATGAAACGAAATTTCTTTTCTCACTCTTAGTACGGCTGATACTTAATATATATAAGTATGTATGCGTACATACATATATGTATACAGACGTACAGTAGTATGTATATATATACATACATGTACACATATATATATGCACGTTTGGGTTTACCGAACATTTATTATAATGTTCGGTTTGTTTGTTTGTAAACAAACAGCCCGAATTAAGCCGTACAGTGTTCAGCAACCATCGTTGCCGTAAACCCATACGTGCATATATATATATATGTACATGTATGTATATATATATACATACTACTGTACGTCTGTATACATATATGTATGTACGTATACATACTTATATATATATATACTCTTTTACCTATTCCAGCCATCCGGCTGAGGCCATACACACACACACACACACACACACACACACACACACACACACACACACACATATATATATATATATATATATATATACAGAGAGGGAGAGAGTGAGAGAGAGAGAGAGAGATAGAGATAGAGAGAGAGAGAGAGAGAGAGAGAGAGAGAGAGAGAGAGTGAGAGAGAGAGAGAGAGAGAGAGACAGAGTGAGAATAAACGCCATACACCATGTTAACTATCTTACAGCACTGATCACTAGTTGCTTAGTATGATCATAGTACCAAAGACGTTAATTCGGTCAACAAGGACATTTTTGTCAGTCGTCTTACCAATAAACTGTTGGTAGGATATCTTTAATGAAGTCTTCTCTCTATCTCTTTAACTGACACCTATACGCTCCGTTTAGTCTAGATCTAAAAGTCTGTATGACTTACAGGATGCTGGCTGTTGAAACATAAGGGGTGTATATTTGTAAAGATCAATAGATGGGCGGAAGTAATTAGTTATCATCAGTATTTAGTTATTTCTGAAATATCTTCTCAGACACACAGATACAAACTGAATTGATGCGGTAACAACTGGTGAATACCTATATATATATAATATATATATATATATATATATATATATATATATATATATATATATATATATATATATATATATATATATATATATATATACACACACTATTTCCTCTCCCAAGGAGAGGAAATAGTGTATATATTTTATCAAATGATTCTATGGACATAATTTATGATATATTGCTCTGATTATTTAATTTATTAATTCTTCATTGAGCCACATCGTGAACGGTTGCCACATATATATCTGTGACTTTGTGTATATGTAAATCTTTATATTTAATAATCTCCCATTAGGTTGAAATGCAATTTGGGCAATATTGGGCTGCGCTTTCTAGCAACCAGCCCACTCGCCGTAAGCAACTAATCACATTCTTTCTAACTTGACCACTGCCACGTCACGATTCTTAGCCATTTTTTAATCTATTTCTGGCGGAGATCGCTTTGGAAAATTAACTGTCCTATGAGTTTGTCTCCTGATGAGTTCGATACTCGAGATTTATCCTTAATAGGATATCTCAAAACGCGAACGAAACCCGGGTAGGGACACAATCACGGTAAGAATGTACGCATTTCTTCTAACTTTAAATTTATACCTAATTGTTTATGGTTGACGGTATATTTAGTCGATTTCTACATGCTGTTGAAATGTTGGGTAAATATTTTATTGCGGTCAGCCGTGAAGAGGCTGCTTTCGTTTATTTATCAAATATTTCTTCATAGGAGCCTTTATTCTTATAGCCTGGTTTAATTGATTTTTTATGTGGTAATTATGCTAATTGAGAGAGGAAATAGTGTATATATTTTATCAAATGATTCTATGGACATAATTTATGATATATATATATATATATAAAAAACATCACGGGCGCTCTATCTCAAAATTATTTTTGAAAAGCATTAGAAATGCGCAACCGGTAAAACTTAAAACCAAAACTGAATACTAACCAATACTATTACTAATTTTTACTTATTCCTTATTAAACTATTTTTCACTGGGAACAATTTGTCAGCATTTTCTTTTCCTTTTACCAATATATATATATATATATATATATATATATATATATATATATATATATATATATATATATATATATATATATATATATATATATATATATATATATATATATATATATATACATGTATATATATATATATACTCTTTTACTCTTTTACCTGTTTCAGCCATCCGGCTGAGGCCATGCTGAGGCACCGCCCTTGATATATATATATATATTATATTATATTTTGAGAATAAACTCTCAGTCATTTACAATAATTAAGCTCCAGGAAGGGTCTCTTCCGAGCAGTTAATACATTTAAAGTGTACGATAAACACGAAATGTGTTTACATTGCAACAGACAAAGTTAGCCATTAATGAAATAAACTAATAAAAGTGAATACAATTTGTCTGTCTCGATATAAGTCAATAAAGACAATATTATATTGGCAACAGCCATGATTCCTGGACATATTTAAATTTCAAAATTCAAACTTGTTCTGTAGACGAATTTGAACCTCGAAACCCAAATAAGTTTCGCAACGGTGGAATGTGAATTGAAAAATAAAGAGAATCGAAATGGGATAGAAATAAAAGAGTGAAATACCCAAATCTTCTGTGCTTATCAACAGGAATCCAGTAAGATTAGTTTATCACACATCAAAAATTTTGCAGGACTGACTACACGTGGGTAGGCAGGCCAAAACTAGCTATCCCACATTCACGGTGCTAGAAATAACAGCCGCTTATGCAGGATTAAGGATCAGCTCATACAATAAAGGAGCAATACATTATATTATATTTTGAGAATAAACTCTCAGTCATTTACAATAATTAAGCTCCAGGAAGGGTCTCTTCCGAGCAGTTAATATATATATATGTGTATATATATATATATATATATATATATATATATATATATATATATATATATATATACACACATATATATATATATATATATATATATATATATATACATATACACACACACATACACACACACACACACACACACACACACACACACATATATATACACATATATATATATTCATTTATGTTTAGTGGTGAACCACTAGATAGAACTAGTCATTCCATTTAGTTAATCATGATATAATTGTAGCAAAAGCACTCTACGTTATGCAACTCCTCCATCGTTGATGTTGAAACTTGTGTCTGGTGCAGGAACGGAGTTAAATATTAGTTTGATTAAAATAACACGAAGTCGGAATGGTGATGTTCCTTTAAAGTTTTATTGGTGCAAAACACCATATATATTTCCATGGCCTTGTTACGTAAGATCCTGACGACATCATCAGGTTCAGATTGCATAATTAGCTAATCAGTAAAGGAATTACGGCAAACACAGAGAAAATATAAAAAATATTTGATTCGGAGATGGCCTGCAAAATAGGTGTTATATACACCCACTCTGTATATATATATATAGGATCAACTTTATCCGACATTTATATATATATATATATATATATATATATATATATATATATATATATATATATATATATATATATATATATATATATACATACAAACGTATATATATATATATATGTGTGTGTGTGTGTGTATGAATATGTATTTATATATGTATGTATAAATGTGTGCTTGAGTGTACTCCTCACATTTATTTGTTTGTTACGATAGAGAGCAATAATAACTGAGTCGACAAAGTAATGTATATCTGTTGTTGAAATAGGTTGTGAAGGAATGACTTCTTCGTTTGCGGCTCTTAACAGGTGAGGATCTCGCTATCAGCATACAATAAGCAGAACTAACTGCCTTGTGCTTGGAATTATTCTTCTCACAGTAACGTTTGACAGCAGAGCAGCAACGTTCAACAAACTATTCAGTAAAGGTGAAAAAGTTCAGGATTGTAATTTTAATATTCAGTAAACAGATCCTTCTCGTCAGAGCTGTTCTAGAGAACGAATCGCAGGTGGCGGATAGCGATATGGCCATCAGATGGTTAGTTGTGATATAAGTGGGCTCCAACCCCAGACCAACAACGAAGCAATATCAGACTAACAACAGTAAACTACTAGCAATGAGTGATACTGTTAGCTCCCAAGAAAACTCTCACAACCTAGTGATGTAGCTACAAAAGGGCGAGTAAAGACCTCCATTAAAAAAGCCTATTCTTCACTGGTCCGAGAATAGTACCAGCTTGGTGACTGGTGCGAATGTGACCACTAAAACACTAGAATATGGCCGGAAATAATAAAGGCATCCATACCGTATCAACCTTCACGCGGGTGTTCTGGCCTTCAGGTAGAGGAGCTTGTTTGAAAAATATATTGCTGTCTCCATCCAAAGCGGCAAGAAATGGCAATGGGCCTGCGGTCTCTCGTGAGAGGTGGCGGGGGGGGGGGGGGGGCACAAAAGTTACATATCCTGAGACCCCATGGAGGGTTTGGAATGGAGTAAACCTTGACAGTTGGTAACTGGAACGTTACAACCCTTACAGGCAAGGAGCAGAAACTAGTGAAGGCCAGATACTACCGGCTTGATAGAGTTGGGTTTCCTCAAGAAATCTCTGTGGCTCTGGAATTCTAGATTTAGATGGAGGTGGAAACTCCATTATTCAGGTGTAGCACAGGATAAGACTGCACAGACGTGAGTGGGGGTATTCACAACCCCCCCCCCCCCCCCCCCAGCTATCAGAATGTATTATGAACAAGATCCCATTGGGAAGGAGTATTTTCCTCTTGAAGCTTAGGCTGAAATAAAGATCTCTGTGGGTGGTGTAAATTTGTTCACAGAGTCTGAATACAAATCCTTGCTTGGTGAAGACACTGCAGAGTTAGAAGCTGATAAGACTTAGTCATATATCCTAATGTGAGACGCCAATGCACTTTTTGGTACAGCCAACACGACATGGAAAGGAGTGATTAGAAGGAACGGTGTCCTTTATCTAAATACGAATGGAGAGGCATGCAATTGACATGTTTTCTGTCGGCAAGATTGAAAATCAGTGCTTCGATGGCTGAGACACTCGTCCTCCCAAGGAAGCCTGCGCAGTGCACTCTACATGTCAGAGGAGTTCTACTGAAACAGGGGGAGACGTTCAAGTATCCCGGGACCGTGTTCCTAAGTGATGGAAGGCAGTAATGCGCCAGCTTCAGTATTCGGAAACCAGGAAGGAGGTAAGTGTAAAAGCCAAACTCGCTATCTTCAATTCGGCATTCGCGCCAACTCTTAACTATGGTCATGAATGTTGAGTAATGACCTAAAAAATACAATCGCGAATACAAGTGACCGAAATGGAGTGCCTCCGAAAAGCCTTTAGACTAACATTACTGGATAGCGTAGCTCAGAGGTCAGGGAGGTCAGTAGAGCCTCTACTTCTTCGAATTGAGGGATGACAGTTCCAATATTACGGACATGTCTCAGGAGAGAATCGCTGGACAGATTTTACGGACAAAAACCAACCGTTCGGGATCGATCAATAAACTACCCGCCCAGAGCGTTAAAGCGTCGGACGTGATGCCTTGTGATATTTCTTTCGGCTCTTTCCGTTTTAAGTTCGTCTGCATGTCACTGGTCGTACCAAGCTATATTGACTTCTGCTTTTCTCTTGAACAACATTGGTGCCATGGAGAGTAGAAAAGTGCCTAAATGGGTAAATGAAGGTTTTTCTGCTTCAAAGAGAAACTTTCCATGTGCAAACCCATGGTCAGTCATAAATTTGGAGAGGCCTAACATTACTCTTAGTGTATCAGAATGATAACCAAACAAAGGTTTCAATTATAAGGCTTCAGTTGCATTTGTCACTGGCAACAATATGACACGAACTTTTACTGCTTTATACACTGGCAATTTTTTCTTCCTTTCATATAAAAGTTTAAGAGGGTAAATGTTTCCAAACTAAACCTCGTTTGTCTACAAATAGATTTTCTGGTTACTTAAATTTTTCTATACTACGGTCGATGTCTACTTTGCCTTTCAACCCTTCGGGGCCAATAAATAAAGTACCAATCTTGGGGGTAGGGCGGGGAATGGAAGACAAAGCCTTGAACGGGACGTTTGGGTTATGACCCATCTCGTTTCATCGAGATAACAGTGACGTTTCTAAAATGAGGTACGACCGCCAGATAGTATCAGCAATGGGAAAGAAAGTAGATAATACACTTCGATTGTGCTGAAATCTGATGCAACAAAGATTTCAGCAAGTGTTGATTCTCTTGTTATCAGAATGCTATGGAAATTATATAATTTCTTGAATTTTTCAAGCCATTTAAGAGAAACAACATACGTTTAAGTGGTTTCCTTAACTTTGTAATGTTTCAACTAACGAAATAAAATTAAAAGCTTTTGTTGGATAATTCCATTAGAGGGTGACAGCGAATCATACCTATGACTGACACATAAATTTATGACTGACACATAAGATTTTATGAATATTTTCCATAATTTTACTGCTTGTCCGTGTTAGTCTAGAATCCATTGTCCCATTCAACAACTGGCAGTATCGGTAGAGGGTCGGGTGCCATGCCTTGAAGCATAGAGTTACCTCCCTTTATGATCTGAGTTCAAATCCCGCCGAGGTTAACTTTGCCTTTCATCCTTACGGGGTCGATAAAATAAAGTACCAGTAATGCACTGGGATAATTGGTGGCCTTGTGCCAAAAGTAGAAACAATTACTATAAAAACTCGGACACATCACAACCTACTAGACCATTGGGCGTATAACAGAAGGATGTATGACCACACGACCTAAGGCTGACAAAGTGAGATGTGGATTGATAGTGTCAAGTACACCCTAATGTCCCATGGTAGCACGCCAGTGCAGTCTTTCTAATTTGCCACAGAATGATGTATCTTTCTTCGCGTGACTCGTACATATATGTGTGGGTGTTTCAAATTTAATATATATATATATATATATATATATATATAAAGACTGGGGTGCCTATTGGCGCGATGTTATAAAATGGGTTATAAAATAGAGAGACGACACATAAAGACGGAAAGAGAAGTTGCCATTGGCTGCTATGGAGAATCTAACCCCGTATCGTTGAGATTTATATATCATATGTATGTATGTATATATATATATATATATATATATATATATATATATATGTGTGTGTGTGTGTGTGTGTGTGTGTGTGTATATATATATACTGTGTATATATATATATGCATATATGTATCATATGTATGTATATATATACATATATGGAAAAAATGAAACGAAATTTCATTTCTCACTCTTAGTACGGCTGATACTTAAATGTAAGTATGTATGTATACGTAGATACATATATGTATACAGACGTACAGTAGTATGTATATATATACATACATGCACACATATATATATGTACGTATGGGTTTACCGAACATTTATTAAAATGTTCGGTTTGTTTGTAAACAAACAAACAGCCCGAATTACGCCGTACAGTGTTCAGGCAACCATCGTCGCCTTTTTGTTCAACACTGACACAGGAACGATGTACTAGTTTCAAGCTTATTAGCTATCGTCACCATCGTATATCTTCCTGCCAGATGATTGAACGTCTGAAAGTATATACTTTCCTTATGCATATTAACGGCTGAGCAGCCTAATGTATATATATATATATATATATATATATATATATATATATATATATATATATATATACAATGATATTAAATAAATGGAAACTATATTTATAAAACCATATTTATTTTATTATATATATTTCAAGGGTAACCAAGATAACATTGGTACGCTTTCATCAGATAAAATACAAAGTTGTCGGACTTCCAACAAATTAAATACCACTTTTACTTATATATATATATATCATATCTACGTAGTTATGTGGATCTATATATATATATACACACACGTGTACACATATGTATGTAGATAAATATATATATGTGTATATATATATATATATATATATATATATATATATATATATATATATATATATATATATATATATGTGTGTGTGTATATATATATGGTCGCTGCCAACTCGTTTTCGAGTACGGCCACTACTTTATATCCATGAAGGAGAACCCCTACCAATGCGCTGAAGAAGTGTGACTTTTTAATCCAGCCAGCAACTTGAAAACTCTGGTACAAACACTACACTTGTGACAATTATTGACACATAGTGCTGGGCCCATGGTACCATGTGACGACAAGTGCAGAGAGATCTCCAGATATAAAGCAATGCCTGTACCGTGAAGCTTTTATAGTGAGCAAAGGCACTGCACAAAGGCAGTCCCACTCTCTTAACCAAGATGATATTTACCAAAAACAAGAACAAGTCAACATCATTGGATACCATCAGGGTTGCAGGTGTTATATCAAAGTTTTCCTTCTCCTAGAATTCTGCCTTGACAAAGGCTAAGGGGTCATCACTCCCGGAGATTTTGGATGGCCATTGACTCTTAAGAGCTCTTTTGCCCTTTGACAGGTTTTGTTTTTAGTCCTGCAGGATGTCCAAAGTCACCCTCCTCACCAAGAAACCTTGGTGGGGTTGCCAGTTTAGTCGCCAACGACCCGACCATGAGACAGATTGTACTGGGATACATGTTACCAGTAGCACCAACTGGTGACCTGACATATACATATATATATATATATATATACATACATACATACATGTACATATACATTCACACACATGCATACATACTTTCATAGATACAAACATACAAACAAACATACATATTTACATACACACCTTCATTCGTTCCCCCCCCCCCTTGTTAGCTTAAATTCCAGCCACCCACACTTCACAATATCATAGATTCTATATTCACACTTGATATCTTCACTTCTATTCCATTTTACTCTTGAATAAATCTGCCGTAATTCAATTGAACAACACTTCATATTTTTACGCCCTGCAACATTTACTATCTTACACCCACCATACCTTTTCCTGGGGATATAAATATCTCATTAAATATTTGTTTTTATGGTATGATGTATGTATGTATGTGTTTATTTATAAATATGTATGTAAAAGGTAAACAGAAATAATAACAATAATGTGTGTGCGTGTGATTGTGAGTGCATACATATATATATATATGTGTGTGTGTGTGTGTGTGTGTGTGTGAGTGTGTGTATATGTGCGTATATATGTGTATGTATGCCTATAATATATGTGTGTGTGTTTCTGTGTGTATGTGTGTGTGTACATATTTATTTAAATAAGGACCAGCTCTTCTTTTAGACTCCTGATATTTTAAAAACATTTCTGCGTTCAATTTTAACATTTTTTATTAAGGATTTTTCCTATTTCCTTAATAGTTCTTTATGTTTAGTTTGGTGATATAGAAGTCAAGATTCACATCTTTAGAATTAGAACGATGGTAGTGACGGTGTGTAGTTTACGCGCTTTGCAGTGGTCGTTAAGTATCCTGGAAATACTAGGAATATGTTCAACGCTGGATTTAATTCACTTATAGATATGAAGATGATGTTATTTCAAAAGAAGCACAAAAGATATTTACGTTATACTCATGTATAATAAACACACAAGTGTCTCGCTATGAATATTTCAAGCTGTGAACATGTCAGAAGCATCTCATATACCCACATATTATGAACCACCCATTATTAGAGTTAATGTTAATAATTCTAGCCGGTCAATTTCGTAATATATCGGAAATGAGCAGCTCCATGTTTTATATGCAAAACAGCATATAAATTCTAAGCTTATTCTTGTCTCCGTACCGAGTGAGTAAATATCAACAATGACGGACAAAATACAGAAGCACGTGCCTGTCATCTTTATACGGCTACTGAGATAACTCTGACATGATCACAGCTTGAGATATCCATAAACATATCGTATATGCCTTCATATACACTACGATGTTTGTATATAACATTATTCTTTCTTTACCTTCTGTTTAACATGTGCGACACCACACTAATACATTTCACTATCATTTGATAATGCATATAAATGCAGAAACCGGTAATAGACAATAATTAAATATATAAATAGATAAATAAATGCCATTGTTAAATAATAAATAAATAAACTAATACCTTAACACTTCACACAAAGTAAAACATTTCGTTTTAATCATTTTCTAACCCAGAAAAGAGAGAGAGATAGACATAAAAAAGGGGAAAAAATATATTTTTCTTCCTCATAATTGTCTCTTTCTCCCTGTTTTCATATATATATATATATATATATATATATATATATATATATATATATCAAAATGAAAATCCGAAGGCGAAATGAAAATCCATGATCAATTATCACTGATCTCATCCTCTAGGTTTTGCTATCCTTTGTTATTTTACTTTTTGTGTTGGATAACACACCTCCACCACTCAAACACCTATCTTAAAAGCCCAAGGGACCATATGACGGGAAATCACACTTACTGAGACCTTAACCCAAATACCCAACCCTACACGGAGCCCCTTGCTGGCCTACATAGCGGTTGCTTGCACGCACAGATTTGGGAACTTGGATTCTCAATGGGACAGCGGTACATACTGAGTTCGATATGAGCTGATTGCTTGCTCTTCACATGGATGTGTATATACCTTGACATACACTATTTGGAGATACGGATGTTACAATTCAATCTATACACGTATAGCAGAACACTGAATTGAACTTACTTGCTTGTGTGTGTTTGTGTGTGTGTGTATGGGGCTGTGTTTGACCCAATATTTCCAATTTGCATCGTCAAATTGAGATTTAACCAATGTAGTTTTGTAAACTAACTTTCGGTGAATGCTATGTTGGTATATTCTTATATTTATTGTTTTTTCTTTAACATCGCTTCGGTGTGTGTGAGAGTGTGTGTGTACCCACTCACACTAATTGTGACAGTCTATAGTTCTACAGATTTGATACTGCGTTGATGTGTGTATATATATATATATGTTCTTTCTTTGACTTCGATTCGATGTGTGTGGGTGTTGAGTGTGTGTGTACCCACTCACATTAACTGTCATCGACTGTATTTCTACAGATTTGATTGATGTCCAGCGTCTTTTGCAGCTATTGGGATATAGAAATTTGATAGTTTTATGACCTTAACTGAAGTTGATAGCAGTCGCCGCATTTTGACTGCTTGATCATCATATGAGGGAATAAACTCTGTGAGTGAACATTGCTAATTTTCTCCCTCATATCAAGAATTTGAAGACAATTCATTTTCACCTGATGAGATCAGTGATAATTAATCATGGCTTCACGATCGATTTATCTCTTATTGAAACATGTGTGGTGATTAAAACGATTGGAAATTTTACCTTCCCTTCGGATTTTCATTTTGATACTAATACTCCGTTTTACATCATCTAGCTGTTCCCTTGAATGGAATTGGAGATATACAAAAGCGTGGAGAACTTAATATTGCTAACAAAAGTTTATTGGACCGTTTTGCACAACCAATAATACACCTTACTATATATATATATATATATATACCCAGGGACTCACATCACATCAACCATTTTACCCCACCACTACCTCGTCACCACGCTTACCCCCTCACTTATCATACATGCCAAAACATCCCTCATAATTAACCCACCAATCAACAGAAACTGACCAACATATGAACGTTAGACATTTATATGCCATGTATATTCATTCTGTCATTATTATAGGTCTGACGAGCTTTTGATTCCAGAGTCGGGCCAGATCGATACAGATCGAACAGATCAGTAGCGAAACGCGCGTCACCAATCAATAAACGTAATGAAGGTTTAACAAATCATCCCTGTATTATTATTATATATATATATGTGTGTGTGTGTGTGTGCGTGTGTGTGTTCTTATATGTATACATACATATATATATACACGCACACACACACATAAACACACACACACACATATATATATATATATATATATATATATATATATATGTGTGTGTGTGTGTGTGTGTGTGTGTGTGTGTGTGTGTGTGTGTGTGTGTGTGTGTGTGTGTGTGTGTAAGCACACCTCCTCCATAGAATATAAGACTAAACTTCTTTCATAATTTGCTCCACTAGTCCTAGCCGCGTGAATTCTCTGAATGTTTTGAGGAATAACACGACAATAACACAGTTAGTTCGTTAAATATATATATATATATATATATATATATATATATATATATATATATATATATATATATATATATATATATATATATATATATATATATATGTATATATATAAGGAAAACAAATTGAAAATGCAACTGGAGGATTTCAGAAACACAAATCCTTATCTCAATTTTACTTTTAAAAATCATAAGAACTGTGAAACCGGTAAAGTAAATAAATGAATATTCTCAAAAGATTCCAGCTGCATTTTCAATTTGTTTTCTTGTTGGGACATCTCTTTTTTTAAAAACAAAACTCATTTTCTTATATATATATATATATATATATATATATATATATATATATATATATATATATGAATGTATATATAGTGTATTTTGCAATACACTTTATGCTTAATTAAAAGCATTTTGAAGACTGTATGCTATTGTTTTAGAGTAGTGACAGACTCACTTACTTTAATTTCAGCAAACAGGGGGAGATAAATCTGACAAGGCCTTGTTTCTGCATTTATTGATGCTTATCAAAGCCAAGTACTCCTCCTGTCTGCTGAAATTACGGATGTTATTTTCTTATACAATTCTAGTAAATAATCAGGAACTGATTATACAGAGCGGTTGCCGGTCAAGCAGAAATTAAAAATTACAATTGGTGCTCTGAAATAGCCATATATATATGAATGTATATATAGTGTATTTTGCAATACACTTTATGCTTAATTAAAAGCATATTATTTACTGATTATTTACTAGAATTCTATAAGAAATTAACATCCGTAATTTCAGCAGACAGGAGGAGTACTTGGCTTTGATAAGCATCAATAAATGCAGAAACAAGGCCTTGTCAGCTTTATCTCCCCCTGTTTGCTGAAATTAAAGTAAGTGAGTCTGTCACTACTCTAAAACAATAGCATACGGTCTTCAAAATGCTTTTAATTAAGCATAAAGTGTATTGCAAAATACACTATATATACATTCATATATATATGGCTATTTCAGAGCACCAATTCTAATATATATATATATATACACACACATGCATACGTATATATTGAATGTCTGCGTTACGAGGATCGGGAAAACCACAGATCAGAGTAGTATTCGATAAATGGAGGAATGCGGAGTGGATATATTAACATGGTAGAAATTCGAACGCCAACTCGGCTTGTAACTTCTACAAGCTTGAAGAGATTACAAGCTGAAACCGCCCGCGGTCGAGTCTCTAAAACATACTTCTATATCTACTTATATATATAACCAGCAATTTCTCTGTCTGTCTGTCCGACAGTGGAAACACGTGCGTAGAGAGAGAGTGAGAGTGAAAGAAAGAGACAGACCACGAGAGGGGGATAGCGGGAGGGAGAGAGGGAGAGAGAGAGAGTGAATAGACGCTAAAACCCGTGCTACAGAAACATTACCTTCCCCTCTCCACTGACTTTGGTCACTGAGGCCGAGGGAATCGCTGGTTGCTATAGAGACACCTTGCACAAGCCAGAAGTAACCAGTTCGAGGCGGTTCTGACTTGACACCATGCGAAGAAGGTTTCCATTGAATTTGTGGTTTGAAGAAGGTTGCCATTGAATTTGTGGTTGTTGCTGCTAATAATAAGGACCATTTGAAGAAGGTTGCCATTGAATTTGTGGTTGTTGCTGCTGATAATAAGGACCATTTGAAGAAGGTTGCTGCTGATGAGGTAATTTATTAATCAGATTGTGCAGTTCCATAACCTACGTTTGATTTGTTCAATTTTTTTCTTCAATTTTTTTGTTGTTTTTTTTATTTCTTATTGAAAAAATATAAATAATAAAATAAGGTTAGAAATTTAAATACAATTAAATACGATTTAATTTCCATTTCCAGCAGCCAATGTCCAGTGTTCAATTTCATGAAAAAATTGGAAATAATTAAAAAAATTGAAGTTTAACTTTTGAACATTTGTTTTGACAATAAAAACATATTTCCTTATTCACACGTAATGGTATGATTAAAATTTCATAGGAATATTTTTTTCTAACCGCCAGTTATTTATTTTCTCCTTTTTCGTTTTAACATATATTTATTTCAAAGATTTCACCGTATAGATAACATATATATTTATACATGCATAAAAGACACACCGAGAGACGGTGAACATGTGGTGCCGAAAACATTTCTCATCCAAATCTCAACAATATCAGTATATACACTAGATTTGCTAGCAGAAAACCGCCCACCGGGTGGTTTTCTGCTAGTCTATATATCTAAAACAGAGAATGTCTGTCTGTCTGTCTGTCTGTCCGATCACTAAAACTCGAGAACCACCCAACCGATTGTTTTCAAACGTTACACATGTAATACTTATGGTCATGTGAGTGTTTTGAAAAACGAATTTCAAATTTTCAATAGCCTAGGGACCGCATTAGGCGATTTAGCTATCTCACTCTATAATTCTTGGTCTTTCTCTTTTTAGATAGATACATAGATATAACGCTGCGCCCTTATAACATCTGTCTGTATGTCTGGCTGTCTGCATTACGTCATTATGACGCGGTGTGTGTGTGTGTGTATGTATATATATAGTGTGTATATATAAATATATATATATAATGTGTAACGTTTTTCGAAATATTTACTTCTGCGTTCACAGACTGATTTTTTTAGTTTCAGAAGATCCCGTTTAGGGTGGAAGCAGCGATTCTTTGCTTAAACTTTAATCTGTTATTTTTATATATTTTTATATATATTTATATATATATATATATATATATATATATATATATATATATATATATATATATATATATATATATATATATATATATATATATATATAAAGACAGTTCAAGAGTAAACCAATCTTAAATAGGGAGATAGAGATAGGAGAGGAGAGATTGGTGAAGGTATTAGAAGCCAAAAGCCTAAAGACATGTGCTCAATGTGCAATATGCAGTCGGAAGCAGCTTACAAACAATTGTAAACGGACATTATTATTCAAAACTTTAAACTGCAATTAATGTTGACACTCTTTAACTAACGTTTTCTAAAGAGAGAGAGAGAGAGAGAGAGAGAGAGAGAGAGAGGGGGGGGGGGGATAGAGAGACAGAGGAAGATTCAGAAAGAGAGAGATAGGCCGTTATACAGAGGAAGATACAATTAAAGTATTATATATTCAGAGAGAGAGAGAGAGTCTAGAAACGGCTTAAACTATAGATCGTCTGATCTATAGGAAGGTTCAACAATATTGCGTTAGCTTTTATAAAGTGGTCTTAGTCTTTGATTTTACATAACAAAAAAAAATTGATACTATTTGAAATGAATCTACCCTCCAGCTTTTATCCATATACTACTTACAGACAGTACTAACGAAGCAACACTTCAGAAGCAATGTTATGCGGTATATTGCTGTGTTTCAGCTGACGTCCTTTGGGAGGCTGAAAAAGATCATACTGACTATGGTTATTTCACAACATTTAAAACCCAAGGCCAATACAACCATTTAATCGGCAGTTTACTCCCCCAGCCTAATAAGGAAGTTTTATGATTGTGTTTTTTTATGTCTCTCTCACACACAGAAATTACGGTCTCACCTTATACCAGACAACACATCCAATACAGTCGTGTTCTCTCTTCTCCCGGGCGAAGCCGGGTACCTCAACTAGTATATATATATATACATATATATATATATACATATATATATATATACATATATATATATATACATATATATATATATATATATATATATATATATATATATATATATATATATATATATATATATATATATATATATATATATATATAGTATATGAGAGACGTAAAATAAGAAAATTATAAAATTAACTTACTAAAATATCACTTCCAACTAATTAGTTTCTGGAATGGAATTATTTTTTAATAAGTTTCCAGAGTCCCCGCTTTGCCTGGAAACTTAGCTGAGAATAGACTTCCCTGACGACGGAATGTTTCTCTTTATCTTCTTCGGAAAATATATTTACTCCATTCCAGAAACTAATTAGTTGGAAGTGATATTTTAGTAAGTAAGTTAATTTTATAATTTTCTTATTTTACGTCTCTCATGTTATTGTTCTGCAACCCCATGCTTAACCACAATGTTACTAAGACAAAACCTATGTATTTGCTAACATTGATATGCATCTGTATGTATATATATGTTACTAGATATTAATTCTTTATATATATATATATATATATATATATATATATATATATATATATATATATATATATAATAGAATAGTCGAGTATCGGAAAATCAGCTCACGAATTAACGATAAACAATATTCGATATGAGTGGCAGAGGGCTCAATAATTTGGATAAATCAGAGCTATAACTATCGTTAAATTACCAACACATAGAGATTATGCCTAAAATCGCCCGTACAGCCGAAAAAGAACGACCAGGAAGATTCGGGTCACTCAAATAAAATATCAATAAATCAATAAATTAAATGAATGTAAAAAACTTACCCGGACCCGCTAGAAGGGTGTTAAATCTAGCTTCTTGGGTTTCTGCAATTCCTTAATCCATTCGCTATCAGCCCACATAAAAAATATATAAGACTTCTAGAGAAGGAGTGGACCGGAAGAGCTTTATCAACGGGTTCCGTCCGATAATAAAGAAGTGACCTTTAGCCAGACACGCACATGGTGCCCAGCAAGGGAGATAACCTCTATATTAGCGAAAAAATTTTCGGTAATGTGGAAATCATGTAAGAATACAAAATATCACATATCGAATCAGAGTGCTCAATAGACATGTTAAAATAAACAGGAGCTATTCATCAGTCAATAGAATCGACAAAAAATGTTCAATAAAATTAACTGGTCAATAGCTAGGTCTAGATATATATATATATATAACGAAGGAAATGTGGTAAGGAACCAGGTGGACCATGACGCACCAAAGTACTCAATACTTGGGGTAGTAGAGTGGGTAATAGGAACCAGTAAGACCCCGACGGCTGAGCCTGGTTAAATCTGGAACGACGGAAATATATGAGAAAGACACGAATGACTATGGGATTTGCATCTAGAAAGTTTCCCTTCCGGACAAGATTGTTTGCGGAAGACCAGCGGCCGCTCATGTAGCTAGTTTCCTCTCTCCACGCCACCGATGGCGTCCAAGAGATATGCAATGGCCGATACAGCTGGGCACTCGTGTCGTCGCAACACATTCGCATAGCTGAGTAAACTGGAGTACCGTGAAATATTGTGTCTTGCTCAAGCTCACAACGCATCACCTAGAAGCGATTGTAAGCCTTCACGCACACACACACACTTTCTCTCTCTCTCTCTCTCGTGTGTGTGTGTGTGTGTGTGTGTGTGTGTGTGTGTGTGTGTGTGTGTGTGTGTGACTATATTATCTTTGCACAAAAACACCTTTTATCACACTGAAATAACTTCCAGATAATTAACCCCTATTCGTTTATTTAGATACCAACGCAACCAACGTATTCATTCATATCCATTCTAAGTATACCCCTAAACTGTGTCAAATAATAATCTGAAAAAAGTTCGTAAGGCACTGAACCTAATCTACTTTCAGGTGAATAGAGCGATCCTTGTTTAATATTTGGGTTGTTTAGAGAAGGAGGTGTTTAATTGTTCGTATAGGTTATTATCGACTATACGAAGATTGTTTGAATGATGACCTTGTCGCGACTCAGAGCGCATGCGTTCTTATCGCGTCTTCAGTCAGAAGTTTTTCTGTCTAATTGTGCGAACATTCTTTTTCAATCATTCGCTTTTTTCTGTTTCTTCTCTATCTTTTTCGTTTCCTTATTGCCTTTTATATTGTACAGTTTATATTTTCTCCTTTATTTTTTTTAAATGTCAATAAAAATGTTGGCAATGTGTAAAAAAGAAAGGAAATCTTTCAAAATGTTTTCTACTCTCACAAATACCCATACCAGCTTTTGCAAACATTTCCCTTGTTGTTTGGATATTTTGAGAAATAATGAAAAGATTCCATAAAGGAATGAAATAATAGTAATGGCCTCTTTTATGAAGTTACGGTTCTGTAAACTAGCTCAGTCGTTCTTAATCTTTTTTGTTCCGTGCTTCAACACACCACCTCATATCATTAATGCCAACGCCTTCAATATAAAAATGCGTTTGGCGTTAAAAAGATATATTTGAAAAAATATATAAAAATTGCAGCCACGTTTAGCGTCTGCCGCACAGTCAGAATCCCTGAGTAAGAGATAGATATACAGGCTCAGAAATGGCTGCGTGGGGAAGGAATTCGCTTTGTAACTATGTTGTTTCGTGTTCAGTCCCACTACGTGACACCTTGTCTGTCATCTAAAACCTCATATTCATCAATGCTTTGTGAAGGAATGTAGTAGAAGGAAGTTGCAGAAACTCACCGCGCGCGCAACACACACACACACACACACACACATATATATACACATATATATATATATATATATATATATATATATATATATATATACATTATGAAGAGAGAAGAAACATTTAGATATAATTAGTAATAAAATGTATCATACCTAAACTGCTCCTAAATTCCTCGACTACGTAGTTTC
Organism: Eledone cirrhosa; assembly: GCA_964016885.1. NCBI lineage: Eukaryota > Metazoa > Mollusca > Cephalopoda > Octopoda > Eledonidae > Eledone > Eledone cirrhosa. Next base: position 70,686,511 of record OZ024740.1, read on the forward strand.
GTGGCATAAACAAAAACAATATATCAAAGATATAGAGTCCTTGCGAGGTCTGCCGACTTATCAAGAGGATACCTCATTTTACTAGTCTCAAGAACGCGTCTACACGACGTGAGAAAGAATCCCAAAAGGCGGAGGGGGAGATAGTCACGCGATATAACGGTCGAGAAACAGAGCTAAGCCTCTTATAACCACGAAGAAAATACCACGGAGGCGGAGGGGGTATTCATATCGAGGCCGTAGAAGAGGTGGTGAAGAAGGCGAGAAGTATGAGTAATGGAAGCTTTCCAGTTGTCCCCACACTTCAAAGATTGCTCGACCAGAGGGAGTTATTAACAATATATTTAGAAACACACAGATACATGCGGACACACACATATATACATGAATGCATCCGCACCCAACTGTGAGTTAAGGGTGCCAACTTCACCGATGTTGCTCAATGAATGACTGGGACAGACCAATTCAGTTGAACTAGACTGAACCAGTATCAGAGTTAAAAATACATTATGAAGAGAGAAGAAACATTTAGATATAATTAGTAATAAAATGTATCATACCTAAACTGCTCCTAAATTCCTCGACTACGTAGTTTCGTGGCATAAACAAAAACAATATATCAAAGATATAGAGTCCTTGCGAGGTCTGCCGACTTATCAAGAGGATACCTCATTTTACTAGTCTCAAGAACGCGTCTACACGACGTGAGAAAGAATCCCAAAAGGCGGAGGGGGAGATAGTCACGCGATATAACGGTCGAGAAACAGAGCTAAGCCTCTTATAACCACGAAGAAAATACCACGGAGGCGGAGGGGGTATTCATATCGAGGCCGTAGAAGAGGTGGTGAAGAAGGCGAGAAGTATGAGTAATGGAAGCTTTCCAGTTGTCCCCACACTTCAAAGATTGCTCGACCAGAGGGAGTTATTAACAATATATTTAGAAACACACAGATACATGCGGACACACACATATATACATGAATGCATCCGCACCCAACTGTGAGTGGGCCAGTTGGATATCTAGTCCCTCTCGTCTGATAGCTCTGCGGGTGGCTGTTGTTGTTTCTTCACTGAAGTGTGGGAGCTTCAGGAAGCAAGTGTTAGTGCCTCGGGTGTGGTGTCCTCTGTTCTTTCTGGCACGGTTTGTGGTGGATGTCGTGTATCCGTTCAGTTTGAGTACTCCCAGGAAATGTGTGGTGTGTGTTTCTCGGTCTCTAGCGTCAGTGCATTTGTTCTGGATACGTGCCAGTTCGTTCCTTATGTATCCGAACTTGGCACCGAGTGGGAGGGCCGATCTGAAATGTACGAACAGGTCCCTGCTGGCGGCTTTTTTATAGAAGCAGGTGTGGATGTTGCCTTCCTCTGTTACCCTGAGTTGGAAGTCCAGTAGGGATAGGGATCCGCGGTCATCGGGGTGTTCCATGCTGAACTTTATACTGGCGTCCATGCTGGAGAATGTTGTGTATATTTTATCTGCCTCCTCACGGGATGATGTAAGGATGAGTATATCATCTACATATCGGGTGAAGAAGGTATGGGAATGGCAGATGTTGAGGGCTCGGCATTCTAGCTGGTTCATGTAGGTGATGGCCAGCAGGCTCGATAGGCTGGATCCCATGGGTAATCCTGTTGTCTGTCTGTATGTGTGGTGGTGGAAGGTGAAGTACGTGTTGTCTACTGTGAAGGACAAAAGCTGGTGTATGTCGTAACAGTGGATGTCCTCTGCGACCACGCAGTCCGTCAATAAATCGACAGCTGGATGAGCGGGGACTGTAGAGTAGATGGAGACAACGTCGTGGCTAAAGGCGTAACTATTTAGTTTAAGTTGTTCTGGCTGGAGTTGGTGTAGTCTACGTATAACTTCGTCGGAGCTACTGTCATGCCCGGGAAAGGTGGAGAGTAGAGGAGCCAGGAAATTTTGTATAGGGGTCCTTCTATGCTAGAGACGATGGGTCTTATTTGCGTATTAGTGCTATTCTTGTGGGTCTTGATGAGATGGTAGAAAGTGGGCAGTCTGCTATTTCTAGTGGTGTAGTTGAGCTTAACTTTATTTGGGAGTTGTCTTCTCCTACAGATATCGAACCAGATGGAGTTGGTCTGTTTTTCGATCTGGGCTGCAGTCATGTCCGGGATCTCTGTGTATAATTCATTGTCGCTTAGGTGTTCAAAAGATAGGTTGTTGTATGTGGCTTGAGAGATGACGCAAAACTCTTTACCTTTGTCGGATGGTAAGTATATAAGTTCCCTATTCCGTAGGTTCTTCAGGGCGTGTTGTTGTGTCCTGGAGAGGTTTGGGGCTATCTTCTTCTGTTTCCGTAAGATGTTAGATACGGAATGTTTTAGCCTCGAGAGTTTTTCTTCAACCTCGCGGTTGGCAGGCAGTGGACAGTGGGCGATCCAGTTGGTATATCGGGAATCTGGGTTTGATAGATTCCGTGGTGTTGTTGCCGAGAGTCGATATCCATTTTAGTTGGTAGGCAGCCCGACAGAAATTCGTTTCTATGTCGAGCCATAATTTGTCGTCCAGTCTCTGTTTAAATATGAACTTGGGACCCAGGCTGAGGAGGTCTAATTCCTCTCGGGAGAGGGATCCTGTCAAGTCTGTGACGAGGTGTTTTGCGTCAGGTATGTTGTTGGTCGGGGCGCCGCTAGGTTCGGTGTTGGTACCGTCTTGTTCGCCTCTGTTGGTGTTTAGAGTTGGGATGTTGTTAAGACAGTTGGCCGTCCTGAGTTTGAGAAATTTTTGCGTTAGACGTATTTTCTCGTAGTCTCGGCGATGGTGGTATGACCTGTCTATAGTGGCGGAGATGACTCTGGACAGAGGTTCTGGGGTTTCAGCGAGTTGTGGTACAAGGCTGGAAATAGTCCGTATGTGTTGTTGTAGCGTGCGGTGTAGGTGTTGTATGAGTTTTCTTCGGCAGAATTTTTGTATGTAACTAAGTGATCGTTTGAGGCCTGGTGATTTGAAGCATGTTGGTAGGTGCAAATTTTTGATAGTTTTGGGGATGATGTTGTTATTCAGGCATCGTTTTAGGAAGTTTATTTGGCAGCCGGCTTTGGCGTGCTTTTCAGATAGCTGGAAGAGTTTCTTTACAGTTGTGAACTGGGCCTGGCTCAGGCGTAAGGAAATATATATATATGAATATTTTCATTTATCTTTCAAACGTATCAAAAGAAAAAGCTTTTTTATTTCCAGAATGAATTTTTTTCAGATTTATATTTTAAAAAAGATAAAAGATAAATGTACCTCCGCCGTTTTTGACAATGTGCGTACCAGTCGTTTGGGTAACTGAACGGCTTACTCTTCAAATTAACATGTAGGTGGTTGAGACACATGTACCCTTAACTTAATTCTCAGGGAGACTCGGTGAATGTTTCCAGACTGGTCCTTTAAGTTACTGGTACATTTCATCCAACAAGCTTCCAGACATTTTCTATCTACCTAATTTCCCGAACGAAGGTGCATGGCTTTGTGGTTAGAGAATTCGTCTCAGGACTTTACGATCACATTGCTTCAGTTCACTCAGCTGGCAAAAATGAGTTGTAACCTTAATTCGAAAAGCCTGCCTTGTCACATTCTATGTCACACTGAATCTCCCAGAGAATTCTGTTAAGAGCACGCTCGTTTGTGGAATGCTCAGCCACTTGCACGTTAATTTCACGCGCAGACTATTCCGTAGGTCGTATATATTAGAAAACTCGTCGTCGTAACCGACAGAGTGCCACTACTAAATTTCACTAACAGGTCTTACGATAACCCGTGACTATGGTAGAAGACATCTACCCAGTATGTCAATCAGTAAAACCGATCCCAGAACTTCTTAACCATTCGACCATGCTGCGTCCCTTTCAAAATTATACCGCGATACAAATTGGGTCACAACTTATAGAGTGAGAACGGCTTATATAAAGTTTTGTATTTTTGTGTTTCTAGAGAAATGAAGCTAAGCAGCCCAATAGCTTTTACTTGAGTGGGGTAAAAAACTCTCAGGATAGCTGGACAGCAGGTCTTCAGGGGAAAAAACCCTCCCCCAAGCAAATGTTTCGACCCTTGTTGGTTTTGGTGTTGGTGTTGGCGCTTTTGGTGCTGGTGTTGGTGTTGGTGCGGGTGTTATTGGTGGGAGCGTTTTGGATGTTAGTGGAGACGATGGTGTTGTTGTTGACAGTTGTGGCGGTGTTGTTGGTGGTGATGATGATGTTGGTATTGGTAGTATTGGCGGTGTTGTTGGCGGTGACAGTATTGTTGGTGTTGGCAGTTTTGGCAGTGTTGTTTGTGTTGGTTTAGAGTTACCGTTATCATGACTGTTGTTGTTTCATTATCAGTCCTGATCTAACAGACATGATCAAAGACGTTCTAGCCATGACCATCCCATTGTTTTTTTTTTCAGACAATGTATTTATTGTATTTTGAATGACATTCGACTTGGCTGCTATTTCTAGCAGTTCGAACGACCCGGTCGAATCTTCTTCTTTGGCTGGCTTCTTAGCTGATATTTTACAGAAGGTGGCAATGTTTACTAATTAATGAGGTTCCT
>OZ024740.1:70696042-70718542 GCA_964016885.1 Eledone cirrhosa
ATATATATATATATATATATATATATACATACATACATACATACATACATACATACATATTAACATATACGCCTTAGATTTCGAAGTAACATACAATTAATTACCTCACGTTTCCTGTAAATTCATTTCGATTACACACACACACACACACACACACACACACACACACACACACACACACACACACATATATATATATATATATATATATATATATATATATAGGTGAAATGTTACTTGATTAAGACCAGTAAAACCATCATTCAACTTAGTACTTTAAAAAATTAAAATGTAGGTCTAAGAATTTTCTGTTTAACCGTGGTGAGAAAGATGTACAAGTTCGAATATTCAAAGGTGTGGAGGGAATTTTATCACTTGGGAAGATATTTATTTTTTGTTTTGTTTTGTTTGTTTGTTTTTTTTGTTTTTTTTTTTCTAGTCCAAACTTTCCAAATTGACGCTACACATGCTTCAAAGTTGGACATAATCTGTCTGATTGTTTTTTCACGAACTAATTTTGTTAATAAGGCTGCGCCTACTTATGACTACAGGATGATCCAATGATAGGCGAAATTTTCTCAGGTGAACTGATTTAAAGAGTGGACCTTTTCGTTTAACTAATAACTGGAACACACATCATCAAAACTGACCCGTTTATCTTTCATATGCCTTAGTCAACGGAGGACTATCACCCATGACCGGTGGGGTTAAGGAAACATGTTAACATCAAACCAGGGACCGAGTTCTGGCGCACAAGTGTTCTGATATTTAAAAAAAGAACGAGACAATCGCAGCTGGAACGTCTTTTCAACACAGAGACTGTCTTTCCAATGTGTCCCCACACAGTTACAGTTTGCCAAATTTTGCTCACAAGGCTTTGTAATGACAGTAGCTATAGTAAATGACAGTAGCTCAATGGGCCCCGCAGTTAATTTCCGAGGAGGTTGTGAAGCGCACTTCTTCACCAAAACTATGGCTGCGCTTATTTGACAATGCAATGTCTTATACATGAAAGAGATGGGATATTCACAGATGGAATGTCTTTTAAATATAGGAAATTTTTCTCTGATGTTCTTACACACAGTTTCAGTTTACTGAATCTCACTCCCGCGACTATGGTAGAAGACACTTGTCAAAGCTACCACTTTGTAGGAGAAAACCCACAACCACGTTGTTGTGAAGCGAGCATCTGAAACCAGATGTATTCCTGCGCACGCTTGACAATACAAAAAGCGGGAATGTCTTATACAAAAAGCTGGAATGTCTTATATAGAGGAACGTTTCATGTAAAATGCTTCCATTACTTTTACCAAATGAAATACCTGATGTCACGGCCGGAAAGTCTTTTATCGTCCACAACAACAAAACTACAAGAACTGAGTTAGAGATGGACAGATAGATAGAGAGAGAGAGAGAAAGAGTGAGAATGTGTGCGTGAGTGAGTCTGTGCGTGTGTAAGTCTATGCGTATGTGAGTCAGTGTGTGTGTGCGTGTTTATATATCTCTGTGTATATGTGTGTGTTTGTGGGTCTGTATGCGTGTATGAGAGTGCGAGAGAGAGAAAGAGAGAGAGAATGATAGAGAGAGAGAGAGGGGAGAGAGCGTCTCTGTGTGTGAGTTTGTATGTGTATGTGTGCGTGAGTCCATGTGTGTGTGTGTTTGTGTACGTATTGTAAGTGCTTTTGTGATTGACTGTTCAACAAGTTGTGTTTTACACCTGATCAACTCGATCAACCACGACTTGTATCTGAATAAAATTTCTAAAGAATAAATAGCAATACAGATCACTTAATTCTTGGCCACACATAAACAACACAGGTAAAATCTCTATAAACAATAAAGCTAAACAATTAATAGCTTCAAAGAGTTGTCGGTATTTTCGGTGTAAATAGCGATTGGTTAATTGGGTGTGGAAATAAAAACATCTGTTAAAACTTGCTAAATGTCCACTGTCTTTGTGGATTTCGTTTATAATTAATTTGTCTGCAACACCTTTTGACTTAGGTTTCTCTATAATAATCAAGCCTTTCTTAACTCCATTTGGCAGTATCGGTCGAGGATCGGACGCCATACTTTACAGCATAGTTACATCCCTTTACGTTCTGAGTTCAAATCCCGCCGAGGTTAACTTTGCCTTTCATCCTTACGGAGTCAATAAAATAAAGTACCAGTCACGCACTAGGGCCGATTTAATCGACTTTCCCCTCCCCCAAATTACTGGTCTTGTGCCTATACTAGAATTCATTATTTCATTCACTAGCAATGAGTTATGGCTCTTTATGATCTGAGTTCATATCCCGTGCCAGTCTGTGATCCATTGCTGGCCTTGTGCCAAAAGTAGAAATAATTATTTCATTCACTACTACATTATGCAAGCATGAAACCTAAATTCCTTGTTTAATCGTAAGGGCGCCGTAGTCTTGGGTAGAGCCCATCCCTCTTCAAATGTGAACACAACCGATTTCTTCCAGTGAAAGAGAAAGTGATAGCGAAAGCGAGAATGTGAGGAAGTGATATAGAGGTATAATCGACACCATACATGACTGGTACTTAATATATCGAACTCGAAAGGATGAAAGGCAATGTTGGCCTCGGTGGGATTTGAACTGAAAGCACAGAGAGCGCCGGCTCTCTGTGCTTGGAGTTCAAACGTATAACACAAAGGATTCTCTTCAGCGTTCTGACGAGTCTGCCAACTACTACTACTACTACTACTACTACTACTACTACTACTACTACTACTGCTACTACTACTACTGCTGCTGCTGCTGCAGTTGCTACTACTACTACTACTGCTGCTGCTACTAATACTACTACTATATGCATATTTGTATACATACATACGTACGAACGTACATGCGTACGTACGTTTATACATATATACATGTATACATGCATACATACATACATACATTGTGGCTGCCAACTCGTTTTCGAATACTGCCACTACTTTATATCCATGTAGGAGAACCCCTACCAATGCGCTGGACGAGTGTGACTTTTTAGTCCAGCCAGCGACTTGAAAACTCTGGTACAAACACTACACTTGTGACAATTATTGACACATAGTGCTGGGCCCATGGTACCATGTGACGACAAGTGCAGAGAGATCTCCAGATACAAAGCAATGCCTGTGCCGTGAAGCTTTTATAGTGAGCAAAGGCACTGCACAAAGCCAGTCCCACTCTCTGATGGTATCCAATGATGTTGACTTGTTCTTCTTTTTGGTAAATATCACATACATACATACATACATACATACATACATACATACATACATACATACATACATACATACACGATCACCTTCAAATTTCAACCTACACCAATGGCTACCTAGCTATATATATATATATATATATATATATATATATATAAATATAACCACTTAGGTTTTCTTTCGCTCACATTTCATTGGTATTTCGGATTTAAAATATTGTGTGAAGGAACTATTATTAGCAGAATACGGTAATGGTATATCCCGATAGAGATTTGGCATTCTTTTGGTGACATTTTATATAGGTCTGACAACCGGCAACCTCTATTAACAATAAGGAAGAACAATCATACAATCACACCATCACCACTACTACCACAACTATATTATCAGTACGACCAGCTACACGATTGTCACCACCTTTACCATTGCTACGACAGCAGCAGCCAACACTTGTCATCTGAATCGAGTCTTTACAAAAAAAAATTAATTTGCGAGCATGGCAGTATCGGTAGAGGGTCGGACGCCATGCTTTCCAGCATAGTTACGTCTCTTTACGATCTGAGTTCAAATCCCGCCGAGGTTGACTTTGCCTTTCATCCTTACGGAGTCAATAAAATAAAGTACCAGTAATGCACTGGGTAATTGCTGGCCTTGTGCCTAAAGTAGAAACAATTACATGTGTTTAGGCTTGTAAATCTAGTCTTATTTACGTTTACGTAAAATACGAAAAGAAAACAGCAAAGATTAATCACAATGCAGACATTTGACATATATAAATACGTACATATACACATACATATATGCATGCAAACATATTTACAGCCACAGGAACAAGACACTTATTTCACGTTGGTCCTTCTGTCTGGATTTGTGACCGGTAGATAGTATTAGCAATTGGAAAGACCAATGGAAACATTGTTTGCTCGGTCCGATTTTATGAGGTCTGGAATCTTGTCGATCGACTGTCGCTATATATATATATATATATATATATATATATATATATATATATATATATTGGTAAACGGAAAAGAAAATGCTGACAAATTGTTTCCAGTGAAAAATAGTTTAATTAGAAATAAGTGAGAATTAGTAATAGTATTGGTTAGTATTCAGTTTTGGTTTTAAGTTTTACCGGTTGCGCATTTCTAATGCTTTTCAAAAATAATTTTGAGATAGAGCGCCTATGGTGTTTGCTCTAATCTGATTAGTTTTGGAAATTCTACCTGTTTTATGTGAAAAAAGTGGCTCCAGATGTATTAAAATAAGTTTCGCGCCAATTCGTGTTGCAAAAATTCTTGTGGTCAAAACAATTTTGATTGGTCGGTAGAGGTCATGTGAATGTTAAAAATTGATTTTGCGCCAAATGTAGGTTTGTGTCGGCTGATTGAGAAGTCAGTGAAAAATAAGTCTTTCAAAACAAATATGTGTGTGTGCGTGTAGTAGTAGTAAAGAGGTTCGTTGTTGTGATAATGGTCAGCAGGGATGTGTGTGCGAACCGCAGCCTGTTGACAGTTCAAATGCCTATTAAGACAAGTGTGTGTGTGTGTGTGTGTGTGTGTGTGTGTGTGTGTGTGTGTGTGTGTGTGTGTGTGTGTGTGTGTGTGTGTGTGTGTGTGTGTGTGTGTGTGTGTGTGTGTGTGTGTGTAGCAGAGTAATTCGTGGTAGAGGGATGGTCAGTAGGAATGTGTCTGTACGTGCGTGGGGGATATTTTAACATGTTAAAAGATATTTTTCAGCTCTTGTCTTATACGGAGAAGTGTGTGTGAGTGTGATGTGTGTGTGTGTGTGTATATGTCTCTTTGTATGTTAATGTACGCGTGTGTATGTGTGTGTGTATATATGTGTGTGTGAGAATGTGTGTATGTGTGGGTGGACCAGTATTTTTGTGATACTAGTAAAAATGGTGTACATTATTCGATATTTTCAGTAAAAACGATTCTCTCAATAGAACATCAAAAACCTTAATAATAAAAGGTGTGAAATGATATATAGTATTGGCATAATACCAAGGTGTGTGTGAGTGTCCAGATTGTACGTACTGCAAGGGGAATCCATTAGGCCCTGCCGTATTGGAATACTTGTGTACAAATATATATGTGCCCATCAGTGTGCAATGCATGTGTGCGTTTATGTATGTGTGTCGGCACGTTTATATCTATAGACATCAAAAGGTATGCAAATTTGTGTATATTTGTGTTGCACCATAGAACATGTGTGTTTACGTATGTCATTGTGTTTATATGTGGATAGAGATGTATGCTGATGTAGGTATGTATGTTGACGTGTGTATGTTGTGGGTTCGTTTTAGGGAGAAGTGTTTAGACTAGAAGTGTTAATAAAGTGAGATTCCTTGCTGATGCACTGGGTGTGGGTGGCATTATATATATATATTTATATATATATATATATATATATATATATATATATATACAAATATAAATTAGCGAGAATCGTATTTCGACTTTGGAAATTAGCGAAAAACAACTTCCGAGATGTGTGGCAAGTGCTCAATAATTCTAACGAACCAGAGCTACAACATACGTTAAAGGCCAAACACACTGGGACGATGGTTAAACCATTATCCGCACAGCTATAGAAACGACCAAGTGATTCGGGTCAAACAAATAAAAAATATGTGATTGAAAAAAAATATATATATATATATATATATATATATATATATATATCAGGAAAAGAAATTGAAAATACCATTAAGAAAAATGGCCATTGAGAAAATCAATCCCAAAGTGTTCTTTTCATTTGCGAGAAAACAGAAGGTCACTGTCTCCACTGTTGTCCCTCTGATTGATGAAAATGGCACTCTCCAAGATAATGCTAAAACCATGGACGAGATACTGCATAAACAATACTACTCTGTATTCAGCAATCCTGATATGGCTGATCAGGGCTGTATCAGTGATGTTAATCAGCAACACGCTATACGGACATAACGTTTGGTGCCCCTGATGTCTTAGCGGTAATAAACAAATTAAACACAATTCAGCAGTATGCCCCGCTCGGTTTCCTGCTTGTGTCCTGAAGGTGTGTCAACACTAACTTGCATCTCCGCTTGCTAATCTGTGGAGGAACTCACTGGACACTGGCTATATACCTGAAAACTTTCTGTCTCAGTCTGTTGTCCCAGTTTTCAATCTTAGAGTGTTGTGGAGGGAGTATGTGGACGCTGGATTTTTCCTCCCAAAATGCATGGTGGTACACTTGTCCACAGCCAGCTTCAGTTGCCAGTCTGTGATCCATTGCTGCATTGTGTCCAGGTATGATTGTAGGAAAGAGTTGTAGATTGCAGGATCAGTCCTTTTGATTTCAAGGTACAGCTTGATGTCATCTGCATATTTCAGTATTTATAAATACTACTTTTCGGATTTTTATTGATACATCTCTGCAGCTTAAGCGCGTTTACCATAAAAACTGCTGGGTTCTGTATTCCACTTTGTAACTTAGCAACAAATATGAAATATGTAACTTTCTCCATTTATCCTTTCACTTGCTCACTGAAGGCATTAAATTATGTGTAAGTATTTTTATTGCTCTTACGAACACACCAGCCATGATCCGTGCCCTGGATACATACACATATATATATACATATATACATGCATACATGCATACATACATACATACATACATACATACATACATACATACATACATACATACATACATACATGCATGCATACATACATACATACATGCATACATACATACATACATACATACATACATACATACATACATACATACATACATGCATACATACATACATACATACATACATACATACATACATACATACATATATACATACATACATACATATATATATCTATATATGTGTGTGTGTGTGTGTGTGTGTATTGGACATATCCACAAAGTACGAGTGAAACTATCGATAGTCAGGACTAGAAGAACTTTGGTAAAGTTTATATACATTTTTTCTTCAAATTTGCATTTTAGACTTAGCTCCGTTTAATTGATTATTTGTCTAGTTAATTTCTACGGACTAAGAGGAAAGACTAGGTAAATTTTATCTGACTGTTCCTCACAGAGGATGGTCTATGGCATTTATCTGTTATTTCTTCAGAGTTACATTTAAAACTTAGCTCCGTTTAAATGATTTAATATGTTTCCTATATATATATATATATATATATATATATATATATATATATATATATATATATATATATATATTATATAGGAAAAAGAAGTTGGTAATGCAGTTGAAGTCTTTAAGAGGATTTATTTACAATACCTTTTCCGGTTTCACAGTTTCAGGATTTTCAAACGTTAAGTACATACCCACACATCTCTCTACCTCACTTAACTTTTGAAAATCATAAATCTGTAAAATCAGTAAAAGTGCTGTAATTGATCTTCTTAAAGACTCTAATTGCATTTTCAACTTCTTTTTTCCTATATTTCTATCCATGCGGGATATAAAAAGAACCTAACTATCTTTTATATATATATATATATATATCCAGGGAGTGTAACTTGGAGTTACTGTAGGTTCACCCGGGTGAGCACTCGATGCTTAGGTTCACTTCTGTGTCGAGGTGTAGAGCTACACAGAGTGTATTAGTAAAATAAAACAAGGACGATTGGTTACCTCTTCATTACGTTTATTGTTTGGTGACATGCGTTTCGCCACTGATCAGCTTAAGATTCGATCTGTATCGATCTCGCCCGACTCTGTAATCCACGGCTTGTCAGACCCCTTACAATGGTAATGAAAAAGTGATTATTCATTTTTTCATTACCATTGTAATGAAAATCGATGCAGATCGAACCTTGAGCTGATCAGTGGCGAAACGCGCGTCACCAACCAATAAACGCAATGAAGGAATAACCAATCGTCCTTGTTTTATTTTACTATATATATATATATATATATATATATATATATATATATATATATATAAATGGAAAAAATGAAATTTCATTTCTCACTCTTAGTACGGCTGATACTTAAATATAAGTATGTATACGTACATACATATATGTGTACAGACGTACAGTAGTATGTATATGCATACATACATGCATACATATATATATGTACGTATGGATTTACCGAACATTTATTATAATGCTCAGTTTGTTTGTAAACAAACAGCTTCAATAATTAGCCGTACAGTGTTCGGCAACCATTTTGTTCAACACTGACAAAGGAACTATGAACTAATTTCAAGCTTATTAGCTGTCATGAGCACCGTATACCTTCCTGTCAGTCAATTGAACGTTTCAAAGTATATACTTTCCTTATGCATATTAACGGCTGAGCAGCCTAATTTGCATATCGCGTGAGTTAGTCGGCCGGGCATACCGAAAACGATAAATGGAAAAAATGAAATTTCATTTCTCACTCTTAGCACGGCTGATACTTAAATATAAGTATGTATACGTACATACATATATGTATACAGACGTACAGTAGTATACATACATACATGCACAAATATATTTATGTACGTATGTGTTTACCGAAGATTTATTATAATGCTCGGTTATATATATATATATATATATATATATATATATATATATATATATATTAAAATATAAGTATTAATAAAATAGATGTTCTTTTGATCAATTACATTTTATTATACATATTTCGGATGTACAACAGTACGTCCTCATCAGACAAAATATAATGATATATGACATACCCTGAGATGTTAAATAGTTAAGATTTAATCAAGGTAGTGATTACCCGATAGAAAATTTTACTTATATAATATCTGTGTGAGAGTGTGAAAACGTTTTCGCACTCTCACACAGATATTATATAAGTAAAATTTTCTATCGGGTAATCACTACCTTGATTAAATCTTAACCATTTAACATCTCAGGGTATGTCATATATCATTATATTTTGTCTGATGAGGACGTACTGTTGTACATCCGAAATATGTATAATAAAATGTAATTGATCAAAAGAACATCTATTTTATTAATACTTATATTTTAATATTAATAACTCCTGAAAATTATTTTTCCGTTGAATGCTTCCAATCTATTGTAAAACTCATTCTTTGACATAATCATCGAATATTGTTTAACAACTTAATAGTTATGTATATATATATATATATATATATATATATATATATATATGAAAATACAAGGCCGGGTTCTAATACATTCCTTTAATGTTCCACAATTACATAATGCGTATTTCTATACCCGGCTTACACCATCAGACCATAACAAAAGACAATTGTCAACGTCATCAGATGTAATGAACATAAAAGATTTAGTAGATTTAGTTCAGTAGGACATTTCCAGTCCGGCCGTCTGTTATAAATATAAATATATAAATATATATATATATATATTTATGTGTGTGTGTGTGTGTGTGTGTGTGTGTGTGTGTGTGTGTGTGTGTGTGTGTGTGTGTGTGTGTGTGTGTGTGTGTGTGTGTGTGTGTGTGTGTGTACTTCTGGAGTTTCCGTCTACCAAATTCCACTCACAAAGTTTCCGTCAGCCTAAGGTAATAGTAGAAGAAATTACCCAACATGGTTGCGAAGTGAATGTCTTAACCGCATAGTCAAACCAACATTAAATCGTTTTATTTTACTGTTTACACAGGTAGGAAATGACATTGCCCATGTACGTTCCCAGAGCCTCCGAAACTGGTGAAAGACAGTAAGTAAAGTATCCTTAAACCAAAGACAAGTTCTGAATGTTTGCAACAGATTCGACTCCGCTAAAGTCGCCGTAGAACAAGGTGACGGTGTTAAACCGGGCGACGGATTAATTCTATAAACCCTGTAAGCAACATTGAGATTCGAACTTAGTATGCAAGAAGCAGAAAAAATACCACCAGACGACTCGTCCGACGCTCTAAATGTTCCCTAAATGTGCAATAGTTTAAGCATCGGACAAAGCGCCTTGCAGTATTTATTTCGGCTCACTGTTCTATGAGTGCAAATCCCACCAATGTCAAATTCGCTTTCATCCTTCCGTGGTCGATAAGATAAAGTACCATTTCAGAGCGATGGGTTGACGGTATTGTCAAATGTATCGCACAAGATACCGTATAGTATTGGAGCCGTTTGCGTTCTAGGTACAAATCAGGCAATGTTTTACAGCATTGGTAGACATAATCCACCACCTAGTTTAACACCAACACTTACCTATCTTTACTAGAGTTCACTTTGTTGTAAGCATTCGGTCCACGTCTTCGCTTCGAAGATACTTTCCCCCCTCTCCATGATTACTAACCTTCTTTCCTCTCCCTGACAGAAGGTCGGACGCCATGCTTTATGATCTGTGTTCAAATCCCGCCGAGGTTAACCTTGCCTTTCATCCTTACGTGTCGATAAAATAAAGTACCAGTCCCGCACTGGGGTCGATTTAATCAACTTTCCCCTCCTCCAAAATTGCTGGCCTTGTGCCTATATAACAAACCATATTATATGCGTATACAAACCCACACACACATAAAAACACACACTCGCGCGTCCACACACACACACACACACACACATATATATATATATATATGAGTAGTTACCACAATACTGGTTTGTATTTATTTTTCTTGATTTATTCTTAAATTGAGTCTAGCAAACCCTATTGTCTGTCATTAGTATTTTTTTCACCTTAGCGTTTCTGGTCCATTACGATTTGAACGCATACATGTTCGTTTTTCTTTTTTGTTCAGTTATTCTATACGGCTCGGAATAACCTTTTTCCTAGAGCTAATTTTACTGTAATGAGACTATTTTGAGTTTCTAACTCAATGCATGCTTTTGATATATATATATATATATATAATACTATTTATAGTTATGTATATAGTATAAACAACTACAAAGAGGAAGGTCAGTAATTTCCTACTAGCTTATTACCAGTAAGAGAAATAGCTCAATGTATGAACATCAGTTGTTTTACAGAGCAGGAAAATAAATAAATTAGTTGTGTTCAAATCATTTAATAGCTGACAATCGTTTCTTCCAAACTCTCATTTGTAGTCATCGGAGCATTATCAATGTTTGTACATGTAATTAACCTACTATTCAACTGAACAATAATATAGATACAGATATATATTCATGTTGTTAGCAACAGTTTTGTATTTACAGGGTGGAATGGATGTGACATATATTTTACGAGAATTGTACAAAAATTCAAATTCAAATTAAAAGCACAGAGTGGAATACATGCAACAGATAATACAAGAGAATAGTCCAATAATTAAAGAGGCATTGTGAAAGGAGATTTGAGAAAGAAATAGTTCATTAGCAATACATATGCAGGTGTGTAGAAAGTGCACATGCGTTAGACATATATATATGAGAAGGAAATAAGCAAATTTATTATGCATATATAGATAATAAATACTGTATTTTAGGCAAAAATGTAGTGTATTAAAATGTAAGATGGACGTAGTTTGTTGATAGTGTCCGATTTTGTGTGTGCTGAGGAGAATGATGTTATTGCAGTCTCTTCCATTACATATGTTGAATGTTTAAGTTAGTTAAATTATTTATATTATATTGAATATTTAAGTTAGTTAAAGCAATGGATTGTAAATTAGTCTTATTGTATTCATATTCATGGACTATAGTTTTTCAACGGTTAAAATATGGTTTCATTATATGATAGCTAATTAAATTCAGTTTTTTAAAATCTTTGCTCTAATACACATTATAATGTGATACAATTGAATCTCTATTACATAATGCTATACATTTATACTTGATTTTAAATACAGTGTATTTTATTATAATACATTAAAGGTCCCTTAAGATTGTTATCTATTCATTACTGGACGAGATATAAGTTATGGAAAATAGCTGTTTATATGTCCAAATAGATATATCATTTGTGTAATAATATACATTATTGTTTAAAAATTAATCCCTTATATACAATGCTATTACATTATATATTTAATTATAAATGTATATATACTTTATTATTATTACATTGTATTTAATTATATAAATGTTTATATAATTTATTATTACATATTACATTAAATGTCTCTACATATTAAATATCCATTACTTTATATAATATAATTAAGCTATATTAGTTATACCAAAAGGTGGTAACTTTATGTTTAATTCTAACAGTTATTGCAGAGCATAAGGTTAGAGGTACATAGGAGTTGTGTAGAAGAAAGAGCTGATCAAAGAGTGTGTAGTTGTGGGGCTGATATGTCCTAGATGTGAAGTGTTAATGGTGGTGGGGAATTCAAATCTGACATTGTTGTATACTAACAGCTAGGTTTAAAGTTATGGAATGAGTGACGGTATCGGTGTTGGCACGAGGAAAATGTCTCTGACTTTCTATTAAGGAGGTCTAGTTTCGAAAAGATTATAGTATGGGTCTCTAGAAGACAGAGATTACACAATTTATTCGGTGGTTTATACGATGAGGCCCTACCTACTACTTCCCATTGCAGTGTAAATGGTCTATTCCTGGTTTTCAGAGAGTGTACGTAGCTAGATAAAGAAGTGGAGTTGGCTAGATTGTGTTTTTTGAAAGAGTGGAGGTGCGAGTTGTATCTCGTCTTGAAGCTGTTCGAAGTAGAGCCGATATATGTTTTAGAAGAGTTGTTTGCGTTGACGGTGCATGAGTAGATGATGTCTTTGGTTAAGCTATTATTACCTAAGGGGCAAGTTCTATTAGTTCTACAGTTACATTTATTCTGGATGTTAGCTTGCCGGTTCCTATGTTGTGAAGAATTCTGGTTGCTAGGGATAGCACTAGGGTAATGATGTCTGTCATTCGTATTGTCATTGATTTTATTAGTGCTGTTATCATTATTACTATTATTATTACTATTGTTTACAGGTACTAAGTTTACCTCCTGTTGTGTGTTTAATTAGTTGGAAATAATTATTAATCTTCTTTTTATTACTACTAGCTATATGGTATGCTATGTTAGGTGTGGTGGAGTACGAGATTCTAATTGTATTTTTATTGATAAGGTTATGGTACTTGTGCCCGGACGGGAAATTCTTTTCTAAGATTGAGAAGAAAGCCTTAGGCAAGTTGGTAGAGACGTTTAGATTGAAAAGGGGATTGAAGAATGTATTAGTTCTCCTATTTTTGTTTTTAGTACTGTTTTTTTAGGTATTTATATCCCTGCTTATATTATTATTGTGGTGTTTACTTTGGTGCGAGTTAAGTTTGGCATTACCCTTCGTCCTAGAGTTATAGTGGCTAGTGTTTTTATTATTTTTCCTCATGGCCATATTATGAGAAATAATGTTGTAACTATGTGATTTTATAGGTAGGAATTCAATCTCATTCTTATATCCTGATTTAGCTAAGGCCTCATTATAGTATTGTGAATTAATGTTAAATATGGTTTCATTATATGATAGATTAGAGATTCTATTAGATATTCCTTTAGTAATAGAGTTTAATATGGATTTAGGGTGGTTAGAGTTGGTATTCACATAAATTAGTTTTTGGTTAGGTTTATGATAGTGTGTGTATATTTTAGAGTCTAGGCAAAGGGTAGCATCAAGGAAGTTAACGTTTTTAGTGTTTTTATCTAAGGGGATACTTAAGTTGAAGTTTTTGAAAATTTTGTGTAATTGTTTCTTAGTTTTTTCTATATTAAATTTTTTATAGTCTATAAGGAGAAGTGCATCATCGCGGTATAAACCACCGTTGATGTAGGGTAGGTTCTTATGAATTTCATTAAGTAGGTATAGGCCCACCAAATCAGTGACCTGCTCCGAGTCACTAGATCCCATAGTTATGTCAAAGTTGTTATGCGTATCCTTGCGGGTCCATAATTGGTCTTCAAATGTAATTATCGTTTTTCGGGCCGCAAGTATGACATCAATTTGGGATCTAGTCAGGTCACTATTGTTCATGGCCATAATTAAAGCCTTATTTAATAGGATAGGGGAAATAGAGGTGTAGTATGAATTGATATCAAATTGTATAATTTTTTTATTTTTACTCTCTTTAATACCCTTGAACCATTCAATAACTTCACCTGTATTTCCCCATTGGTTAAGATATATTTTGTGCTTAAATTGTGGCATGATTCTATCTAGTATTTTCTTGCTGATAATACCAATGTCAGATTTGGAAGGGCAAATTATTCTAATTGAAGGGTTACTAGTGAAGTCTTCTTTATGGTCCTTCAGAGAGAATCTTGGGGGATTAGGGGTGTATGGCTGTGTATGTCTCTGAAGTCCTAATTTACACACTATACTACGGCCTTCTATATTTATATCTTCTAGGTTTTTAATAGTAGTTTTCTTATAGCTCCTATGCAGTTCCTTATATATAAATTTTCTATAAGTATCGTAATCTAAGCTATATATATTATTAGTTTTATCTGCATGTACTAGGATTTTTTTTTATTAAATCCTTTAATAGTGGAGTTAAGGTAGTTTAAGAAGGTGTTGTTTCTGTTATGATGTTTTTTTATATCTCATGTTCTTAACTAGTTTAATTAGATCATTTTCAAAAGAGTTTAATAAGGTGTTGTGAGGAGGGCTTTTAAATGTTTTAAAGCCGTAGTTGTCGAAGTTATTTGTATCTCTATTTTTGTCTGGACGGTTTCTATCGTAATGGAATGTCCTCCATCTCATTCTATTGATAGTAGAGTTGACACTACTAATCAGTAATTTTTCATATGTATCTTTAGGTGGTATTGGTGATTACCTTCCTATGTCATAGGAAGGTAATCTTTGAACTCTTTCTTTCTCAAAGCTCCTTTCACAATGCCTCTTTAATTATTAGACTATTCTCTTATATTATCTGTTGCATGTATTCCACTCTGTGCTTTTAATTTGAATTTGAATTTTTGTACAATTCTCGTAAAATATATGTCACATCCATTCCACCCTGTAAATACGAAACTGTTGCTCACAACATGAATATATATATGTATCTATATTATTGTTCAGTTGAATAGTAGGTTAATTACATGTACAAACATTGATAATGCTCCGATGACTAAAAATGAAAGTTTGGAAGAAACGATTGTCAGCTATTAAATGATTTGAACACAACTTTGATAATTGTCTAATTTATATATATATATATATATATATATATATATATATATATATATATTCGTTTTTCTCACTAACCAAGTGTCTAATCTAATTTTCTTCGGTCGGTGTCTTAAAGATACTGACTTAAATTATTGAGTGAGTGAGAAAACGACTGAAACTGTGCCGGTCTTATTCGATAGTTTCCATTCATTATCTTTTTAAACTCTCAGTCGATTAACCCGCATTCAAATTCTATGTCGAACTGTTTTATTTGTTTATTATTGTTCAATTTATTAATTAATTGCAACTATGTCTTTACTTTCTCTGTGGAAGCCGCTGGCTGAGTGTTTCATGGCATGTTCTGTTTTTTAATTTGAATTCTGTGTCAACGTATTCCCTGTGAACGATTATTACTGGCTTACCTCCTCTTTGGTGTTAAGTCACGTGCCATTGAATGTAGAGATTGCTACAACACTAGCCGATGTCCATCGGAGTAGTGTGATAGGTAGCTAATCGGAACTCGTCGTTCCAGGAAGGCTAATACCCAATGTTTACTAACATTACCTAATTTCTGCACACGGTAGTTCCATTCGGATTGCCGGTAGCAGATGGAGTTGCAGATGGAGTTCCGGGGCCGGAAAATCAAATTTACTACCCCCCACGAAATCGTTTTTCTTACTAATTAAAGTACAAGTGCGCACTCTAATTTTCTTGGGTTGATGTCTTAATGATGCAAACCTAATTAAATTATTAAGTAAGAAAACGATCGAAGCTGTGCCGGTTCTAATCGATAACTTTGTTTCATTATGGTTATAATATATTCAACAACCAAAGACCATCTTTGTTTTTATAAATGGCTGAATGAGTTGGGGTGCATAACCCAACGAAACTTAAGTACCTGCATATGTCACTGTTGTAACTAATTATAAATATATATATATATATATAGATATATATATATTAGGTATAGGATTATCCAAGATGCAGTGATGGTTAATTACTACACTGGATATGGTTGACGTACGGTTTATATATATATATATATATATATATATATATATATATATATATATATATATATATATATATATACATATATAGGAAAATGTTTAACCCCGACGGCAGAGCTCAAGCCGTTTCGACGGCTATTTCTTGACTAGAAATAGCCGTCGAATCGGCTTGAGCTCTGCCGTCGGCGTTAAACATTTTCCTATTACCCACTCTACTACCCTAAGTATTGAGTAATCTGGTGCGTTATGGTCCATCTGGTTCCTTACCACACTTCCTTCGCTAGCTATATATATATATATATATATATATATATATATATATATATATATATATATATATATATATATATATAAGTGAAAGCTGAGTAAAATCGAAGCTTTGGCTATATTAGTATTCACTCATATGTTAGCCTAGAAAATTAGCATATTCCAGAGAAGAGTAGCTGAGCAAATACCACTGACAACTAACCTTGAAATTTGAACTCTTAAGGTCATCAAGAGCACGTCTACATGACACATATATTATTTTTATTTCGTTTTGTTTTTAATGTGGTCGATTACGACATGTTAGCAACTATACAACAACTGAACTCACTGCTGAAATAATTGAAATATCTGGCATTCTAAAACAAAATAAATGGAGTGATATTTTTAGTAGATTACGAACCCACAAACCCTATCTTTGTCTAATAAACCGTTTTGTGCTCGAATGAAACAAAAAGGCTTGATAATTTGCATCTGCTCACTAAATCTTCCCTTTTCATATTACCGTTTCTTTTTCTTCTCTTCCTCCTCTTTCTCCCCTCTTATCCCCCCCTCGTCATCCTCCTCCAACTACTATTACTACTGCTGCTGCTGCTGCTGCTACTACTACTACTATTACTACTACTACTACTACTACTACTACTACTACTACTACTACTACTATTATATGTGTATTATTCAGCTGCTCCATATCCTTTGTCATGTCTCCTAGTATTTCCCACTTTAATTATAGATGCTGTCTTTCTTCTTTTTCTTCCTTCTCTTTTATTTTGTTCTTCTACTTCTTCTTCCTGTCACAAGCAACCATCTTAAGTTGACCCGGATGGATGCCCATGGATATTATCCAACCATATTCCTCGGGGTCTACCCCTAGATCTCCTGCCTGTTGGCTTTGCCCTTAAAATCTGTCCAGCGATTCTTTCCTTAGATATTCTAATCACATGTCTGTTGTATCAGAGCTGTGATCTCTCTATTCAAAGACGTAGCAGCTGTACCTAGAATGACTCTCTGATCTCTATCGAGTAACGTTCATTCAATGACCCTTCAGAAGAACTTCTTGTATTCACGATCGTA
This sequence comes from Eledone cirrhosa, assembly GCA_964016885.1. Lineage (NCBI taxonomy): Eukaryota > Metazoa > Mollusca > Cephalopoda > Octopoda > Eledonidae > Eledone > Eledone cirrhosa. Next base: position 70,713,622 of record OZ024740.1, read on the forward strand.
TCCTTTCAGTCGTTACCCAAGATTCATGGCCACAGGCAAAAGTTGGCACGAATGCCGAATTGAAGATAATAAGTTTGGTTAGTTCAAGTCAGATTCGATAACACGACGCAATCTCAGCAAACTCTAGCGACATTTGGTCTATGTATCATTGGTACCTATTGGTGTCAATGAGTCTGATGACTCTTCTTCTGTCTATGACTAGATGAACTATCAATTGATGTTGGTGGTGATCTTTGGTAGGTTTGATGTTGATATGTGCATGATATGTGTGCTTGTTCGAGATGTCTGCCACACTCCTACACGCGAGTCGGGTGGAACTAGTGTGGTCTATGAAGGAAGTCTGGTGCCAGTAGTTTGAAGTTGGATGACAGGGCACTTCTCAGGTGGCAGTAAAACTTTAGGTTAGTTTTCCTGTTAGTGGATATGGCATATTCCAGGGCCTAGAGTTTCGGGTCAAAGTACTTATCTAACTACACTTCGAGAAGTTCTTTGAAATGAAATTCTAGGCATTTGAGTCAATTATGTAGTTCCACAGTTAATAATGAATGTATTCTATTTTATGCATTGAGTTTTATTTCTCCTCTTTGTAAAACAAAACCTATGTATGTACTATATTTGCAAACTCGTCACAAATGCTCTCTAGATGACTTCTTTCCCATGTATATTGATGTCAAGTGTGTAGCTGACCTCCACAACATGCTTTTTTATGTTGTGGTTCCAAACAACAATATCGAATCTGTTCTGTTTTAATTTGGTTAATGTTTTATTCTTAGCTTTTACCAATATTATTTTGAATCAGTATGCAAATCAACACAATTTGTTTGCAATAACTGCCTCAATAAATGAATTTTCATAGCCGTGCTGTCTGATGATATTGCGTGATTGGTTGTATGATTGAACGATCATGTAGCCATGATCATCATTGAAATATGTATCACAGCTGCGTTAATAAAGAACTCTTTAACATCTACACTGAACTTTGCATTTTCCTTATTCTCTCACTCTCTCTCACTCTCTCTCTCTCTCTCTCTCTCTCTCTCTATATATATATATATATATATATATATATATATATATATATAATATTTAATACAATAACAGAGATAGCTTAACACTAAACTCCGACTGGTAACCATCTCACTCAACAAACATTAGGTTATATGTTAGTATAACCCAATTTAAGTGTTTGGGGTGCTAACTATATGTATTTTGTGGAAAGCCAGTTGTATTATTTTATGAGATATAATTAAAGTTAAAATATATCTCTCTTTCCATATATATATATATATATATATTGTTATACTTTGGGAGGGTCATGTTGCCAATAAGAAACACACGCACCAGTTGCTTTCACTTCAATTTATTATAATAAATTTATAATAAATTTATAAATTTATAAATTTCTGGTTGGTTGGTTCCACAACCAGATAGTTGTTTATATATAGTCATAGTTCTTTCGTCACACACTCTGTGACCTCTTCAGTGACTGGGGATTCCTTTCTTTGTTTCTCTGCCTCTCCTTTGTTCTGTCCTACGCCATTTTGTTTCTGTGTGTGTGTTGTGTGCTCAGTCTGCGCATGCGCTACATCCGGGTGTCTGTGTGTGTTTATGTTCATTTATTTATTTGTTTATTTACATGTTACTGGTTTGTTGTTTGTTCTATGTGTGTGTGTGTTTTCATTTTGTCCTTAATTGTAAGTTGTGATGTTGCTGTTCCACTCATATTTTCTATTTAATTTTGGTTGTAATTCTTTTATGTTTATTGCCTCTCTAATTTGTCTAAACATTGCGTCTTTTCTGTGTGTAGATTCTATTTTTATTTCTATGTTCTCTAATTTACCCTTGTGTTCTATTTTAGCATGTTGGTAGAGTACAGATGATTCTTTACTACTTGAAGGTCTCGCCAGTGTTCATTTATCCGTTCCCCCACACTATGAGCTGTCTCACCTATGTACACTATATTTTTGTCTCTACATTGTCCTTCAGTACATCTTATGCTATACACTACATTTCTAGTTTTACAGTTAATATGGGGGCTTATTTTACAGGTTATACATTTCTTATCTATACATGAGGGTCTTTGAAAAGGGTATGTCTTGCTAATAAGTGTTTTTACGGAGGTACCTGGTCTTTCTACTATCTTAATATTGAGTTTATGTTTATTTAGGGCCCTTCTAAATTTGTAAGCTAATTCACCTCTAGGGGTTGTATCGATGAACATTACACTCTGGTATTTATTGCTATCATACCATGAGTTTATTCTATTAGCCTTGTTCCTAGTTCTTTCTATTCTATTCCAAAATTTGCTCCTATACAAGGGGCAGGTCCCATTTATGTCATTATTTACCATTTTTTCCCATTTAGTTCTGGCTAAATGGGAATATACACTCTGATTTTATCTCTCTGATTGTAGCCAGAGAACTGCATACGGTGGATGAAGTGTTGTATGTGTCTCTCTAGTTCTTCGGGGTTGAACATGCGGGACACGTTTCTCATCACCCGTACCAAATCCGCAATCAGTATGTTGATTTTGGTATGGTCCGAAACGGCCGAGTTTCGGTGGATCAGATGTTTGGAAGTCATGGGTTTGGCATAATGGGAATGGAGGATTTGTTTTTTGTTATTAATGGTATCTAACCAGAGCTCTGTGTCTAGTACAGGTAATCGATGGTTGGGGTGTTTACTTGGGTAGTCTATAGTAACTCTAATGCTCTGGTTGATGGAGTTAGCTATTTGCTGGATGCTTTCCATTGTGTTTTTCTCTAGTTCCTGACTGTTCTCTAGTGGGGGTGTCTTAACTACGATGTTTATATCATCAGCGTAGCGGGAGTACATTATCAGGGTTAAGTGGTCTTCTAGTTGTTCTTTAAGTTTACGTTTAAGTCTACTGTCCCACCATACCATGAATAAGTTAGCTATGTCGCCTGCAATGCTAACACCAATGGCTGCTCCTTCCTCTTGGGCATATGTTTTTCCATTAAATTTGAACATATGTTCCTTAAGGGTTAGTTTTATGCTGGCCCCTACCGCATGTGCAATCATTTTCTTCAGTTCATCGTGGTTTTCGGGTGTCCGTATGGCTCTGGTCCACCCGTTCCATCTATCTGTGTGGGTTTTCTTGGCCATTGAGGTAATGGTAGATGGTCTGCCTCTTGCTGGTCTTGTAGGGCACAGGTTGCTAAGGTCATATGTGTCTAGGTAATTATTACTATAGGTAAGTTTAAGTAGGAGTCCCAGCTCACTGGTATCAATCCCACGGAACTCAACATTGCTCTCACTGATCATTTCTACGCATTTCTCCACAGCAAAATCTACGTCAATAGATGGATACAGGGACACAACATCCATACTACCTATTATGCAGTTTGTTAGGTCCCTAGATCGGTTACTCACGCCGATTCTGCTGAGGAGGTCCTCCGTGCTGTCACATACATCTGGGGACATTTCAATGATGGGGCGTATGATCAGGGAGAGGAAGTAGGAAAGTCTGTAGTTACTAGCAATGTTAGCTCCACAGACTGTTTTATGGTCTTTTCGAAGCCCATACAACGCCGGCACGTCATTGTTCCAGGCCTGGAAGTTGTTGGCAGTCCTCTTGTTGGGCTGCATTATATTCGTCCACATCACCATATGGGCATTGAGGGCTTTTTCTCTATCCTCATGCTCCCGTGGCGTTACCTCTCTTGTGTTAGTGATGTGGGGTTGCATTGCCTGGATGTAGTTTGGCAGGCTGTCAACCGACATTCTGCCAGACTTATCTGTTGGAAAGCAGGCTATCTCTCCATTACGCGAGCGCTGCATGAGCTTACGCAAGCCATTTGCAGATTTTTCTCCCAGTTGCTGGGCCTCCATTCTATAATATTTCTAACTTCGGATCTAGCTATACTAAATTGTGCTTCTGTTTGTTCATCGACCTGCGACGGCAATTGCGTGCGTTTGTTAAATGGTAGAGTCGTGGCGTGGACTCGTCGCAGGTCGAACGATTTATCGGAGGGATTATAAAACGTAGAGTTCCAGGCTACTGCTTTATGTGTACTAGTGCTATTGTTATTGTTAGTTGTGTTGTTTCTATTTCTATTTCCACCAACAGCCTCATGGTTGTTTCTATGTCTCTCATAATTACTCCTGTCTCTTTCCACTGGCTCATTGTTGTTATCTACCCTATTTTGTGTGTCTGTGTGTTCGTCTTGGTTATTTTCTTTGTCCTTAGTCTCCCTTCTCCTTTTAATCCTATTGCTTTCCCTTATTTCTGTGATTTCTGTGCTACTGTCATTACTATAAATTTATTATAATAAATTGAAGTGAAAGCAACTGGTGCGTGTGTTTCTTATTGGCAACATGACCCTCCCAAAGTATAACAATATCGGTTTCAACACACGATTTCAGATAAAGAATCTTGCTAAGCAAATTCAGAAACGAAATATATATATATATATATATTATGTGGTTGTGCCTCGATTGAACCCGGGATACATACATATATACATACATATATATATATATACATATATATATACATATATATATATATGCATATATATATATATACATATATATATATATATATATATATATATATATATATATACATATATATATATACATATATATATATGTATTTATATATATATATACATACACATATATATATATATATATATACATATATATGTATGTATATATATGTATGTATATATATATGTAGGTCCCCTACACCCCGTACCAATGACCAATGGACTACTACCACCCATAGTTTGTGGTCCCTATGGTGGATTGTCCACCGGATCCTCTTCTGGTTAGGAGGCAACAAAACCTCGTTTATATAAACTGAGGACCCCCCCGCCCCGCGGGAGTGGCCCACACAGGAAGAACAATCATACCCAGGTACTAACCCTATACACATGAATGAGTTCCCGCAACC
>OZ024740.1:70726042-70738542 GCA_964016885.1 Eledone cirrhosa
GTTGGTAAAGGTATATTATATTATATTATATTATATTACATTGTATTATATATAATTCCTGCTCTATATAACCACCTTTGTTTAGCTCTAGGTTTTTTTTTGCTTTGGACTATATTTGTAATATGGTTCTTAATGTTATATACATCCTTAGTAATTTTTATTATATATTTTTATTATTTTTATTATATATTTTTGCAATACTTTAGTGTATGTACACTCCATATTCTTCGGAGCTTCCGGCTTGTATCTGCCGATATTACTTCTTGTTGTTTTAATTGCCCTGATGAATCCTTAATAGGACGAAACATTGTCGGCTAATAAAGACTTTTGATGTATTGAAGGCTTCTTTGTTTTACTCTCTTAATATATATATATATATATATATATATATATATATATATATAAGCCACAATGCCATACGCAACTGAGCGGCTTATATACCCTATCACGTATATGAGTACCACTGAAATGGGCGTGCTAATTCACGTATTATCAGCGCTCCTGTTGGTAGTTAATTTTCATGTATATTTATTTAGTCGTGCGCTAGGCAGCAGAAATTTATGATAAATTTATATATGTGGTTGTTTCGGTAATATTTATATCTTCTGATGAGAAACTTAAAAGTTTTCGAAAATATATTCAAGAAATTTTTCACTTTTTTCATTTGACTGTGAAATACTTGCAATTTTAATTTACATGTCTATATACACAATGTTTTCGCAGTATCAGTTATCTCTGTACAGTATATATACAGATATGAATTTATCGTATATATACGATCTACAATTACATAACAGCTATCTTGAAAATACTATAACAGCTATTGCATAATCATAACTATAATAAAGGGAGGAGTTCGGGACTGCATCCCGAATATATTTGTTTATCCCGTTAACAAAATAAGTTAGATTACTTTGAATAAATAATGAATGAATATTACATAATTTATATACTAAATTTCGTAGATGTTGATTAAACATAATTATTCTTATATATAATGATTGCTTATTTTAAGATTCACTTCTTTTAAAATTTTCAAATGTCTACACTTCCGGTTAGCGTTCGTTATATCATAACACTTTTTACATCCCTTATATACACATCCATATATTTGCTTCGTTATATAAGGTTTCATTACATTTCACCGTAATGCAGTTTATATCGTCTTTTTTAAATGTATCATGGATTACTTTACTTACAGAAGATAGTGTAAAACAGTCTCTCTTCAATTTCTGTGCAGATTGTCAATTACGATTGTATTTGACGTATCATATCTACATGCATTTATATTTGCATATAATATCAATATGCACACTACACATGCTAGCAGAAAACCACCCAAAGTAGATATAATGTGGTGAAGTGAAACCACATTTGCCTTCGACTTCATCTAAAAACAATGTTTAATGTGTTATTAGTTTCAGGGGATGCACCGTATTGAATGGTTAAGAACTTTTCACAATCATGGATTTTTCTATTCGATCTTAATGCGTGACTGCTTCAGTAAGTACCTTTATCGTAACCTGGCGTGGACCCGAACTTTGTGAGGGATAGATATTGGGTAGAGGGAAACTGTTTGGGAGCTGAATTGTACTTGCAATTCAAACATTCAATCTCGTCAAATATTGTGTCAAGCTGATTCGGATTGAGAATCACGTTAAGGGCACACGTTTGTAGATTACTAAATCACTTACATAATAATTTCATGAATACCCATCCGTTGATCGAAAAACTGCAAAAATTATTGTTAAAATCGATGAAAATCCAGATACTTAACTTAATGTTCATAGTTTAAATTTTGCACTTTATCCTTCCATAGTCCTGAATTTAACGAGTCAGGCGCTTATTTAGTCAAACAACTGAATGCTCCTCATCGAATCCGACAGAGAATCCATATTCTTCATGCAAAAGGCACTCCCATGAGATTTTTAAAGTCGTCTTTATATAGTTTTGAAGAAATATTTCTCCACCAATTTTAATTTTCTAGCATCCTTTTTAATCTTCAAAAATTTATTGTTAAAATCATTATCTTAATTCCTCATGAAACGATGGACCTCCATCAATAATACCGATAAGAGTTCCAGCTCACCCTGGTCATGAAATTAACGTAAAAGAGGCTGAACATTCTACAGACATGTGTATCCTAAATGTAATTCTCAGGGAGAGTCTGCGTGACACAATGCATGACAAGGTTGATCTTTTGAATTACAGACACAGTTAATTCGACGGGCTTCAAAACAGTTTCCGTCTACCCAATTTCTCTTAAAATGCATGAGTCAACCCTCAGCTATGATAAATGATACTCGCTCAAGATGCCATGGAGTGGGATTGCCCCCGGAACCCAATGATTGCGTCAACAGAACAAGCATAATGAGAAGAATAAAGAAAATGGGATGATGAAGTATATTTAATATAATTTAATGATGATAATGATGGTGTTGATAGTGGTGGTGGTGGTGGTGGTCGTCGTGGTCGTCGTCGTCGTCGTCGTCGTCGTGGTAGAATGATGACAGTTGAACAGGTCTGCACTGAAACATTATAAATGATTACCTGTCAAGTGAAGCCCATTTGAGAGTCTTCATGTGACCGCTCGACCTACTAGAAATAGAAACCAGATCTCCTTCAAAACACACCCTACTATATTTATAAAATGATATATAGGGCAATATATAAAACAGAATATAGGTTGTCTGGCATAAAGTGTTCTGGAAGAAACGACAATATTGTAGCTAACGGTCTGTTATTTATCTGTCTGCTATCAAAGTTGACCTAGGGTTAAACAACAACAACTATTGATTGGTGATATTCAATACTAAATATATACAGAAATATGTTGCACACCCAGAAGCATTCATTTAAGTTGTATTTATATCCCAGAAGGTTTTCGGATACTACTTTATGTAATAACGAATCAATGACCCCGCATTGCATTTATATGAACTAAACTTTCAGTGAGAGTCATTTTTTCGCCTGTTTTTCCATATTTGCATGGGTTAAACAAATGCTGGATCTTATCCTGGTTTCATGAGGTAACAAGCAAAGATAAATAGAATGCCACCCATTCATTTGAATGGGATGCCATTCCGTTATAGAACTAACCCCACAACTCTGTTGTTGCTAATAATTTTCAGCTGAATGAAGTGTTTAGCGCTAGGATATAACACGTTACCCCATCTGAGAATCAAACCCACGACAAGTCCTACATCGAAACTACATAACCAGCAAAAAGTAAAACCAAAAATAAAACAAACAAATATTATTTCAGAATACTGAAATTCTCAGAGCTTTGAACCAGAAAGAACATCTCTTAATATATTTCCTAACTAAAAATTACCTCATAAATAAAATGGAGAGAGAGAGAAAATCGGATAATTTGTCTGAATCTTAAAACCTTTTCAACCTTCGATGATTTGTTTCAGCCATTCCTCAAGAAGAATACGCCCATCTCAAGAAGGAAGTAGGCTAATCATTTTCACCGCTTTATCAAGTACTACTAAGTTTCCATTACCGATAGTAGTAATACAGCAGTCTTGAATAGTCTATGCTTGAGACAAAAATGGAGAATGAAGTAAATGTCGATGTATCAATATAACTAAGCATTTGGGCCAGTTTTCCATTTTCTACTCTATTAATGAATACAGTATATAACAGTACGGTGCCATACCTCGAGAAAGTGTCTTTTACTTGTGGCAGCCTCTTGTTGATGAATGCTTGTTGAATGGAACTTAGATGAAAGAAGTTTGATACGCATACACACACACACACACACACACACACACACACACACACACACACACACACACATATATATAGAGAGAGAGAGGGAGAGGCAGAACATATATATATATGTGTGTGTATATATATATATATATATATATATATATATATATATATATATATATATATATATATATATATATATATATATATAGAGAGAGAGAGAGAGAGAGAGAGAGAGAGAGAGAGAGAGAGAGAGAGAGAGAGAGAGAGAGAGAGAAGTGGTAACACAACAGTTAGTTCACCAAAAGTGAAATAATATTGTATTAATGCGGTAAATATTTTTTTAAAGATATATATATATATATCTGAAAGCATGCGTAGACATTTACCTATACTTTTACGTTATAAAGATTGAAAAAATAAGCACTGCAATTTTATCTCATGAAAACTCTTGGTCTTATTGAATTTTGAATTATATGTATATGTATATATATATATGTGTATATAAATATATATATATATATATATACATATACATATAATTCGAAATTCAATAAGACCAAGAGTTTTCATGAGATAAAATTGCAGTGCTTATTTTTTCAATCTTTATAACGTAAAAGTATAGGTAAATGTCTACGCATGCTTTCAGATATATATATATATATCTTTAAAAAAATATTTACCGCATTAATACAATATTATTTCACTTTTCGTATGAGCTTCTAACTAACGAACTGTACTCTAAACATTTTTACATCTTTCAGATGCTCTCGTTGCAACATGATAATATATAGGTAAACATTTTCGTAAACACATCAAAATATGATTATATAGCAAGCTTTGCTAAAATACCTTCTATTTAATTGTTATACGCAGAGTATGTGATATGTTCATTAGTTCCCATGCAAAACACGTAGTGTTTTTATGCTTTATAGATCATATGTATAAAACACCCGAAAGAAAGTAAGGTGCTTATTGTTAATGGAGTTAGATTGTGGATGAATAAATGAATGTTCTTTCTTTTTTCATTATATATCAATATTTCAGCGTATGGAAAATATATTATATGGAAAAGTATCAATATTAGTCAGTTGGAAATTACCGAATAAATAGCGATGTGACGGAATGCAAGAATTAAATAATTCCAAATGTTTCTTCAGAATAATTTAAAAAAATCTGTAATAAGAAGGCGCTTGTCCTAGTGGTAAGGGTGTTTGACTTACGATCATAATGCCGTGGGTTCGATTCTTGAACCAGGTCGTGTATTGTGTTCTTGCGCAAAACACTTCAATTCACGTTGCTCAAGTATATTCAGCTGAAAATGAGTACCAGCAATATTTGGGGGTTTAACCTTGCAATGGACTGGGGTCCTGGCCAGGGAGTAGAGGTGTCTTTTACTCTCAGCTACTTAACGCCACGGAAACCGGTATAAGCCTTCGGGCTCGAGACAGGCATTAGACCATTTTTTTAGAACTCCTTAACCACGGTCATTCCTGCATCTATTGAGTACTTTTCACTTCGTTTGTAAAGGCCAACGTTCACCATTTTATACACGTATAATGAGGGTGGACAATATTATGTTAATGAGGTAGTACAATATTATGTTAATGAGGTAGGACAATATTATGTTAATGAGGTTGGACAATATTATGTTAATGAGGTATTATAATGTTATGTTAATGAGGTAGGACAATATTATGTTAATGAGGTAAGATAATTTTACAATACGCAATGTTAATGACTAAAACTTCTGGAAGAAAAAGAATATCATTCACATCAAGAAACAGTGGTCAACGTGAGGTTAAATGTAAAAGATCCTCTTGCAGTTGTGAAGTGTTGGCATTGTTTCCAGTTGTATTTGGTGGCACTTGACTTAACGAAGATTATGACATGAGCTATTAACAAGAGGCTGATGGAGATGGGTGAGTTAATACACTGTTGGACTAGTTGATATTACAGTATATATGTGTATATATATATATATATATATATATATATATATATATATATATATATATATATATATATATATATATATATATATATATATATATATATATATATATATATATATATATATATATATATATATATATATATATATATATATATATATATATATATATATATATATATATATATATATATATATATATATATATATATATATATATATATATATATATATATATATATATATATATATATATATATATATATATATATATATATATATATATATATATATATATATATATATATATATATATATGAAAAATATGGGTGAGAAGAATACTGCTGGTTGCACATATATATATATACATATATATATATATATATATATATTTGTGGAGGCGCGTGGCTGAGTGGTTAGAGAATTGGATTCACAATCGGGAGGTCGTGAGTTCGATTCCCGAACCGGCCGATGCGTTATGTCCTTGAGCAAGACTCTTTATTTTCACGCTGCTCCTTCTACCTGGAGTTGCGACCGATAGATAGTATTAGCAATTGGAAAGACCAATGGAGACATTGTTTCCTCGGTCCGATTTGACGAAAGTCGATCGACTGTCGATATATATATAACGAAGGAAGTGTGGTAAGGAACCAGGTGGACCATAACGCACCAGAGTACTCGATACTTTGGGTAGTAGAGTGGGTAATAGGAAACGGTTCAGGAACCCGACTTTTCCTATATATATATATACTGCGTGTGTGTGTGTCTTTCTGTGTAAGTGTATATAAATTATATATATATATATATATATATAAGTGTATATAAATTATATATATATATATATATATATAAGTGTATATAAATTATATATATATATATATATATAATTTTATCCCGGGTTCAATCGGGGAGTAACCACAGTAAGTAAGGTACTCAATACATAGCAGAGTATGAATATTTAATATAAAAATAGCTTTACTGATGATTTATCCCGAATGAAACAGTTCTAGTCCTGTAAAGCCATTTATATATATATATATATATGTGTGTGTGTGTGTGTGTGTGTGTGTGTGTGTGTGTGTGTGTCTTTGTGGATGATGTTTGTTCTTGAAAAAACAATATTTCGCGGACATTTCGAGCCAGCCTGATTGACGCGTGACCTCAGCGCTGACATTTCCACCTGACAGGATGGTAGTAGTACATTAAAAGCTTGCGCCCCCACACCAGATGGTAATATGTGGACCTAATAATCAACCCTTGAGAGTGGCCGGCGGAGCTAGAAGCTTCTAAATGCCGGCCGCCCTCCTGTCTGATTTAAACACCATGGATTTTTATCTGTTATATTCCTTCGTTATATTTTGTATTACCTGATGATGTCACCGGATTCATACTGAACCCGGTCATTGAAATGATCATAGTATAATAAACCTTTCAAGGATTTACACCAGTACATGCCTCCTGTTATTTTGTAACATGTAAATAAACAAATAAATAAACAAATAAAAACACACACGGACACCCGGATGTAACACATGCGCAAAATAAGCACACAACACACACAAAAACAAGATGGCGTAGGACAGAACAAAGGAGAGGCACAAAACAAAGAAAAGAATCCCCGGTCACTAATGAGGTCACAGAATGTGTGACGAAAGAACTTTGACAATATATGAACAACCGTCCGGTTGTGGAACCAACCAACCAACCGGAAATTTATAAAAAAAAAATTTTAATTTATAATAAATTGGAGTGAAAGCAACTGGTGCGTGTCTTTCTTATTGGGAACATGACCCTCCCAAAGTATAACAGTAGAATGAACCCTTCATTCTTGCTCTTGTGTTGGCATGCGAACAGAACTGCAGACACTAATGTTTCTGGGTATCACCTTTCATCAGTACACAGACACACACATACATATATATATATATATATATATATATATATATATATATATATATATATATATATATATATATATATATAAAGAAAAAAAGTTAAAATCGAAAATGCAACTGGAGTCTTATTTTTTTTTTAAATATATATATTTATTTGGTTCCTTTACCGGTTTCGCAGTTCTTCTGCTTTTCAAAAGTAGAGTTGAGATGGAGGGTCTGTGGTTTTTCTCACAGATGTGAGAACATTAATTTTTCTCACAGATGTGAGAAAAACCACAGACCCTCCATCTCAACTCTACTTTTGAAAAGCAGAAGAACTGCGAAACCGGTAAAGGAACAAAATAAATATATATATATATTTTTTTTTAAATAAGACTCCAGTTGCATTTTCGATTTTATCTTATTTTCTTTATACTTTCACTTGTGTAGGACACCTGGGTTATTTTTCATTTTGTAAAAAAAACCTCACTTTCTAATATATATATATATATATATATATATATATATATATATATATATATATATATATATATATATATATATATATATATTCGGGTGTCTCCGAGAGTGGTAGAAAGGAGACCGGAAGGCGGTATTCTCAGACAGGAGACCTCGCCCAAATCCTTGCAACAGTGGACTTCATTGGAGGATTTCATTGGAGTGTTCTTCCTTGCTTATTGTTTTGTTTTGTGAAGATGCGCCCCTTAATAGTTAGAGCGTTGAGGTCACGATCGTAAGGTCGTGAGATCGATTCCCAACGTTGTGTCCTTTAGCAAAACACGATTTCTCGTTGATCCAGTTCATTTATCCTACAAAAATGAGTTGTACAAGTAATTCAAAAGACCTGATTTGTTGCGCACTGTGGCACGTGGAGTCTTCCTGAAAGGAGAGGGCATATCTGTGTGTGTGAAGGGAATATCTGTGTGTGGAATGCATTTACACATTAATTTCACGAACAGGCAGTTACGTTGATCAAGTAACTGCAATTCTCGTCCTTGGGGCCAACGGGGGCCCAACGCCCATATATGCTCGTGTGTATGTATTTAGTATCAAAATGAATCCTTTATAGTATATTATTAGAGTATATACACTGAACTCCTGCTGCCACTATTGAAGTGTGGATAGCTTCTTTGAAGTAAATTGTTGTGTTGAGTGTTCTAATAACAAGGGGGCATTTTAGATAGCGTTAACAGAATGTAACCGGGAGGAAACTAATAATTATAAAGAAACTAATTGCTTCTCCCATCATAATCTTCCCTTTCCTCTTCCACCTCCATCACCACACTTCCTCACTCTATCCTCTTTAATCTGTCTATGAATCTAAAAGCCACAGGAGAAAAAGTCACGTTTCCTTTAAATACCATAAAAGGTAATTTATTTAAAACAGTGGAAACTTCTATCTATAAAACACTGAAAACATTTAAAATTTGGTTTAAACTTTAACTTCTAGCTAAACGAGTGGTTATTTTTCTGTGATTTTTTTCTCCTGCGATTTTATTCCCGTTTATCCTGTCTATATCGTGTCGACAATATTTCCTTGTTGTATATGTAGAAAGGACCTATATTTTAGATGAGTAGAAATGGAAGTTTTGATGTTCACGTCTTTTCTAATTCTACTATCTGCGTCAGTGAAGTGAAGTGAATTAGCATTGTTCTTTTTGTCAGAAATGACTTAACCAATACTTTTTTTTCAATTATATAAGACTATTCAAAATCATGGACGAAAAGCAAATACAAGAATCTCATTGACTGATGTTCAAATTGACTGACCGTATGTTATTCATTATTAGTAGTCCATAAGTAAGTTAAATAATTGTTTCTACTTTAGGCACAAGGCCAGCAATTATCCAGTGCATTACTGGTACTTTATTTTATCGACCCCGTAAGGATGAAAGGCAAAGTCAACCTCGGCGGGATTTGAACTCAGATCGTAAAGGGACGTAACTATGCTGGAAAGCATGGCGTCCGACCCTCTACCGATACTGCCAATCCACCGCCCTAAGTAAGTTAAATAATGGTTTCTTATTTAAACTAAAATAATAAGTCTACAATATTTAAAAAATTCATTTTGCCAATTGTTATATCACGGTAGAGATGGTAGTTAGAGAATTGGATTCGCAATCGTGAGGTTGTGATTTCGATCCCAGACTGGGTAATGCGTTATGTCCTTGACACTATATTTCACGTTGCGCTTTTTGCCAGGAGTTGCGACTAGTATCAGCAATGGATAGACCAATGGAAACATTGTTTCCTTGGTCCGATTTGATGAGTTCCACCCCACCCATGCAAATGAGGTCTGGGATCTTGTCGATTGAATAAAACAGAGTGGAAATAAATTTACTTTCGAATGGCTGTCACAGGATATATGGGATAAAAAAATTAAGGACTCCTCCTCTACAGGAAATTTACCTAATCGTCTACAGCGTTTGCCAGGAGTAGAGATAAATACTATTTTTTTTTTAACCGTTCCAAGTTGAATCCAAATAATTTAAGCTAGACTGATAATATCAGTAAAACATATGAGTATATGAGTGTATCAAAACCGTGCTTCCAGTCATTTCTAAATATGGTTTCCAATACTAATACCACGGCCTTCACTCACTATCAAGTATGACTTGGTATCACAATGTACTGGGCTTTCGCTAATGGTTTTAAGCGTCCATGTAATCGCGAGCAGACACAGATACCTTCTCCAACGTCTCTCCCTCGATCACCGAAACAAGGAAGAGACGACTGGCGGAAGAATGAGCTGCACCAGCACTGTGTTAGTACTTTTTTATTGACCCTAAAGTATGAAAGACAAAGTGCATTTCGGTGGGATTTGAACTCAGAAAGCCGAAACAAGTATTTATATGCTCTAATGGTTCTGCAAAATCAACTATTTGTGATTTCCAATTCATAGTAATAAACAACAACCAGAAAAAAATAGTAAAGAAGACATTACATAACCGTTTCATCTGTTAGAACTACCTACAAGATTACCTTGCAAAATAATATACTAATAGTACACTGAACAAGGTGGTATAAGATATACAGGATGTGCACTCAAACCCCACCCCACCCCCTCCACAAACACATGTCAAGATGTTCATAGTTAGAAAGTTTTAGATCATGGCATGGAGCTACTGCAGTGTTTCCCAAACTTATATTGTCACGAAATCCTTATATGATTTTCAAACAATTGCAGATATCATCAACATATTTTAAAATCAATCGCTACCACCCTAATTTTGTTTTAGAGATAGAAATATTTCATGTACAGAAATATTTCAAAATAAGCATAGAGTTTTTTTGTTCTTTTAAAGATATTGCGTGAAACCCCAGAATACTTTACCGCGCAGACCCAGAACTTTTTCGGATCCCTCTTGTATTGGGGTCCGTATTATTAAAACACCCAAGAAACCTTGTATGTGATGCAAACTTATGGGAAGCTGGCTAAACCCTCATTGGTGTGATCCATAACACCAACAACACATTTGGGAAACAATGGACTACTACGTTAGAAGGAGGTTTTAAAGTAATAACAACGACCGCTCTAATCTAGATAACATATTGACAAATAATGTAGAGGGGGAATGATGATGGTGAAAGCTCCTTCTTCTTCTTCTTCGCCCACTTATTCCTGAAAAGCTGGTGGAGGAAGAGTCCTCAAACACTCTTTCCAGACGGTCCTGTCAGAAGCAATTGTCTCCAACTAATCCGGCTGGATACCCAAGCGACATCAGCCAAGCTTATGTATGTTATCCAACCATCTTTCTCGGGATCTGCCCCTGGGTCTACTGCCGGTTGGTTTTGCCCGTAAAATCTGTCCAGTGATTCTTTCCTGAGACATTCTAACCTCATTCTCAAAGTATCGGAGCTGTGATCTCTCAATTCGGAGAAGTACCGGCTTTACCTGGAATGATTCTTTGATATCCGAGCTACGCAATCTATCGAGTAACGTTACTCCAAAGACCCTTCGGAGGAACCCCATTTCGGCCACATGTATTCGTGATCGTATTCTTTCAGTCATTACCCAAGATTCATGACAATGGGTAAGGGTTGTCACGAATACCGAATTGAAGATAGCGAGTTTGGCTTTTACTCCTACCTCCCTTCTTCTGATTACCGAATGTTGAAGCTGGTGCATTACTGCACCAGCTCCTGCAATTCTTGTACTTAATTCAGCCACGTGCTTTACATCACTCTTGAACACTACCCCGAGATATTTGAACCTCTCTACCTGCTTCAATGGAACTCTATTCACATGTAAGTTGCACTGTGCACACTTCCTTAAGAGGACAAGTGTCTCAGTTTTCGCAGCACTTATTTTTATTCCAGCCATGCAGTACTTGGCATTAAACCTATCGAGTTCAAGTCGGAGATCACCTTCTGTCGAGTTAAGTAATACCAAGTAGTGTGCAAATTACAGCCGACTGATTTTACACTCGCCAGTCATGATACCACTTCCAACCTGGCTGCGCATGTCAATACTGTTTGTGTAAATAATTGTTTTTACTTTTGGCACAAGGCCAGCAATTACCCAGTACATTACTGGTTCTTTATTTTATCGATCTCGTAAGGATGAAAGGCAAAGTTAACCTCGGCGGGATTTGAACTCACATCGTAAAGGGATGTAACTATGCTGAGAAGCATGTCCGACCCTCTACCGATACTGCCAATTCACCGCCCTGTTTGTGTAGATAATGAACAGGAGAGGCGACAGTACACTCCCTTGGCAGAATCCGACTCCTACGTTGAGTAGTTTTGATTTAGCACCATTTATTCGAACACAAATACTAAGGCATTTGTATAGAGACACCAAAGGCAGCAAGAAGCTGACCATCAATCCTATACTCCTGCACACCCTTCCACAGCAGGTCCTGAGGAACGCTGTCATATGCCTTATCAAGTTCGACAAAACAAGAATACATATCTTGGCAATACTCCCA
>OZ024740.1:70741042-70758542 GCA_964016885.1 Eledone cirrhosa
ACCGTAATTTTATCTATAAGGAGCTGCATAAAAATTACAAAAAGACAACGCAAGATAATTTAGATCATATCAATAATGAGGGTCTCAAGATAGTTTCGGACCTGGGCCTTGATAAGTATACCCAGCCATATTACCCTAGGGAACCGAGATTCACTCTTAAGGATCATAAGATAGACTTCATTAGTAATCCTTCTGTTAGACTCATTAGTCCTTCTAAGTCTGATATAGCTATAATTAGTAAGAAAATCCTTGACCTGATTATACCAGCCGTTAGGGAAAAGGTTCATTTTAATTTATGGGGGAACACTAAGGATGTTATAGATTGGTTCTCTGGAATTAATAAACTTGAGTCTAGTAGGTTTATCCAGTTTGATATTGATGCCTATTACACGTCGATTTCACTTATCCTCCTTAATAAAGCCTTAATTATGGCCATGCGAGTGTCTAGCCTTACACGACCGCAGATTGATGTTATACTAGCAGCCCGTAGGACTATCATCTTGTATTAGTCGATAGTGCTTCTTGTAGCTTTACTTGCCCTGATGAGTCCTTAATAGGACGAAACATTGTTGGCTAATAGAGACTCTTTGGTTTATTTTTTATAATTTATATATATAACGATCGTAAAATGATGAATTTTTTAATATAAGGAACTTGTTTTTATTAATTTATATATATATATATATATATATATATATATATATATATATATAACGAAGGAAATGTGGTACGGAACCAGATGGACCATAACGCACCAAAGTACTCAATACTTAGGGTAGTAGAGTGGGTAATAGGAACGAGTGGGACCCCGACGGCTGAGCTCAAGCCGTTTCGACGGTAATTCTAGTCCAGAATTAGCCGTCGAAACGGCTTGAGCTCAGCCGTCGGGGTCCTACTCGTTCCTATATATATATATATATATATATCCGTATGTTGTTGACAGCTGAGAGAAAAGAGTACTTAATACCGAAATATATGTGTGTATATATATATATATGTGTGTGTAGAGAGAGAGGGGGGGTTGACAGACAGACAGCTAGATAGATGGAGAAAGACGGAGATATTGAGACAGGTAAGGAAATGACAAAAGATAATTTAGAAAACAATAAATAAATGAATAAGTAAATATAAATATAACATAAGATAATGCTAAATTGTTTTGCGATTTGTCTCCTCGATTCGTCGCTTTTGTGGTGCACGACAACCGTAATAATGGTGACTAACTTACTAACTGACTTGGACAACCGGATGTATCTCCCGCAGCGCCCCAACAATGTACTTCCTAGTAACGACAAGGGCGACACACATAACGCCCTGGCAAAGGTCGAGAGACGAGTTTCCACCAAGCCTGACAGCTGTTGCTTTCTGTATTTAAGTTTCTTTTCGAGATCCCCTTCTTGTACATAGCCGGCGGGGTGGTGTCATAGAACGTAAAACACCGTGTCTCCTGAACTGTCAACCCCGACTTCGTCGGAGTTAACAATAAATATCTTCTCTTTATCTCTCCTCGTTTCTTCTCCTTCCCTTTCCACCCTCCCCTCCTTTTCTCGATTGTAGATAAGTTCTTGTTGTGTGTGTGTGTGTGTGTGTGTGTGGAGGGGGAGGGGGGTTCTATTATTATCTTTTATTATTTGTGTATTGTTGTAATTGTTGTTTTCAATGTTTTATATATATATATATATATATATATATATATATATATATATATATATATATATATATATATCTTCTTCATAACAATGAAATAAATAATGCATTCTTTATTAGCCACTAAGGCCGAAATACAAAGGACAATACAAATGGACAAGGGCAGTGAGATTTACACATAATATAAAGCATGTACACACAAAAATAACAGGTAACAAAATAACAATAAATTTAAAACAGAATTCCGTCGTTGGGGGAATAAACGCCACCCAGGTGTGACAATGAAATAAATACAAAAAATAAAAATAGATAAATGGAATAAATCAACAATAAATGAAATAGAAGTGATAAGGAAATGAAAAATCTTGTATTAAAAGGAAAAAAGAGAAAGAAAATGTGGAAAAAAGAAACTATGGAAAAAGAGCCGGGATGATGGAAGGAAAGGTGGAAAGTCCTTTTGCTTCTTTTATATAAATCAACTGTTGGCCGGCAGATTAATAGACTAAGTAATAGAGGAGGATAAATTTAACATAGCGTCTCGTGTCTGCTGTATTGAAGTGTGGATTGTGATATGATTCAAGACGGAAGTACAGCTAGCTCACTGCTAACTAATTAGTGGTCTTAGAAGTAAATCAGAATTGTTGAAAATCCCAGATCTGAATAACTTCCTATCGGATCGTATTTGATAACATAGAATGCAGGAGTGAACCCCGCGAGTTGAATAGTTCTTCCAGCGCATCTCTCTCACTATTCTTCTGGGTAACGTATTCTCTATTCTATTCACCGGGACTTCATTTACTCATAATAGTGAGGAGGGCGAGAGAGAGATCGAGGCGGTGACGGTGTGAGTTTGGTTCATCTGTGTTCGGACCTGGTGTACATGTGTGTTATTATTCATGCTACCTTACAACTTTTATAAATATTTCTCACTCTCTATCTTTCAATTTCATCTTTTATTTGTAATCCTATCTTCTGATGAAGGAAGATTCTGTCATAAGCAGCTCACACTGAAGGTGCATTCCCTGTATGTGTGTGGTGTTTGTATACAGATTAGCACACATCAAAATCCAGCGTGTGTATAGAAAGAAATATCAAATGATCATATTTGTCTATCCGTTTGTTTGTCTCTGTCACTCTGTTTTAATTATACATCTCTCTGTTGTGTGTGTATGTGCACGAGTGCATGTGTGTAAGTGTGCGTATGTGTAAGTATGCGTGTGTGTCAGTGTGCGTGTGAGTAAGTGTGCGTGTGTGTGTTTTATACATTCCTGTAGAACATGTCTTCACTCTGAATTTCCACCACCCTTTGATCTCCGTTGTGTTGAAATGTCTCCTCGTGCTTAGAATTGTTGGCAGCTCTTCGCACAATTATTATGTTAAAATTTACACACAAACATACATAATAATTTTAAATACAACTTGCACTATAGGTCATTTCTTCATCAATTATCGACTGAAAATCACAAACGATTTAACTTCATCTAACTCCCGGACTAGCGGAGCCTTAAAGCTACCAGAGAATACCCGGATTTGTCTGGCCACCACGTAGCATACATTTTACCCTGTTTTCCATGTAGCTTCGACAACCTTGTGAGTATTCTGTCTTACTACTTGTTGAGGATTTTGTCTTCGTTCTAAACTAGGTTTGTCATATCGTCATATATAAATATAACTAAAGTCTTTTTAGAGTCCCGAAGCCGAAGTTTATCCCGGTTTCATGTGACGTTAAGCGACAGAAAGTACAAGATTTCCCTCTGGATGGGATAAATGTCTATCATAGGGTTAACTCGCAGCTGCTACTGCTAGTACTCATTTTTTCAACTTGTTCTGTTGTTACTCAGTGTGACATGATGTGACAAGATTAGCCTTTCAAATTACAGGTACAATCCATTTACAATTGATCTACAGCTAAAATTATTTTATAAAATACTTATACATCTTTTTATATGAAAAGTCATTCGCTGAAAATACTTTCAATAATACCTCTTTTTACAAAAGGTTGTAGTATCTTGGATTACAGGGAGAACCAATACCACCGACTTTCATATCTGCCTTATATCACTGACAAGGCTTAGGTCAATACGAGGCTATTGTAGAAGACATTGCCAAAAATGTCGCATACTGATATCGAATCTGGGATATTATGATTGTCAAGTGAACTTCTTAAGTATTCGGCCATGCTTCCACTAGAACAATTCTGGGGTTTAACAGATCGGAGATTATCCTGATTTCATGAGGCGTCAAACGACCAAGTTTACATGTTCCCTTTCTCTGCCCATCATAATGTTACCGCACCTCCACCCAACTGCTGTCAAATACAATACCACTCGCTCTGGAAATCGAACATACAGCCTTAACCTTGTAAGCCCAACACGCTAGCCAATTGGCTGCAAGCCTTCACGACGCGTCTGCCGTAATAAAAACAATGTGCCTTTCAGTTTGGGAACCGAACCCACAGCCTTACGATCGTGAACACAATACTCTAACCACTAGATGCTTCCGCCATAACATTGATTTACTTCCTCTTTTTGTGAGATGTTTTATCTATTAATAACGTGAGAAAACAACAAATATATAATTCAAATCACAAGACCTAATGCCGATATGTTTCTAATTCTAGTTTCAGATTAAAGTGCATATAATTAATACATGGGTGTTAAAAATATCCTACATCCTTTTTGTTCATATGATTTATATCGTCACGTGGTGGGTGTTTCATACGAACTGAAATTTAAACCTACGGACAGCGCTATATTAACTATCTCATACATGTATATATATATGTGTGTGTGTGTGTGTGTGTGTGTGTGTGTGTGTGTGTGTGTGTGTGTGTGTGTGTGTGCGTGCCTACGGTCGCGCGTGTGTGATGGTGCTTTTGTCTCTGTATGTCTGAATTACACAACCACAATAACCTATACTACTTGTCTGCATGTGTATATGTGTTCAAACACCGATGTGTATTAGAAGGTATGTGGATGCATGCATGCATGTATGTATGTATGGCTGGATGGCTAGTTGGATGGATGGGTGTATAATATGTATACATGCAGTTATATGTAAATATGCACCAATAAACATGTGTACTAGTGTGTATAATTAATTGAAGTATAAATAAATTATATTTGTACATAAATATCCGTGTGCGTTCAAAGATAGACACGCCTATTTTAAAATAATATACTTTGTAGAGGGTTATTATCAATGTATCGAGATGATGATTGCATTTATGATGATGATGACGATGGTGGTGGTGGTGGTGGTGGTGGTGTAGTAGAGGATAAGGATGATGATGATGGTAATAAGGTGGCGATATTCGCCCAAGAGACACCCATTAATAACGGTTTCTGATTTAGGCACCTGGTCAACAATTTTTGGTGAGGGAAAAGTCGATTAAATCGTTACCGGTACCTTATTTATCGACCTCATAAGGATGAAAGGCAAAGCTAACTTCGGCAGGATTTGAACTCAGAACGTAAAGCATAGTATCAAACACTCTACCGGTACTGCCAAACTTGAGACAACCATTAATAATTGTTTCTATTTTTAGCACAAGGCCAGCAATTATCCCAGTGTATTACTGGTACTTTATTTTATCGACCCCGTAATGATTTCTAGTAGAGGCACAAGGTCAGTAATTTGGGGGGGGGAGTCGATTAAATCGACCCCAGTACGTTACTGGTGCTTTATTTTACCGACCCCGTAAGGACGAAAGGCAAAGTTAACCTCGGCGGGGTTTGAACTCAGAGCGTAAAGGGACGTAACGCTATACTGCAGAGCATGGCGCCCGACTCTCTACCGATACTGCCATTGATAATTGTTTCTACTTTTGGCACAAGGCCAGCAATTATCCCAGTGTATTACTGGTACTTTATTTTATCGACCCCGTAAGGATGCCATTAATAATTGTTTCTACTTATGGCACAAGGCCAGCAATTACCCAGTGCATTACTGGTACTTTATTTTATCGACCCCATAAGGATGAAAGGCAAAGTTAACCTCGGCAGGATTTGAACACAAACTGTAAAGGGACGTAACTATGCTAGAAAGCATGGCGTCTGACCCTCTACCGATACTGCCATGATATCTAATTTTACACAAGGCCAACAATTCATGAGGAAGGAAAGGCCGTTTACATTGACCCCACCAGAACGTGACTGATACTTTATTTTATCGATCCCTAAAAGATGAAAAGTACACTTGACCTCGGCAGAATTTGAACTCAGAGCGTAAAGGGCTGTAACTAAATGCTGCAAAGCATTTTTTTGCAGGATTTGAGCTAGATGAAGCAAGAGAGAAAATGTGTGCAAGAGAGAGAGAAAGAGGAAGAAGGAGGGTGTGAGCGAGAGAGGGAGAGAGAAGAACTAAAAGAATGGGCATGTTCTATTTGTATACATGTGAAGGCATGTGGCTTCGTAGATATGGTGTTAAGCTAACGATCATGAGGTTATGAATCCGATTCCCAGCGGCGCGTTGTGTCTGTATTTCAAAGTGCCAGCCTTGTCACACACGAGCTAAATCTCCCAGAAAACTAAGATAAAGGTGCAGATGTCTCTTGAATGCTCAGCCACTTACACGTAAATGTTACATGTAGGCTGTACTGTTGTTCGAACACATGAAATATTTGTCATCTGATGCAACGAAGTTCCAACCTATTTGTGCATATACAATCCCAAAGAAGCAAAACAAAAGACTAATTAAGTTCTTCTTAGACTGGAATTAATTTCCGGGCTAAAAGATTAATCCGAGTAACTATTCCAGAATTTTCTCGAACGTTTGCTTGTTTTGTTCTCCACTTTGTTCGTTTTCGTTTGTTTACTTTTGAATATGTTTCTATAAATAATGGAAATATCATTATGCTATTATTATCAATATCATCATTATTATTACTATTAGCAGAAAACCACCCTAGCATGTTTAGTGTGCATATTGATATTATACGCAAATATTCATGCAATAAAATAATAATTGACAATATTTACAGAAATTGAAGAGAGACTGTGTTACACTCTCTTCTGTAATCAGTAAAAAAAGACAATATTATTAATATATATAAACTGCATTACGGTGAAATGTAATGAAAACGAAAAAGGAGAAAATCAGACAGGAATATAAAGGTTATGATATAACGATGTAAATATATGAACGTTTACAGAAGCGATGTGATATAGCATACGTTATATCATAACCGGAAGTACTGACATTTGAAAATTTTAACAGAAGTGAATCTTGAAATATGCAATCATTATATACAAGAATATTTATGTTTAATCAATAACTACGAAATTTAGTACATAAATTATATAATATTCATTCATTATTTATTCAAAGTGGATTGGCAGTATCGGTAGAGGGTCGGACGCTATGCTTTCCAACATAGTTACGTCCCTTTATGATCTGAGTTCAAATCCCGCCTAGGTTTACTTTGCCTTTCATCCTTACGGGGTCGATAAAATAAAGTACCAGTAATGCACTGGGTAATTGCTGGCCTTTTGCCTAAAGTAGAAACAATTATTTATTCAAAGTAATCCAACTTATTTTACTAACGGTATAAAAAAATATATTCAGGATACAGTCCCGCACTACTCCCTTTATTATATTATGATGTTAAGGAGGTGGATGGCAAAGTCGTTACCACGGTATTTATTCCAGCTCTTTATATATGAGATCAAAACAATTACTATTATCTATAACATAAAGAAATGATTGTACTTATGCATTGGAAGATTGAGAACAAAAAGAAGAATATTTATCAAAAGAAGTGTGATAACGGTGTGAGACAGAAGGAAGGGAACTCTGTTTAATAACACATAATCACACGCAAACACATGTATACACATATGTGATTTACTAGAGTAGCTGTTAAAATGGTGGTATTGTCGGTATAGTTACCGGTTAATGGAGGTGGCAGTCATGTTTATGGGTATAGTAAGAAGGGGAAGCAAAGACTAGTGTTCTTTAATAAATTAAAATTACACTGTGTAACAAAAAATTTTTTTTTCTCTGTCCTGGCTTGTAATCACTTTTTTTGTGTTACTTAGGTCCCAAATAAATAAATAAAAAAGTGTTATTAAACAGTTAAAAGTTTGGGTTTGTAAAAATTCTAAGCTATTCACTAGAATTATTTGTATGCTGGATTTTACGTTGTATGTAAGTTTAATTTGCTTATGTTAAATGATTTTTTTTATATATGTTTCAGGTTAAATTAAAATTATAAAATAAAGAGTAATACCTAAAGAAAATTATAAAGTGCAATAAAGTATAAAATTGTTAAAAAGTGGATTAAAGAGATTTATTGATACTGGATTTTCGCACCCTGAATAAAGGGTAAGTTGTGTTTTAAGCAGTCGTCTCCAGGATGAAGCAGTGGAACTTGGTCAAGGAGGAAGTGCGGGTGACAAGTCAGAGAAGTCGACACGAACCTTTCTCAGGCTCTTACACTCTTAGGGATGGCCTCTGCTTCTGCCATGACGTGCCTGGACTGTTTGACGTTATTGGGGTGCCGTTTGTGCCCAAGGAGTTGCGGCTATTTATAGACAGCTCCATCACAAGTTTGAAGGCTGTCCTCCTCCACAATAATGGAAACAAGTTCCCGACACTGCCCCTAGCTCATTCAGTCTGCCTGAAGGAAGATTACTACAGTGTCAAAGTCCTCTTGGAAGCTCTGCAATACAACCAGTCCAATTGGGAAATCATTGGAGACTTCAAGATGGTGGCTTTCCTGCTTGGACTCCAAGGAGGCTTTATCAAATTCCAATGCTTCCTCTGCCTTTGGGACAGTAGAGCCACCTCTGACCACTACAAAAGAAAGAACTGAGAGCAGCGAACAGAATTTGTAGTTGGGACCCGGAACGTCATGTGGGAGCCACTGGTTGATCCCAGGATTGTGCTCATGCCGCCACTGCACATTAAGTTGGGGTTGATGAAGCAGTTTGTGAAGGCTCTCAACAAAGAATCAGCCGCTTTTAAGTACCTTCTTGAGTTCTTCCCCAAGTTATCTGAGGCCAAAATCAAAGGTGGAATTTTTGTTGGACCTCAGATAAAGAAGGTGTTTGAGTCTACCGAGTTCTCCAATAAGCTCAATAGGATTGAGAGAACAGAATGGAACTGTTTCAAGGCAGTTGTTAAGGGCTTCCTGGGCAACTGCAGAGCTGAAAACTACCAGCAACTGGTGCAGGATCTGATAAAGGCTTTTGACGCCATGGGATGCAGAATGTCGCTTAAACTTCATATGCTGGACGCTCACCTGGAAAACTTCAAGGACAATATGGGCGCCTACTCAGAAGAACAAGGCGAACGATTCCACCAAGATGTGGAAGAGATAGAGCGGAGGTACCAGGGCCACTACAATGAAAACATGATGGGGACTATATCTGGGGGCTAGTGCGGGAATGTGACCTGGACTACAACCGCAAATCCAGGAAAGCCAGTCATTTTTGACGTGTATAAGTTGCTTTATAAGTGTTATTTGTTTTTACTTGTTTGCTTTTGATAAGCTTGTGTAATAAAATAAATATATACTATGTTGATTTAATTATATGAACTGATAAATTTTTTTTAAATGTGTGAAAAATATGAAAATTATGAAAATTATGAAAATTGTGAAAAATATGAAAATTTCGAAATATCAAACTCCTGACCACAAACCCAAACTTCTGATTAAATAATAGTGTTTTTTTTAATAATAATGGGATATAACGAACCATGAAATGACAGAACCGGGGAACAAAAAATATGTTACACGGTGTTATTATTTCTAAATTGTGAATAATATAACTCAAGCGCTTTAGTGCAATTAATTGCCAGGAAACGTGATGGTTATGACAGTTTCCAATATAGTATCATACTGAGTTTAGTGAAAATAAGGAACTGCAATCGCATCATGACAAACTAATGAGCAAGCTTCTATTTCGTTGATTTGCCTGCTAGAAATAGCAGCCAAATTCACCTCAAATTACACTTTATCGTGTTAAAATTGAAAGGGCATACTGCATAATGGATCATTTCTATTATTGAGAATAGGTAAAGAAAACAAAGAAGAAAACACTATCCCTAAAAACATTGTTTATATAAAGGGGTATTAAATTAATGTACAAACATGATAATAGTAATTAATGTCATAATTATACAAATGATACAATTGTGTAAAAATTATAATGATATAAGAGTGTAATGATTGTAATATCATTAATTATTTGTTGTTGAAGCAAAATTAAACAGTTCCACTCTCCTCTTTCATCGGTGCTAAATTACTTCAACAGAATTATATGTGATTGCACAAATATATGTCAGGGTAATTATTGTGTCGTAGTTGTCAACAAATTTCCATGGGTCCAGCTAGTTGTTGTTGTTACCCACAACTACCAACAACAACACCGGTTGCACCTCCACCGTCACGGGCAGCCCTGCAGCACTGCCACCACCTCGGTAGCCATAGCAGCAACAACAACAAATACATCAACAATAGCAATAACACTAGTAGGTAAAAATCGAGCTAGATGTCCCTGAAAAAAAGTATATACACCTAGAAGGGACCGGGAAAATCGTGCTCACAAATTGCAGAAGGATCACACTTTACATACCACTCTAATTCCTCGAAAGAAATGGCAAAGAGAACGGTGTTATACCGATGTCTGACTGTTATAAGCCGACGTTTAGAAATAGTGTCTCACAACCAAATTGAAAAATATCAGAAGCCCATATGGAGTGACATTAACTTTACCTTTCATCCTTACGGAGTCGATAAAATAAAGTACCAGTAATACACTGGGATAATTGCTGGCCAATAGTAGAAACAATTAATTTTGTAATTGAGGCAGTGGATTGGCAGTACGGTCTGACTTCAAATCCAGTAATACACTGGGATAATTGCTGGCCAATAGTAGAAACAATTAATTTTGTAACAGAGGCAGTGGATTGGCAGTACGGTCTGACTTCAAATCCCGCCGAGGTTAACTTTGCCTTTCATCCTTACGGGGTCGATAAAATAAAGTACCAGTAATGTACTGGGTAATTGATGGCCTTGTGCCAAAAGTAGAAACAATTTTGTAACAGAGGCAAGATATTGTTAGTACAATGTCCACACAGACCCCCAACAAATTTCTAAAGACCATGTTGCAGCCCCACGAAAGAGTGATAAATTCATTCTCTTTCCGGCGTGTTTTGGTCGAAGAGTTGTAAAACTAAAAGTCTTGGAAGTGTCACCAGAACTGAATTTTTGGTGGGTGGCTTGATGCGTGATTCTAAAGGGTGCGGACAAACTATTACAAATAAAAACGTTCCGGAAGGAAAATAGGACAGGAATCAAATCGGAGATCCTAATTCAGATAAAATCAGAAATTCCTTATCTAAACAATATACGACACGCACATCAGCTGCGGGTGGTATTTAAGAGTAGAAAACCTAGATGTCACTAATGTTGAAGCATAATCCCTCTGAAGGCCCTTTACCCACAATGAGCAGCCAGCACTGCTGCCAACACCACAACCACAGAATAAAAAACAACAACCACAACACAAATAACAGTAACCACAATAGCACCATCAGTAAAATCAACCTATCAAACCCCAACAGCGACAGCAACAGAGACCGAGAGTACCAACATCACAAGCACCTCTACCTCTACTGCCATATATTTATTGCAATTGGCAGCAGAAGAAGAGAACCCCCAGTGTTGTGAGCTGAGCAGTGGCATCACTACTGAGAAGGGACACCAACAAGGGAGATACCTTAGATAATTTCTGGTCCATAACTCTATTGGATATGAAGTTCATGATTTGATCCAACCCCCAAAATGCGGTCGAAACCTGCCGCCACAAAGACAGTCGCCAGGAAACGATGGCCGACCCTATCGAAAGCTTTTAATTGATACAAGATGATCAAAGCTCCACCAAATCCTGGATTCTAAGGCACCCTTGCTATCATGTATCGCGCAAAGTGGACGTTTTCCTGGCGACTGTCTTTGTGGCGGCAGGTTTCGACCGCATTTTGGGGGTTGGATCAAATCAAAGATCAACAACATCAATACCTTCGTCAAAGTAAACGACCAGGAGTGTCCTCACTCACCGCTTCAGTACTGTTTGGTGCGTGAACCACTACTGTTGAAGCTGGAGTTGTTGAAGAACAGCTCGCTTCAACGTCGAGAACCATGTCAGCATAAGAAATTGAAGTCACCATTGTCGTACTTGACACTGCAAATGTGGAATCGGTTGGAACCTTTCTAAAGGAAAATTAGGTGGTGACTGAAGCAAAGATCAATTTGAGAATGTCTGCAAGCTTACCGCTAAGCAATTGGCGAATCAGATTCATGCCATTGGATTGTATCCTGGGACGCTTGTCCGGCGGACCAATCAAGTTGCCTCGGGTCCGGTTCAGCCCAGACCTCCAGCTGGACACTAACTGAAACGAGGTTACGAACAGGTTGGCAAGTCTCAATGAGAAATGGACTGAAAGGAAGCTGATTTTAAAAGGTCAAGCGGAAGTGATCTTTTATACACATATATGCTCACGTCCATCAACGATACACAAATCACACACACAGAAAAAAATGATCCTGAAGAAGAATTCATGTCCGATATGTTGAAACATTCATTTACTTCCAGTTTCCTTTTTCTTTATCTTCATTCCTAAGTGTGAATCTTCGGCCGGTGGCAACTACTTTTTCCGTCTTTTAGGGTATTTCACCCTATTTTATAAGCTATTTTATAGCATCTCTCTACATAGCATACCATTCTTTATATCAACTTTATTCTCTCAGCGCTTCCTAAAAGTCCGAGAGATCGGCTACGTAGATTATTATTATTAATGTTGCCGTCACCTACTACTGTCTGACCGTCGTGCCTTGTCCAAAGCCTCGTCTGATTGGAAAATTTGTCCTAATGAACATCAAAATCCCTAAGACACTATGCCTAACATCTCATTATCCATTATCCAATGTAACCTTTTTCTCAACGGTTGTGTGGTGTTTCGGAATTTGGCTGCTATATCTTGCTGATTACGTATCTATGTAATGACTACTTTGACAGCTCGCCCTTATCAAAGAGGGCAGTGGGTTGTTAGAAATTTCAAAGCATTTGATTAAATATCAACTCTGTGGAGGGACCGTCAACGCCTTACATAACACTGGAATCAATTTAAAAAGTACCATTTACTTCCTATCAATGCAATATTCAGCAATAAAGATTAAAATGAAAATGGAACACGCTTCCAATGAGCAGCGAAAACAATCTCCTACCCCTCGGGAGTTAGAAGTCTCAAAGTCAATAACGATCTGTTGATATTTCGCTGTGTTTTTTAAGACCTAGTTCTCTTCTGATGTGATGTGTGTATTTGTTCCTAGCTGGAGTGAAGGTTCCCTCTCTCATAGTGAATATGTATGAAGAATAATGATAAAGGTTACAGTCATGTTTGTCAGAAAACAGTGGTGCTAGGCAACAATTAATCTGTAATTGAAACTATATTCCATTGAATACAGGCTTCTTTCAACCAACAAACAAACACTTAGAAGGTGAGAAAACAGAAGTGGAAGATTTATACGTAATTTATTTTACCTGCCAGCCAGGGAGAACTAATGGCGTTGTTGTTATTGTTGTTATTGATAATGTTGTTAAACTCATTTTGTGTTGTTTTTCGTCCTTCTATTGTCTCCAACCTCATGCGCCCTTTTTAGCAAAAACGAAATCTTTATTAGGCGCGGTGGATTGGCAGAATTGTTGGAGCGTCGGACAAGATGCTTCGTGGTATTTAGTTACAGTGCTTTACGCTGTGAGTTCAAATCCTGTCGAGTTCAACTTTGCTCTGTAACATTCCGGGATCGATAAAATAATGTACAGTACCAGTGAGGTACAGGTGTCAGTTAGACGTTTCATTCCCAACAAAAATGCTGGTTTGTATTTAAATTAGAAACTAGTAAATGTTGTGGATTGGCAGAATCGTTTGAGTGTTGGATAATACTTTGCAGTATTTACTATGTTCTGTGTTCAAATTCCACCAATGTCAATTTTGAATTTTATCGTTCCGCGTTTGATAAAATATGTATGTATGGTCCCATAACTCCTGATAGAGTCGAAGAGGCGCTGTATTGGCATACGGCGTTTCTTGAGAGTTTTAAGTCTGGCGGAGCTCATCTCTCTCCGGGCCTGAGTACTTCCAGAGAAAGATGGAAAGTAAGAGATCTAGAGGAAGAATCGACCCGAGTACTAGACTGTTACTTTATTTATCGACCTCGAAAGGATGAAAGGCAAAGTTGACTTCGGCAGTATTTGAACTCAGAGAGCAGAGGGCCGAAACGAATACCATAAAGCATTCTATCCGACGTTCTAACGACTCTGCCAATTCACCGCCTATTAGTAAAATATAAATACCAGTTAAATATTTGAGTTGATATAATCGACTTTTCCCTTGCCCCAACTTGCTGACTTCGTATCAATATTAGAAAGAATTTTATTAAGGGCAAAGACTGGAAGAATAGTTAGAATCGGAAGAAATGCTTTGAGGTATTTCTTATTGGCCTTTACGATCTAAATTCGAATCCCATTGAGTTCAACTTAACATTTCATCTTTTCAAGAGTGCGTGGTGAGGAAGCTCGATAAAATAAAGTATCAATCAAGTACTGAAGTCGATTTAATCGACTTTCCCCTTGTTTCAAACTGTTGGCTTTGTGTCCAAATTAGAAACTAGTATATGTGTTATTTAACCCTAAGTCAGCCATGATTGAGAAAACATTTGAGCAGAGATTCGTACTGTGAACCTCGTGATTTCCTATTTAAAGGGATATCAGGAAACTACATTATCCAGTGAGTCCCTATTTTAAGAGAATAGAATAAGATTTTAGAGAATTTAGCTGTTGTTTCTAGCAGATCGAGTAATCATGAAGAGGCTCTTGCATTGGCTTATTTTACTAACAACAAGTTACACGAATAGGCGTCGTGACAGGTTGAGGTAGATGTGATAATAATGGTGGATAGGGGAAACCCAAAACGTTAAGAGACGACAACAAAGACAAGAATAAAAAAAAAAACCAACGCCATTAACAACAGCAGATGTTTCGTCATGTAGAGACATATTTTATGAAATAGAAAAGAAGAAAAAAGACACACGTAACGCAATGACTGAATTGGTTTATAAGTATGCCTGTATCAGCTCTCTGCCAACCTACCTGCTGTCTAGTCAGAGGTTGTCCAGAATGACAGAAGAAAACACGGGGATTGTGACTGGGAATGTATATATGTGCGTGCGTGCGTGCGTGTGTGTGTGTGAATTTGTGCGTGTTCCTCTCTCTCTATATATATATATTGTTCATTTTTTGTCGATTCTATTAAATGATGAATAGGCCCTGTTTATTTTAACATGTCTATTGAGCACTCTTATTCGATATGTGTTTTTGCCACACTTTTCCGAATATTTTTGCGGATATAAAGGTTATCTCCCTTGCTGAAATCCATGTGTGTATTTTTAGCCTGGGTCTTGTCTTTCCATCCATTCGGACGAAGCTCGTTGATAAAGTAACTCCAGTCCCCCGCTATATGTAAGTCTTATATTTTTATATGAGCTGATAGATGACGGTTTAAGGATTTACAGAAACCCAAGAAGCTAGATATTCCATCTCTCTAGTGGGTCTGGGTATGCATTTTACATTCATTTCATTTATTGATTTATTGATAATTTATGTGAGTGTCCCGAATCTTCCATATCGAACTTATCGGTTATTTGGTTGATTGTAGACATATTCTACGTGTGACGGTATTTAACGATAGTTATAGCTCTAATTTATTTGAATTATAGAGCCCTCTGCCGCTCATCTCGAATTTTGTTTATCGTGAACTCGTGCGCCGATTTTTCGATACTCGATTATTCTACTATATATATATATATATATATATATATATATATATATATATATATATATATATATATATATATATGTATATATGTATATATATATATATATATGTATATATATATGTATATATATATGTATATATATATATATGTATATATATGTATATATATGTATATATATATATATGTATATATATATATATGTATATATATATATGTATATGTATATATATATGTATATGTATATATATATATATGTATATATATATGTATATGTATATGTATATATATATATATATATGTATATATATATATATATATATATATATATATATATATATATATATATATATATATATATATATATATATATATGTATATATATGTATATATATATATATATTTCGTTTCTGAATTTGTTTAGCAAGATTCTTTATCTGAAATCGTGTGTTGAAACCGATATCGTTATACTTTGGGAGGGTCATGTTGCCAATAAGAAACACACGCACCAGTTTCTTTCACTTCAATTTATTATAATAAATTTATAATAAATTTATAAATTTATAAATTTCTGGTTGGTTGGTTGGTTCCACAACCAGATAGTTGTTTATATATTGTCATAGTTCTTTCGTCACACACTCTGTGACCTCTTCAGTGACTGGGGATTCCTTTCTTTGTTTCTGTGCCTCTCCTTTGTTCTGTCCTACGCCATTTTGTTTCTGTGTGTGTGTTGTGTGCTCAGTCTGCGCATGCGCCACATCCGGGTGTCTGTGTGTGTTTATGTTCATTTATTTATTTGTTTATTTACATGTTACTGGTTGGTTGTTTGTTCTATGTGTGTGTGTGTTTTCATTTTGTCCTTAATTGTAAGTTGTGATGTTGCTGTTCCACTCATATTTTCTATTTAATTTTGGTTGTAATTCTTTTATGTTTATTGCCTCTGTAATTTGTCTAAACATTGCGTCTTTTCTATGTGTAGATTCTATTTTTATTTCTATGTTTTCTAATTTACCCTTGTGTTCTATTTTAGCATGTTGGTAGAGTACAGATGATTCTTTACTATCTTGAAGGTCTCGCCAGTGTTCATTTATCCGTTCCCCTACACTACGAGCTGTCTCACCTATGTACACTATATTTTTGTCTCTACATTGTCCTTCAGTACATCTTATGCTATACACTACATTTCTAGTTTTACAGTTAATATGGGGGCTTATTTTACAGGTTATACATTTCTTATCTATACATGAGGGTCTTTGAAAAGGGTATGTCTTGCTAATAAGTGTTTTTACGGAGGTACCTGGTCTTTCTACTATCTTAATATTGAGTTTATGTTTATTTAGGGCCCTTCTAAATTTGTAAGCTAATTCACCTCTAGGGGTTGTATCGATGAACATTACACTCTGGTATTTATTGCTATCATACCATGAGTTTATTCTATTAGCCTTGTTCCTAGTTCTTTCTATTCTATTCCAAAATTTGCTCCTATACAAGGGGCAGGTCCCATTTATGTCATTATTTACCATTTTTTCCCATTTGGTTTTGGCTCCTCTATACACTCTGATTTTATCTCTCTGATTGTAGCCAGAGAACTGCATACGGTGGATGAAGTGTTGTATGTGTCTCTCTAGTTCTTCGGGGTTGAACATGCGAGACACGTTTCTCATCACCCGTACCAAATCCGCAATCAGTATGTTGATTTTGGTATGGTCCGAAACGGCCGAGTTTCGGTGGATCAGATGTTTGGAAGTCATGGGTTTGGCATAATGGGAATGGAGGATTTGTTTTTTGTTATTAATGGTATCTAACCAGAGCTCTGTGTCTAGTACAGGTAATCGATGGTTGGGGTGTTTACTTGGGTAGTCTATAGTAACTCTAATGCTCTGGTGGATGGAGTTAGCTATTTGCTGGATGCTTTCCATTGTGTTTTTCTCTAGTTCCTGACTGTTCTTTAGTGGGGGTGTCTTAACTACGATGTTTATATCATCAACGTAGCGGGAGTACATTATCAGGGTTAAG
>OZ024740.1:70766042-70778542 GCA_964016885.1 Eledone cirrhosa
GGGTGGATGGTCAGTTTCTTGCTGCACTGATGTCTCTATACCAATGCCCGAGTAATTATGTTCGGATAAAAGATGCTAAATCGAAACCATTCAATGTGGGAGACGGACTCCTGTTCATTATATTCATGAACAGGATTAATATACGCAGCCGTTTGGAAGTGGTATCACAACTGGTAGGTGTAAAATCAGTCGGCTGCAATTCGCAGACGACATGGTGTTACTTAACTCGACAGAAGGTGATCTCCGACTAGCACTCCAGAAGCTTGATGCCGAGTGCTGCATGACTGGAATGAAACTCAGTGCTGCGAAAACTAAGACTCTCGTCCTCTCAAGGAAGCCTGCGCAGTGCATTCTAGATGTGAATGGAGTTCCACTGAAGCAAGTAAAGCCGTTCAAGTATCTCGGGACCGTGTTCATAAGTGATGGAAGACAGGGCTGACTTAAGTGGAAAAATTGCATGAGCTGCTGCAGTAATGTACCAACTTCAACATTCGGTAATCAGAAGAAGGGAGGCAGGAGTAAAAGCCAAACTCGCTATCTTCAATTTGGTATTCGTGTCAACCCTTACCCATGGTCATGAATCTTGGGTAATGACCGAAAGAATACGATCACGAATACATGCGGCCGAAATGGGGTTCCTCCGAAAGGTCTTTGGAGTAATGTTACTCGATAGATTGCGTAGCTCGGGTATCAGAGGGCTCGGATATTGAGAGATCACAGTTCCGATATTTGAGCATGCGGTTAGAATGTCTCAGAAAAGAATTACTGGACAGATTTTACGGGCAAAACCAACCGGCAGAGGACCCAGAGACAGACCCCGAGAAAGTTGGTTTGATAACATCTATGAGGTTGGGTGATCTCGCTTTGGGATCCAGCCGGATCAGTTGGAGATAGTTGCTTCTGACAGGACCCACTTAAAGGAGTATTTGAGGACCCTACCCTGCACGACGCTCTCATGAATAAGTGGGTGAAGAAGAGAAGATATGTATATATATATATATATATATATACTGTACCGATTGTCTTGTTATTTCTGTTTACCTTTTACATTTATATATATATATAAAAGGTAAACAGAAATAACAACACAATCGGTACAGTATATGGAAGCAATATATTAGGTTAACGCTTGATATAGCAGGAAGAGGGTCATAACGTTTCGGACGCTAGTCCTTCATCAGAAGAAATAATGAGAAATAAGATTGATTGAGGGGACGGGAGGGTTGGAATTAGAAAAAATGTTTTCAGATAAAAATAACAGGTCCATTCATGTTGACATCTCTTGCAAAACTGTTGGTGCTGGCGTTTTGTGTATGATTTATTTTTTAGAAAAGTGGATCATGGAGCGCGTCTACCTGAAGTGGAAAAAAAGAGGTTTTGTAAAAAGAGCTATACTTGTGCACATGCGTAAGCATGTGTGTGTCTGTGTGTGTGTGTTATGATACGTCCGTACGAAGCTCTGAAGAAATGTGTGTGTATATGTAAGTAAAAGAGTGTGTGTACATGTAAGTACGAAGCTATGAGCAAAAGTATGTTAATATAAGGGTGTGTATGTGTCTATACAGAGCAGTGAAGGGGAAAATGGTGTGAGCATATTTAGTCGGTCTGTATTAGTTGTAAGAGAAGATGTTAATGATCAAGAGATACCGATAGGAATCTAGGGGTGAATGTACAAGCGTGTGTGATAATGGACGGGGTATTAAAGAAATTGGGGAGGTGAGTTGAGTCCGAGGGGGAAATAGGACCCAAGGCGGGGAATCAGACTTTGTTCAGTCCTGGTACCCGAGGCCTGTGAACCATGATGTAAACGGACACCCAGGATTGAAACATGCAGGGAAGAATGACCAGGAGAACAGAAATGACGGGCGACAGGAGTATCCAAACCGGGTCGTATGTCCCTCAAACGCTCAGCAAAACGGTCCGCCATACGGCGTCCCGTTTGTTCGATATATAAAAACCCGCAAAGGGAACACCGGATGGCATAGACAACGTGGGTGGATGTGCAGATGAAAGAGTGAGGGATACGGAAAGATCCGTTAGGGCCTGTAAGAGTGGTGAGGGTGGAAATGAAGGGACAACTGGTGTATGTGTGTGTATGTATATATATATATATATATATATATATATATATATATATATATATATATATATATATATATATATACACACACACATACATACATATAAATATACATGCATTATATACAAACACACATATATATACACACAGAGACATAAACAACTGTAGCTTGAAAAGAATAAGTAAATAGATTATTCAGACTACACTCAAGATTCCAGCTTTACAATTTTTTGTACACGTAGCTACATGCTTATACTCACGTACGGATTTACACCCGCAATGCTTTCTTGAATTATCTTTGACTCTTAGACTCCTTTGGATTTTGAAGCAAATATTTTAAAAAAAGGAAAAAGACATTTCATTGTATTTTAATTAAATAGATGACAATATTTTCTGAGCGAAAGGAAATCATGTTATGGCATGCATTCTTTTTTCAAGTACATCAGAGATATGAGGGAAAATATATTGTATTGTTCGTGAAACGAACCAGCGCTGAAATCTCTCATTTGTTCTTCTATTTATTAAATAAAAGATTGTTTATTATTTTTGAACGAGGAGTAATCATGTTATGACGTGCCTTCTTTTGTTAAGTGGGCGATGAATTGGCAGAGTCGTTAACCTGTCAGATGAAATGTTTTGCGGTATGCGTTCCGGTTCTCTGAGCTCTCAGTTCAAATCCTGCTGAGGTCAATTTTCCTTTTAATCATTTCGATAAAATAAATATCAGTCGATTCTTCCTCTTATTCTCTTTTTCACTTTCTCTATCACTCTCTCTCTCTCTCTCTCTCTCCGCCCGTCCCCTCAATCTATCTTATTTCTCATTCTTTCTTCTGATGAAGGATTAGCGTCTGAAACGTTAAGACCCTCTTCCTGCCGATTGTGTTGTTATTTCTGTTTACCTTTTACATACATATATATAAATATATATACTCTCTCTCTCTCTCTTTATATATATATATAACGAAGGAGGTGTGGTAAGGAACCAGATGGACCATAACGCACCAGAGTACTCAATGCTTAGGGTAGTAGAGTGGGTAATAGGAAAATGTTTAACCTCGACGGCAGATCTCAAGCCGTTTCGACGGCTATTTCTGGACTTCTAGGCTGTTCAGAAATAGCCGTCGAAACGGCTTGAGCTCTGCCATCGGGGTTAAACATTTTCCTATATATATATATATATAGGAAATGTTTAACCCCTTATTGAGCCCTCTTCAGATTTTCGTCTTCACATTTATCATTATATATATATATATATATAGTAATAATGATAAATGTGAAGACGAAAATCTGAAGAGGGCTCAATAAGGATAATATATATATATATATATAAAAACCGTAGAGCAAATATTTATTAAAATAACAGATTAAAGTTTAAGCAAAGTATCGTTGCTTTCACCCTCAACGGGATCTTCTGAAACTCGGAGTGAAAGCAGCGATTCTTTGCTTAAACTTAAATCTGTTATTTTAATAAATATATATATATATATACTCTCTCACTCACTCTCTCTCTCTCTCTCTCTCTCTCTCTCTCTCTCTCTCTCTCTCTCTCTCTCTCTCTCTCTCTCTCTCTCTCTCTCCTTCCCTGAGAGAAATAGGCTGTTCAGACATTGAAAGAGAGCGAGCTCCACCAGATTTGAAAAAAAATGTCCAAGACATGCTGCATGTCACTACTGCATCTCTACGACCCCACCAGAAGTTATGTGTCCATACAAACATACATTTTTAAAGTACATCGGTGGTGAGAGTGAAAAGAAATTTCATTATTCATGAATTGAACTTGCGTTGAAGTTTTTTTGGGGTTCGAACTTATCTATTTTTCTTCTACGACGCTCGTTTTCGTAATAAGATATTGAAGTAAACGTTTATATTCGGTCAATAGTTTCAAACGAAATTAAAATAACAGAATTTAGAAATCGAGAAGTGAAGGATGTTTTTCTCATGCTGGATATCAATGATAAGAAAAAGTACATTTGAAAAAAAATTGTTTTTGCGAGCTTTTGGGGGGGTTATATTGCACGTTGTTTCTTTAGTCCACTTGTATGTTTCATTGCGTGTGAGCAGGCATAGTAAAATGGTTAAGCAGTTCGAATCAAGCCCTCTGTTTAATCCCACAGTGTCTATCTTTACCATAACTCCATATCGACCTACTCCTTTTGAGAGAATTTGGGTAGACGGAAAATGTGTAGAAGACCGTCGGTAGCTGTAATTCAAAGGTCCAGCTTTGTCATACGCTTTGTCACTCTGATTCAGTTTGGGAATTACGTCAAGGGCATATAAGTCTATCACATATATGTTATTTCCTGAGTTCAACGTTCAATTAATCGAACAAACTATAATTGCTCCGAGACAATTCCTATAATTAACGTTTCTTTTTGCCAGAGTATTATTTAACTCTAAATGCCTTACAAACGCATGTAGCCATATACCTCCTTAGTTTTCCAGTTATGTCAAGATCACACAGTTTTGACTTTGCATTCAATTATCAACTTTATTGGAGGCCTTCACAAAGTCGGGTTATACAACATTCACGATTGAACAGTAGTACAGTTATCTGAATACCGAGTCGTAATGATATAGCCATCTGTGTGTGAGCCATCTTATTCGGTCAATAGTTTCAAAACAGATTAAAATAACAGGATTCAGAAATCGAGAGGTGGAGGAATGTTTTCGGAATGCTGAATTTATGTGATAAGAAAAGAGAAATTTTGAAAGACATGCGATTTTTTTTTTTTTTTTTTTTTTTTTTTAGAAATGTTTACTTTAAAATAATTGTTTCTACTTTAGGCACAAGGCCCGCAATTACCCAGTGCATTACTGGTACTTTGTTTTATCGACCCCGTAAGGATGAAAGGCAAAGTCAACCTCGGCGGGATTTGAACTCAGATCGTAAAGGGACGTAACTATTCTGGAAAGCATGGCGTCCGACCCTCTACCGATACTACCAATAATGAACTTATGTCGTATCTACCTACATTAATTAAACAGGCACTATAAATTTGACGGATAATTGCACGAAAATAAGCTTCCCAAATGTTACACACGTTTCCGTGTGATACTGTCATTCTATATTTAATTGGAGAAAACTAATATATATATAAATAAGCTTTCCGACGGGATTACTTCATATATAAATATATATATATATATATATATATATATACATACAATCACAAACACACACATACAAATATATATATATATATATATATATATATATATATATATATATATATATATTGGCAAATAGCCGTGGTACCTGGACAAATTTAAATTTCAAAATCCAAACCTTTTCCGCAGATCAATCTGAACTTCAAAATCCAAACAAGTTTCGCAAACGATAGTATAAAAATAATCAATTTTCTGTTCTTTTCAACAGGTACCCAGAAAAATTAGGTTACTTCACCTCGAAAAAATGTTGAAGGTCTGGTTCACGAGCACAAAACGCACGAGGTTTTGCACTCGGTTTTTCCAGCAAGTAACCTAATTTTTCTGGGTACCTGTTGAAAAGCACAGAAAATTGATTATTTCACTTTTTATACTATCGTTTGCGAAACTTGTTTGGATTTTGAAGTTCAGATTGATCTGCGGAAAAGGTTTGGATTTTGAAATTTAAATTTGTCCAGGTACCACGGCTATTTGCCAATATATATATATATATATATATATATATATATATATATATATATATATATATATATATATATATATATTTGTATGTGTGTGTTTGTGATTGTACCACGGCTATTTGCCAATGTGAGTTTGTGTCTATTGATTTATTATTTTAAATTGATACAGGCAAACTATTTATTTGAATTAGTATATTTCATTCTAGCTAACTTCGTCTTTTATAATGCAAACACTTACGTGTTTATCATATATTAATTTATATTAACTTGTATTTCACGGCTCAGAAATGCTTCTTTCTTTGAGCTAATTAATTGTAAATGACTGTTTGAGTTTAAAACTCTAAATATAATATAATATATATATATATATATTTTTACATACAATCACAAACACACATACAAATATATATATATATACATTGGTTAAGGTGGTTGGTGGTTGACTCACGATCGTAAGGTCGTGAGTTCAATTCCTGGACTATGTCTTTCTGCAAAACGCTTTATTTTACGTTGCTCCCGTCAAGTCACCTAACAAAAGTGAGTTGTACATATAATTCAAGGTGCGCTTTATCACACACTGTCACTCAATGAATCCCCTCTCTCTCTCTTTCTCTCTCTCTTTCTCTCTCTCCTTCTCTCATTCTCTCTCTCTCCTTCTCTCTCTCTCTCTCTCTGTATTATATATATATATACTTGTATGTCATTATCTGAGTATAGCCGTTATATAATCTACATTTTTAAATACATTGTTGACACGTAAAGAATTGTGTTAGACATATATTTACGACATTCTCTCTCTCTCTCTCCCTCACACATACACGGGCACACATTCACAAGTATATATATGTATGTTTGTGTGTGTCCGTGCATTTGAATTACGGGCATGTTTGTGTGCGTATATGTTTGTATTTGTGTGTGAAAATTTACGTATGTATGTCTAAATAACCCAAGAACCTCACATAAATGCTTTAAATGTGTTAATAGCAGTTGACAATGAGGAAGGTAGTGTGTGAGAGGTATCTAACGTGATCAGAAAATGTTTATGTTTGAGGAAAATATCACCTCTTTATTATGAGATACAATGTCATTTAAAGAATATTTTACAATACATTTAGGTAGTAAAAAAAATAATAATCCCAAAACAAGGGTATGACATGACCATTGACATTTACATGGAATGTATATATACACACCCACAAAAATAATAAAACCTTAATAAGATTGAAAACGGTGTTAGGTACATTGTTTTAAGGGAAATCATATACCATAAGACTATTATCGTCTAGCTGACAAATATCACGCTGAAGAATATAAATAAACCTATATGGGAAAAGTTTTAGAAACATTCATTATTATTATTATTTCTTGTAAAATGTTGGTAGATTGGCCCTTTACATTCTGAGTTCAAATCCCACCGAGGTTAGCTTTGCCTTTTATCTTTACGGGGTCGATAAAAATAAAGTACCAGTCACGCACTGGGGTCGATTTAATCGACTTCCCCTCCTTCCAAATTGCTGGCCTTGTGCCTATATAAGAAACCATTATTATTTTTTTCTTGTAAAAAGGGCGGTGGATTGGCAGTATCGGTAGAGCGCCTCATAACATGCTTCGTGGCATATAGTTACGGCCCTTTGCGTTCTGAGTTCAAATCCCGCCGAGGTTAGCTTTGTTTTCATCTTTACGGGGTCGATAAGATAAGGTACCAGCAACGCGCTGAGGTCCATTTAATCGAGTTTCCTCTCCTCAAAATTGTTGGGTTTGTGCCCAAATCAGAAATCGTTATTTTTTCTTGTAAACAATTAGATTCGTTTTGTGATTTTTGCTATTTGTAGGTGGCTGGGTTGAGGAAATGTGATGTTTCGACGACGCCTATGACTGGTAAGAAAGGTGCTTCAACGTAACACACACACACACACACATATATATATATATATATATATATATGAAAATGTGGGAAAGTTCCCCAGGAAAGTTAACCAGGAATCTTTAAAAATCTCCCCAACGAAGTTACAAAGAACTTACCAGATCTACAAAACCAAATTGTAAAATTATAATGTTATAAAATTAAATTAAATTGTTTAGAACTATAAGTGAAGTCATTCTTTTCCTTTTTTTAAATATATATATATATATAAGTATAACGAACTAGACAAATTTATTTTGTGCTAGCCCACCGAATTTTCCACTCGCTCAATGATTTTACGGAACCAGGTGCAAGTTGGTAAATCAGAGCGCACAGAATGAGTTAGTCAGTGGTAAAATCGGTGTTATGTGGAAGCACCAAACAATGACACTCCAGACCAAATGATATCGTGTTTTCTTCACTGCATCCTGCGCCCGGATGCGCAAGTGCTGCACCCAATGCGCAGAAGCTACGCGTTAATCCTAGAAGCAACCAGAAAAAAACATTCGAAGCCAAGACCGATGGAGAAAGTTTTCAACGGAGTGATGTCCGTAATTATTCTATATATACATAAAAAGTTTTACTACAGAAAAGGGGACAGCTTACGGTACAGACAAGTTGTGCAAATGGTAGCCCAAGAAATAGGGAAATATAAATAGAACTTCGTCAAAAGAAGAGAAGAGAGAGA
Organism: Eledone cirrhosa; assembly: GCA_964016885.1. Classification (NCBI taxonomy): domain Eukaryota; kingdom Metazoa; phylum Mollusca; class Cephalopoda; order Octopoda; family Eledonidae; genus Eledone; species Eledone cirrhosa. Next base: position 70,774,340 of record OZ024740.1, read on the forward strand.
GGGGAGAGAGAGAGAGATGCACAATACATTAGAGACTTACGATATTCAAGAGATACCAAGTTCGTTTATCCGTACCGGATGGTGGCTTGTTTTTCTCGTCTATCATTTTACCCAATTTTCTAAGCTATTTCGCTATTTCCCATACCGATCAGCTGTTGTTACAGATATTTTCTGCATTTGGTAATTCCACATATTCATCTCTCTCTTTATATATATACGTATGTGTTGTGTGGGGGGGGGCGTGTGTGTGTGTGTGTGTGTTATTGTACTAAACACCAAACATGCTTTTAATGGTTGTCATCTCTTAAACATAAAATATTTTTCTTTCATATACAGAGACACCCCGTAGCTATTTCTCATAAGTGGAACACAATCAAAGAAACTTTTGAATTTTAATATATTAACAGTTGAATTATGTTATTAGTAATAATACATTACCAGATAATGTGAAATACATGATTTTTCTATTTGCCGTTTAATCGGGAAAGGAGGGAAGTGCTTATGTTATTTATCAAGACCTCTGAGATTGGTGAGGAAAAGGAAGAGGAAGGGATGAAGGTATTCTCAAACGTCAGAACTGGTCTGAATGGTGCCACTGAATGGGTTCTGCTAAAGACATCCAAAGGCCAGGTAAAAGTGTTAAAACGAGTAGTGAGTTAAATTTACTGGCTAACGAAGTTACAGCGGAATTTGAAACAGAACAAATACCTTATTTTTGCATTATCATTTTCTAAAGTAAACGGAGATTCGTATGAGTACCTCAGTGATTTTTCTCAACGTTGCATGCAGGGCAGGTTTGCCACCTTATTTTGACTACAAGTATATTTCAGAAAGCACACTACTACATACATAACACATTCATTTTAACTGTTGTGGGAATTGTTGATAGTCATTCTTTTCGATGTCTGATGTTGATATCTTTCTCCCGTATGGTGATTGTTGCTACTTTTGTATCTCATTTCAGGCAGGATTTGCTAGTTTTAAAATATATGTGAGCACTTAGTTCGTAGAAGTTTTGGTCATGTATACGTATAGTTTATTTTTGTTGGCCATGGTCAATATATATACCTTAAGCATGTCCGTTTATTTACTGCCGTATTCCATTTAGACTTCAGTTGTTGAACATCTGATCAAACGATTATGTCTAATCCAATGACTATACAATTATCACGGTTCGAAAAGCTTGCTCATATTAAGGTGGTCGGGTAAAAAAATTACTAGAGGACAATTTAAAATGAGGACGAACGAATTGAGGAAATCTGAAATTTCGGGGAGAGGAAAGTCAGCAATTTCCTGGAAGAATTTCGTTGATTGTTCTTTGTTTACGCTCATGCGTTCTGAGTTCAAAATCACGCTTAAGTGATGGAATTAATCTGACACCTAATTTAACACCACAGTATAGCCCTTTAGTGCTGCAAGCGAAGTCCGTTCTGTTGCAAACATTCAGACCTGGTCCCAATATTGGAGATGCCTTCCCACTCCCTTCCGTCCATATCTGAGGCGCTAAAAAGGGTTATAGACATTTCCCTACTTTCTCTTGCTACGAGGGTGGCGGCTAAAAAGTTCATAGGCTGGCTATGAAGGTATGCTGCTAACGCTGTGAAATCTTGCATGTCTTAATTTCAACTCTTCGTATTAATAACTGCATTGTTTCTTTCCAGGTAAACTGATATCTGACAGTTCAAGGAAGACTTTAAAAGTAACTAGAGCAGCTTCTCTTGAAAATGGACCAAATTTTGCGTCGTTGTGTTATCAACTACCAGCAGAAAAAGGGTTTAGCCCCAAAGGACATTCATGCTGACATGGATGCTACATTACGGGATGACGCTCCAGCTTTATCAACTGTGCAAAATAATGCCAAGGTCGTTTCATCTGCAGGGAATGTGATGGCCTTAGTTTGGGTCGATACAAAAGACATTGTATCTATCTTCAAAAGGGTCACACCATCGATGGAGAGTACTATGCCAACTTGCTGAGGCAGTTGCGAAAAGCTATCAAGATCAAACACCCAGGAAAACTGACGAAAGCGGTCGAGTTTCATCAGGACAATGCTCCAGCACACGTCACTGGTTTCCATGGCTACTATGCGTGATTGTGTCTTTGAACTGATTGATTACCCTCCTTATTCTTCTGATTTAACTCCATCTGACTATCATCTGTCCCCAAAAATGAAAAACACATGGCTGGGAACCAGTATCGCAGTGATGTTGATATCATATCTGAGTTGAGACAGACAGATAGTACCAGCAATGGAAAGACCAATAGAAACATAGTTTCCTTGTTCCAATTTAAAAATGGATTCCTTTTTTTTTTGGTATATTTTTTTTTTTTAGATTCGTTTTCAAAAACGTGTTTCCAAGATGCCTGTAGATTGTCTTGTTTATATATCTCATTGAATTCTATATTTTTACAACGTATTATCCTAGATAATTTCTTAGGGTTGATTTCAAAGGCGTGGCTTTGAGAAAACCGTTTCTTTTAATTCTATACTTTCTAAAGCTATTTTATGAGGCGAGTAAAATTTTGCTTTAATCATTCTGTTGTTTGCAGGCGTATTTGTTCCTTGGTTTTCTTATACACACTTATCATATAGTGTCTATTTTTCCTTCACTTTTCCTGGAAGGATTATTTACTATCAGCCGGATTATATTACTAGATTCGCTACGTCTTGTGTCCCGTCTGTGATTTAATTTACCCTTGCAGCCATTTATTCTACGTTGGTGATTCTTATCACATTGTTTATTTAAGCTCACATTTTCTATTGTTGTGACCATACACAGACCCGCGCAAAGCTGGTAATAAGCCCAAGCCAGATGTAAACTTAAAATGTTCGTGGCTTAGTGGTTAGGGTGCTGGACTCACGATTGTATAGCTGGGAGTTTGTATTCCAGACCAAGCGATGCGATGTATATTTAAGTAATATATTTTCTAATCCATTCAGTTGAAAAACATACGTTGTGATGAGATAGGTGCAAATATATATCAGCTTTTGCTGTTCCCTTAGACAGCATTAGTGTCGGGGAGAGCGGAGACTTGCGTGCACATGTGCTTGCTGGTCTTCTACAAAATAGACTGCCCAGACAGCCAAAACCAAGGTCAGTCAGGATGAAAGTGGCATTTCCCTGTTTCTAGATGTAAAGTGTATGCTCTTAAAGCTAGTAATAGGAGGAAGTCGAATTTGAAATAGAGATCCCATTTCAAATTACTCATTACGTATTTAAATAATCACTGCTAAATACATATGATTTATGTATGCGTTGAGTGTATATGTAGTACTTTCATAATATACAATCAACAGAGTAAAATAAAAAGAACTAGAACTTAAGGCGAGTAGATTCGCTCAAAATTGTAGCTAAATGAATCAGATAATCATCATCAACATCATTCTTCTTATTATGAATTTGATGTCATTGATGTTATTTAACTGGAAATTTGCCCGAATGAACATCAAGCCGCTACTTGCAACCTCAGATATTCAGGACATATCGAAGGGTCCTTGCTGTTCCGAGTAGGCATGCTTTTTGAAGTGTTCTAAAAAAGGTGGCTGGATCGTTAGCCAGCCTTGGAAACTCTTGTAGACAGTACCTGATGTTCCTATGACGATGGGGTACACCTTGATCTCATGAGTGTCCCAAATCCTTTTCTGTTCTCACTTTAGATCCTGATGCCGGTTAATTTTCCTTTTCCTTTTCTTGCATTCTTGTGTCAAAGGGGAAAGCTACATCTGTAATCAAGCAAGATCATTTTTCCTTGTGAAAAACCACCAGGTCAGGCCTATTGTGTTCTAATTCTTTATTTGTTTGTATCCTGAAATTTTACAACACCTTCACCTGATCGTTTTCTATCACTGAGCCTGTCTTATGCTCAAAATACTTCTCAGAGTCGGATAAATCATTCAGTTTGCATAAATGCGAGTGGATTACTTTTCTTATATCATGCCTCCATCCTTTGTAATGAGCCTCGGCTAGGTTAGCTTTTCATCCATACGGTGTCGATAAAATAAAGCACCAGCAACACACTAGGGTCGATTTAATCGACTTCCCCCTCCCCCAAATTACTGGCCTTGTGCCTATGCTAGAAATTTTTATTATTATTATAGCAGGAAAATCTATAAAAAAAACTGGTATCAGGTGTAATCTGAAGAATGTCTGAAAAAACTGGTTCTATTCAAATTCATATGTATATATATATATATATATATAT
>OZ024740.1:70786042-70811042 GCA_964016885.1 Eledone cirrhosa
ATATATATAAGTATATATATATATATATATATATATATATATATATATATATATATATATATACTTATATATATATATATATATATATATATATATACTTATATATATATATATATACTTATATATATATATATATATATATATATATATAAGTATATATATATATATATAAGTATATATATATATATATATATATATATATATATATATATATATAAGCATATATATATATTGTTATACTTTTGGAGGGTCATGTTGCCAATAAGAAACACACGCACCAGATGCTTTCACTTCAATTTATTATAATAAATTTATAAATTTAGGAATTCATAAATTTCCGGTTGGTTGGTTGGTTCCACAACTAGATGATTTATATATTGTCAAAGTTCTTTCGTCACACATTCTGTGACCTCTTCAGTGACTGGGGATTCTTTTCTTTGTGTTTGTGCCTCTCCTTTGTTCTGTCCTACGCCATCTCCAGAATTAGCCGTCGAAACGGCTTGAGCTCAGCCGTCGGGGTCCTACTCATTCCTATTACCCACTCTACTACCCTAAGTATTGAGTACTTTGGTGCGTTATGATCCACCTGGTTCCTTACCACATTTCCTTCGTTATATATATATATATATATATATATAAGTATATATATATATATATATATATATATATATATATATATATATATATATATATATATATATATATATATATATATAGACACACACACGCGCGCGCGCTCAGAAACATCGTCATCATTACCATCATCATAGTAATGATCACATTACTGTTGCTAGTGATAGTAATGATAAAAACAGTGTAGATAATTCTAATGATGATCATGGTACTTATAATGATCATTATGACGATGATGAGGGTGTTTAACTATGTGTCACCTAGAGCAGAGCATACTAATTTACGAAATTAGACAATCGCAGAGAACATTAGGTCAGCGTACTCAGTCGATTGAACAAAGCTTTAATTACATTCACAGTTTTTACCCGTTTCCACCACCCATGTCTCTATCTGCACGTCTCTATAATATAAAATGTTTGGGAATTTGTGACAATTTTCACTTCGTTAATGGATTTCGACCTTAATATATTGGATGTACATTAAAAATTTATACCAGTGATTCTTAACCTTCTCTGTTCCATGTCCAACATCACAAAATATTTGATCTTCAACTTAATATAAAATAAAACATGTTTGATGCTAATAAGATATATTGTAAAATTTAGAAACTGGGGGAAAGTTTATCTTTTAGTTGAAGGCGGGCGACTAAAAGTTGTGGATTTGATTCCTTTGAGCAAGGTACGTTATTTCCTTTGCCCCAGTACACTCAACTAGCAAAATATTAATTGTGATGTCACTGGTACCAAGCTGTATCGGCTTTTTCTTTTCTCTTGGACAACATCGGTAGTGTGCAGAGGGGAGGTTGGTATGCATTGGCGACCGCTGGACCTCTACAAAAACACCTTATCCAAGCTTGTGCCTCGAAACGGAACGTTCTAGGAGCAAAACCCATGGTCATTCATGACCAAAGGGTGACTTTACACTTTTAATTTTCCCAAGGTTACATTTATCAAATGTATACATATAATTGAAAATCGTAATGCTTTAATTTCCTCTACCATTTCCTTAACGTAATGATTACATAATGCCCTACATAGTTTCCAATCGTGGTTCTTGACCCATTTTAATTTTTGCTCCATGCTGCTCTCTACAACGACAGCTAAATTTTGAATGCCACTCGTCAATATATATAATTATTTGGCGTTAATATGCTATAATCTAAAATTTAAAAACTTAGAAAAATTGATCTCCACTCCGTCTTTTATTTGCCCAGAATAGCTTTTCCCAAACGATATTAGCAAGTGGTTCATTTTTAAGACAGTAGGATGTGGTTTGAGGGACATTGGTTGCTATTTTCATATAGTCGAGTGACCAAGTAGAAACACCCCCAACTATCTTAACTAACCATCATTGACATCCTGACACATATTTCTCTTTGTCATAACGGGAAGTTTCTGGTCATAAATAAGGATGTATAAAAGAAAAAAGAAAGAAGGAAAGCAAGAAAGAACAAAAGACTACTTGAAACGATGTCAAGTTGGTAGCTCCATTCGAGTGTAAACACTTAGTCTTCGACTCGTAATATACTGATATCTTTGTAAACACTACCTCTATATAATGTATATATTGCGTTACTCAGTTATATTAATGATGTTAATATGACTTCATAAACGTCTACATAGGTAGTTAAGTAAGTTTCTATGTATGTATGTTATCTCTTTCTCTTAATTTCGAGTATTTTTTTTTGACCGGCCACTTTCCTGGTGGCAGGGTTGTAAAAGAAAAGAAATTGTCATCCCTTGAATCGCAAGAATGTTTTGCAAATTTTGAAGGTGCCAGCTATCGCAGCCATTTGTAGACTATTAATTAGGGAGCTGCGCTCTTTGTCCGCAAATCCAAGTTCAGTCATACTTTGGTCCAAGCGGGTTGGTATAAAACCCGTAGCGGGTTGGTATATAACCCGTTCCAGATGGTTCTAGCTATCCCATCGTGTCTCATGGGGAGGTAGTAGCGAGATGACATTCTTTCGCAGCTGGTAACAATGTGGCTTACATCCTCGATCTTTGTTTTACATAGCCTACATTTATTGTCAGCTGCTGGCTCTCCCCTTGTGCAGCAGATATTTGGTAGGGAGTTCTTGTTCCTGTATTGCATAGAGATATCCCTCATGGTGTGATGTCATAAACTTGTCGGAACTCCATGCCAGGCTTTTTGAGTGGTTTATCCCTTCTATGGTCTGTGTTTTACGTCTCAAATATCCATGCACAACTTTTTCTGTAAATTGGTCAATTTTTTCATCTTGTTTGAACATTGAATAGGATCTTCCGATTTCTCTGGGTGAGAGATTTATACCAGGCTTTATTCCATATCTCTCCTCCAGATCAGTGGCTATTCTAATGATTTTTTTTTTTCATGTTCATAAACCTGGGCAAGATGATTGCCAACCTTTTTCCTCTGTTGAAGATGTTGCTTCAGTGTTACTATCTGGGTCTCATATGATGTTAATATGGATTTTAGATCCCGGCCACCTTCCTTGCGTGAGAAGTATAGCCTATCCACATCACCATTGATGTTAAAGTTCCCAGTAACACTGAGAAGTTTTCGAGTTCTAACATCCATTTCACTTAGTTCTTGCAATGACCAGTTCAGCAGGCCGAATGTTGGCGTTAGAATTGGCACAGCATAAGTATTGTGGGCAATGTATTTGTTGTACGCTAACAATTCTGATGACCATATTTTCTTTACTCTTCTGAGGTATTCAGTTCTGGTTCTCTCCTTATTTATGTATGTATGTATGTATGTATGTATGTATGTTTTCTCTTTCTCTTAATTTCGAGTATATTTTTTTGACCGGCCACCTTCCTGGTGGCAAGGTTGTAAAAGAAAAGAAATTGTCATCCCTTGAATCGCAAGAATGTTTTGCAAATTTTGAAGGTGCCAGCTATCGCAGCCATTTGCAGACTATGAATTAGGGAGCTGCGCTTTTTGTCCGCAAATCCAAGTTCAGTCATACTTTGGTCCAAGCGGGTTGGTATATAACCCGTAGCACCAATAATGATGGGTATGAAGCTAAAGGTGTATCTTGGATACTGGATTTGTAAACTCCTCATCAATGGTCCGTAGATGTCCTCCTTCTCCTGTATTTTTCTGACAACGTTTACATCAAGTGGGCAGCTGATCTCCACAACAGAACACGTTTTCAATGTGTGGTCCCAAACTACAATATCAGGCCGGTTGTGCTTTAATTTGGTGGCAGTTTTTATTTTCAGGTTCCACCAGTATTCCTTAGTGCCATCTGTCTCAATATATTCTTCCTCGTTTGTTGTTAATTTTATTTTCCGAAGTGCGTTCCAGATGGTTCTAGCTATCCCATCGTGTCTCATGGGGAGGTAGTAGCGAGATGACATTCTTTCGCAGCTGGCAACAATGTGGCTTACATCCTCGATCTTTGTTTTACATAGCCTACATTTATTGTCAGCTGCTGGCCCTCCTCTTTTGTGCAGCAGATATTTGGTAGGGAGTTCTTGTTCCTGTATTGCATAGAGATATCCCTCAAGGTGTGATGTCATAAACTTGTCGGAACTCCATGCCAGGCTTTTTGAGTGGTTTATCCCCTCTATGGTCTGTGTTTTACGCCTCAAGTATCCATGCACAACTTTTTCTGTAAATTGGTCAATTTTTTTATCTTGTTTGAACATTGAATAGGATCTTCCGATTTCTCTGGGTGAGAAATTTATATCAGGCTTTATTCCATATCTCTCCTCCAGATCAGTCGCTATTCTAATGATATTTCTTTTTTCATGCTCATAAACCTGTGCAAGATGGTTGCCAACCTTTTTCCTCTGTTGAAGGTGTTGCTTCAGTGTTACTATCCGGGTCTCATATGTTGTTAATATTGATTTTAGACCCCGGCCACCTTCCTTGCGTGAGAAGTATAGCCTATCCACATCACCATTGATGTTAAAGTTCCCAGTAACACTGAGAAGTTTTCGAGTTCTAACATCCATCTCACTTAGTTCTTGCAATGACCAGTTCAGTAGGCCAAATGTTGGCGTTAGAATTGGCACAGCATAAGTATTGTGGGCAATGTATTTGTTGTATGCTGACAGTTCTGATGACCATATTTTCTTTACTCTTCTGAGGTATTCAGTTCTGGTTCTCTCCTTATTTATGGGTCCATCATATCTGACATTCTCATCCTGTCCAAGATATCTGTAGTTGTCACCTGATTGCAGAGGTTGTATTGTCAGGCCGTTCATCTCTAGATTTCTAGAGGAGGGCACAGCTCTTCCACGTTTTACTGCCAAATATGCACACTTGGACTCACCAAATTTCATTTTGATGTCGGTTGAAAATTGTGTAATGAGGTCCAATTGTTTCTTGATGTCATTGATATTTGGCCCATACAACTTCAGGTCATCAACAAAGAAAAGATGGGAGATACTTCTGGGCCCACTTCTTTGTCCACCTTGTTTCCTGAGTAGGTAAGATAGTGGATTCAGTGAGAGAACGAAGAGTAGCACTGACAATGTATGTATGTATGTATGTATGTATGTATGTATGTATGTATGTATGTATGTATGTATGTATGTATGTATGTATGTATGTCAGGTCACCAGTTGGTGCTACTGGTAACATGTATCCCAGTACAACCTGTCTCATGGTCGGGTCGTTGGCGACTAAACTGGCAACCCCACCAAGGTTTCTTGGTGAGGAGGGTGACTTTGGACATCCTGCAGGACTAAAAACAAAACCTGTCAAAGGGCAAAGGAGCTCTTAAGAGTCAATGGCCATCCAAAATCACCGGGAGAGATGACCCCTTAGCCTTTGTCAAGGCAGAATTCTAGGAGAAGGAAAACTCTGATATAACACCTGCAACTCTGATGGTATCCAATGATGTTGACTTGTTCTTCTTTTTGGTAAATATCATCTTGGTTAAGAGAGTGGGACTGGCTTTGTGCAGTGCCTTTGCTCACTATAAAAGCTTCACGGCACAGGCATTTTTTTTATATCTGGAGATCTCTCTGCACTTGTCATCACATGGTATCATGGGCCCAGCACTATGTGTCAATATTTGTCACAAGTGTAGTGTTTGTACCAGAGTTTTCAAGTCGCTGGCTGGACTAAAAAGTCACACTCGTTCAGCGCATCGGTAGGAGTTCTCCTACATGGATATAAAGTAGTGGCCGTACTCGAAAACAAGTTGGCAGCCACCATGTATGTATGTATGTATGTATGTATGTATGTATGTATGTATGTATGTATGTATGTATGTATGTATGTATGTATGTAAGCAATTGGAGCGTTTCCATCAGATGTGTCTCAGACGGATCCATGGCGTTCACTGGAGGGACCACATCAGTGATGTTGAGATTTTGGAAAGCTCTATGTGTGACAGTATAGAAGCTCTTGTGCTTAAGCAACGACTCCGTTGGAGTGGTCACCTTGCCAGGATGAAGGATTCTAGAATACCAAAACAACTCTTTTATGGAGAGTTGGTTAAAGGAAAACGACCGCCACATAAACCAAAAAAGAGGTATAAGGATTCCTTGAAAGCCTCTCTGAAAGACGCTAACATCTCTGCTGATACATGGGAGAATATTGCTGCTGATCGTAATAAATGGAGAAAGACTGTATATGAGGGAAAAGTTGCCTTTGAGGCATCTCGAATCGCATACGAGAAAGTAAAGCGGGATATGAGGAAGGGCATTGCTGTTGCACTTCTAGACGGCGAGGGTCCTCCTATGGTGCTGACATGCAGCGTATGTGCGAGACTCTGCCTAAGCAAAGCTGGACTCGAAAGTCATCTTCGCAGTCATAAAGTAAGACCAGTGGTTGACTACCAGGCTGCTGTTGGAGATGCTACTCATCATGCTTGCCAAACATGTGGTAGAGAATGTAAATCAGCAGGAGAGCTCAAGCGACATGCAAAAGTACACGAACTCCAACCACAGCCGACTATTCCCAGTGAATGTTTTGGTTGCCGACTCTGTGCAAGACATTTTAGATCATTGGCTGGGCTAAAAAGCCACATTCGATCGCAGCGCTGTTAGTTGCTATCGTGTGTGTGTGTGTGTGTAGATATGCTTATGTGTGTGCGTGTGTGTGTATATATATGTGTATATGTATATTATTATTGTTGTTGTCGTTATTATTATTGTGTTATTATTATTATTATTATTATTGTTATTAATGTATGTGTGTGTGTATATATATGTGTGTGTGTGTGTGTGTGTGTGTGTGTGTGTGTGTGTGTGTGTGTGTGTGTGTGTGTGTGTGTGTGTGTGTGTGTGTGTGTGTGTGTGTGTGTGTATATTTCTTTTTTTTCTTATTATTTTTTTTTTTTTTTTTTTTCTTTCTCCTCGTGTAATGGCCATACTCGATAACGAGGGGGCAGCCATCATGTATGTATGTATGTATGTATGTATGTATGTATGTATGTATATATGTATGTATGTTCTTCTGGTTTTATAATTTCACAAATTTTTGCCAATAGAGAAAGAGTCGGTTTCTAACATAGACACAAGACTCTCTCATTGGAATTTACACATCATCTAGGTAGATATGTATGCATGTCCTCATGCATGCATGTGTAGGTATGGATGTTATTGTATGTGTGGATGTATGTTTTGAGTTGTATCTGTACATGTGTATATGCAGTTATTAGATGCAACATTTTTGGAATGTTTTACATATTTTTACTGTTCCATTAATGGATTGTACTTGTAATTTCCTAACTAGTTGTGTTCTTTCTGTTCCTGTGAAGCCCATCTTCTCAAGATTTGTACTGAGGCAGTTACTAACATATCCTAGTGCCCTAATAATCACAGGCATAAATCTCAAGGTATAATCAGTGTTGAGTATCTGCAGATTTCTCATTAGTTCTGCATAAATATTCTCCTTTGATATGATATTGGCATCTGCTGGGCAGTTAACTTCCACTACTGTGCATGCCTTGTTTCTTATGTATGTATGTACATATGTATGTATGTATGTATGTATGTATGTATGTATGTATGTATGTATGTATGTATTATATATGTATGTGTTCTGTTGTATTTTTTCCTTTATAAACTTTCATCAATAAAAAGATTGTCGGTTTCTGATATAGAAAGAAGACTCCTCCATTGGAATTTAGAGAACATCAACTAGGTAAATACGTATGTATGTCTGTATATTTTTGTGTGAGTGTGTGAAGGTATGTGTGTGATTGCATGTGTTGATATGTATGTTTTGAGTTATATGTGTACATGTACATATGTTTGTGTATCTATGTATGCAGTTATTACATCCTGAATTTCTTAAATGTTTTACATATTTTTACAGTTCCATTAATCCACTGTACTTGCAAGTTCCTAACTAGCAGTGCTCGTTTTGGTTCTGTGAAGCCCAGCTTCTCAAGATTTGTACTGAGGCGGTTTGTAACATATCCCAGAACTACAATGATCGCAGGTATAAATTTAAAAGTATAGATAGTGTCTGCAGATTCCTCATTAGTTCAGCATAAATGTTCTTTTTTTGTCCTGTGTCACTATATCTTTTCTATGTTTGCATTTTGTTGGGGTTAAGACGGGAACATTCCAACATATGCATACAAAATATGGCTGCTGCATTTTGCAGGGTGTATATGAAGTGACAATAAGAATTGCAGCTTTTTGTAAACTTTACTACATATTACAATTTGTTTCCATATCGATCATCTTGATCGTGTGATCGGATCCCAACTCTTAATCAACACTTCTTCAGATATGAGAATTTACATGTGTGGTCCCATCCAAACTGTTGACATATGTCCTGTGTTCGTTTTTATATATATATATATATGTGTGTGTGTGTGTGTATAAGGAAAATAATAATAAGATTAGAAAAAAGCACCTAATGTGTTTTATTTATTATATATACATGTTACGTATATAATATACAACAATTTCTTTTTAAATCCACATAAAAAAATAGTTTTTATACTTGACCGGTTTCGCTTAAACAGCTTTTCAAAAGTTGTTTCATGTCTAATTTTCTAAGTTTCCGTTTGTAATGTTATTGCCGCTTACGTTTTTGTTAAAACAAAGAACGCAACTGGTTTTATCTTTTCCCACTTATGTCGAAGAAAACACAATCCTTGAAATGTATGTAACTCTGGTCTAACCAGGTATTTAAATTTGTTTGAGCAAAGAGTTCAGCTTTGGACTACATTTTTCTATAAAAAAAACTTTCCTTTGCTAATGCGCTTTTCCTCTGATGTTGACTGGCAACTTTGGTAGAATGGGAAGTCATTGAAATTCGGTAAAATTCGCCTTTATGTTTCTGCGTCTGAGTTTCTTTGACCCACATAATATCTCAACGCTTCGAAAGTTCAAACTTTGCATACTATGCTGTTTACATTTCAAGGCTACTAATTTAGACGTTGATTGTTGTCAAATGCTGTTTAGCTCGATAGTTAAAGCCGGTATCCGAAAGATATGCGGTTCGACACTTCATAGCGACCACTGAGCACGTTTTTTCTGTCTATAAGGGGTCTTTACTAAGCAATTTACAGCAACCAACTGTATTTACGGTAATTTTTCTCCGTCTGAGTTTTCCTACACTCGCTATGAATATATATATATATATATACATATATATATATATATATATATATATATATATATATGTGTGTGTGTGTGTGTGTGTGTGTGTGTGTATTTATGGGAGAATATTACTCTCATATGAAATCTACGATGTTTGTAGTCTATGGCCATCATTAATTTCCTAGTGGCCTGTTTAACGGCATCAAACATTTAGCGAGCTGCACGCATATCGCACAAGCGATTATCACAATACAATTTAATGTATTATCACTTTTTGTGAGATCAACTACACCTTTCATTTTTTAGGGTCGATATAAACAAAGTTCTAATACAGAAAGATAGACTAGCGAAAATGATAGATCATTGGACGGGATACTTACAGTATCTGTTCCGGCACTCTGAGTGTTTTGTTCAAATCCTGCTGTGGCCTACTTTGGTAGTAAACTTAATTTGTCACCCGGTTTAGCATCACCACTTGGCCTTTGAGGGCCATCCGTGAAGTCCTCTCTGCTGAAAGCATTATAGCCAGATTTCTGGATTGCGGCGTATTTCATTCGACGTTCTAATGATTCTTCCAATTCGCGGCCTCTTTAGCTTCAGATCAGCCTGGATCAAGGGAGAAGACTTGTGATCAAAGGCGTTCTTATTATGGCAATATCGTCTTTTTGTACATCAAGGTTTTCCTTTTTTAATGTATACTTCTTTATTCACAGTGATAGTGAGTATGATTTGTGGGAGATTGGTCTGCTATTTCTGGCATATTGAATGACCGCAAAGAAACCTGTCTCATTGACTCGTGTGCATTGTGAGTTATGATATTAGCTACAATGTACATTATTTTGCTGACAACATAATAATATAGAGTTAGATTATAAGAGTGACATTAATCAAGAATCATCTTGACAAATATAGTGTCATTAATGCGTCATTTTAACCTAGTTTCTTCAACTATGGGTCGTGACCCTTGGAAGTGAGTTAAAGATTCTTTGGTGGCATGGGGTGTGTGGAACTTTAAATTAGTTTGCTTTGTTTATTATAGCATTTTTATCTGTATACAAAAATATACTTAAAATATACACACAAGAAAATTTCCCTATAAAATATGAGAGTATAAAAGGAAAATCGGACAAGAACAAAACAACAGTTTGATGGGCTAACTACCTTAGTTTTGTCCTGCTTCAATTTTAGTTCTACGCTAACATTTTACACTGAGAGCAGCGATATATATCTGCTATATATTGGGAAGACCTTTGTTGATGGTTTGTGTTGTGAACAAGGAGTGTTTCAGTTATTTGGTTAACGCAACGGCTTGTTCGTGAACTCTATGTGCAGCTGCCTGGGCATTCTACAGAGAGAGGTACGCTCGACGTAGTTCTCTGGGAGATTCAGCGTGACAGGGTGAGTGATAAAGCTGACCCTTTGAATTACAGGTACTACTCATTCTTTAGTGGACTGGAGCAGTGTGGAATAAAGTGGCTTACACAAGAACATTACGCATCCTCTGGAATCGAACTCACGACCCTACGATTTTGAACTGAACACATTAACCACTAAATCATGCGTCGTCATGCTCTGCAGATGGTGTAGCCGAGCATTTTAAAATGCTATCAATAATTGTTTTTGAAGTATATAATAATGTATTATGTAGTTTAGTATTAATAACGTTTGATTTTATATTGATTTCTAGCGTATTTAGTATTATTGTTTGGTGACACTCAGCGCCTTGTCATATTTTAATAGTCTAAGAGAAGGACGTATTTTTGTGAATGATATTGACACGATATTTCCTGTCAGCCATGATTTTAAATTCTCAATCCGGATATATACTATATATAATCAGTGAGCTGTGTCAAAATAGTAGGTACTTATTGAGATAAATTGTGACAAGTGTCTAATTAACTTGTAAAATCAACAAATAATGACGCAAGTTGTTTCGTTTTCCTTAGTAACTTTATCAGTCAAGATAAATTACCTATAGTGTGGTATTCGATTCAAGCGAGAAATCAAATTGTATCGCTGCATGTTCAAAATATTGTCCTGACTAAAATATAATGCTACACTTTTTAAGCAATTCTCTGATCACATTTTTCATACGAAAATATGTAGCATTATGTAATCTTTATGCTGAGGAATTGGTAAACGAATTGAAGAGTTATATTTTTTCAGTTATAATATACATAATGCTGTCAACAGCTGTGAATTTTATAACTTTAAATCACTGACAGAGATGAATTTGTAATATGAATAATAGATTCGCTTTCTGCCAGGGATACGCACACTCACACATGTCGTGCACCCCCCACCCCACTCGCACACACACACACATATACACAAACATATACATATATATATAACAGGGAGGTTGAACTGGGGTGGGAGGCTATGACACCACCCCAATAATTATATTTTTCTCCCCAAAATACCAAAGCACACATCTATTTGTATATGCGGTAAAATTTATGTACATGTTATGTAGAGATAGATGGGAAAGATAGATATAGATATAGAGAGGGGGAGAGTTTGGTGGTAATAGATATAGAGAGGGAGGTTGGGAGAGTGTGTTGTATATTAGATATAGAGAGGGTGAGATATTGATATAGAGGGGGGATTGGGAGAGAGTTCCGTGTAGTAGATATATATTTCTATTTATTTGCCACCAGGGCATCAAAGATTGGGACAAATACAAAGGGGGGAGTTTACATACATTTAAAAAGACGTGTAAAAAACATATAACAAATTAAATTTAACAATCGATGTCCTCAATAGGGAGGGGCGTTGACATGGGTCGCACACACCCCCGAAAAAATGTGCAACCCTCCTCTTCAGGAGCACAAAGAGCGGGTGATTCCTTCCTCTTCTCATTCTTCTCCTCTCTCACCTACAGGCTGATATAGAGAGAAGGCCCATTCACTCGGGCCATTCTCGCTACTTTCACCCATCTTTCATAAAACTTGCTGGGGTAGAGCACCTCTCTCTCCATTCTGATCCTTCTTCTAAAGTGGTACTTGAAAAAAAAGACCAGTTGTTGGCCGGAGAGAAAGGTGTCTGACCTCAGCCCTTTCAACCTTGTCCACCATACAACTTCTTTCACCATGGCTATCACACAGAGGAAAACCGCCTCTCCTTCGTTTTTGAAAGGGGGAGGCGGTTTGATTGTGACAATGTTCTCGGTGGTCAACCGGATTGGTCCCACCCGTGACAGTAGTCGTTCTACATAGCCCCACAGGTCAGCAACGCCCGGGCAGTGTACGAATGCGTGTGCGACGGTTTCCTCGCCGCACGCATCTTGGACAGATCTTCGAGGGGTCCCTACCCGGGCGCCCGTGTCTGTAGAGCTTGTCCCGAACGGGTAGAGCTCCTCGGTAACATTGCCAAGCCAGGGACTTTTGGAAGTTGTCCATCGGTCCCGGGCCAAACGTCCTACCGAACAGACTGGCCAGCTCGTCTTCCTCCATGCCCAGAGCCTCTCCGAGAGCGTCGTCGCACTTAGTGCGCACCAACCCTCTATAGAATGTTGAGGTTGAGTCTCCACTGATTGCCGGATCCGCTTGCCAGAGTGCCGTGAGCGCCTGGGCACATTCAATGTGCCAGTCGCCCACTTTTCTCGGTCTTTGCTTGACCCAGGATTGCAGCTCGGTGAGTGAGACGAGTCTCGGAAAGGCTCGCCTCACAAACAAAGCCGACACCGGCTGACCAGTGAGATATACCTGGAGGTGCCGTAGCCTTAATGCGTGTCTACGCATCGTCAGACACGGCATCCCCAGCCCTCCGTTCGAAGGGTGTTGACAGCAGATGGATCTTCTCACCAAAGGAGCCCGCTTCTTCCAAAGAAATCGGAAGAGCGCGCGCTCCATTTTGGCGAGTGTTTTCTCTGGGCAAGGCACGACGGTCAAGCGGTAGTAGATGACGGACGCTATATAAGCGTTCGCCACCTCCGCTCGACCTTTCAGGGATAGTTTGCACTCGGCCCACTTCTGGGCGAGTGCAAACACATTTTCCGTTACCTCGTCCCAGTTTTTCTCCACCTGGAGGTCCGGTCCGAACCAGATCCCGAGCAGCTTCACCGGTCCCTCCGTCCAGCGTCCGACGATGCCGTCGGAGGGCATCGTTTTGCCCCTCCACGTCCCGAGTTGCAAACCGACGGACTTGTCCCGGTTCAGCTTGGCTCCTGTGAACCTTTCATATTCCTCCAGTAAGGTGCCGATCTGCCCGATTTCCGAGGCGCACGACACCATTACTGTCACGTCATCGGCGTAGGCCGACACCGCTTTCCGCAATCCCGGTTCCAAGGGGATGCCCTGCAACAGCTCCAGCTTCCTCAGTAGTGGCTCGAGAGCCAGCACATACAGGAGGGAGGAGAGAGGGCATCCCTGTCGAATGGATCGCGTGATTTGGAACGGCTCCGAGAGGTAGCCGTTCACCTTGACCCTCGAGCAAGTGTTGCTGCTGTGCATTGCAGCAATCCAGCCCCTGAAAACGGGTCCGAAGCCTGCCGCCGCGAGCACCGCATCCAGGTACCGATGGTCAACCCTATCGAACGCTTTAGATTGATCCAAGTTGATCAGGACCCCAAAGCCGGGTTCGTTCCCTACCCTCTCTACGATGTATCGCATGAGGTGGAGGTTGTCGTGTATGGACCTGGACGGGATTGCGCATGTCTGCGCTTCTCCCACCAGGTTCCCGACGACAAGCGCCAACCTCTTCGCTAACACCTTGGCCAAAATCTTTAACTCTGTGTTTAGCAGAGTTATGGGCCTGAAGTTATCTATGACATCCCCCTTGTTCTCGTCCTTCCTCACCAGCGTGACTACGCCCTTGGTCACAGAACTGGGAATTCTCCCGTTCTGTTGCCAGTTGCAGTAGACCGCCTCGAGGAGACCGGAGAACAAGCCCGGCATCACTACATAAAGTTCGTATGGTAGACCATCGAGACCCGGAGATTTACGTTTGCCGCATTGGCTCAGCGCTTCCCCTATTTCAGCGGCTGAAATCGGCCTCTCGCAGGACTTCGCCTCCCCGTCCGAGAGCCGCGCCAGACCGTCGAGGTATGGACCGAAATCCATGGCCCCAGCCGGCCCGCCGCCCCTCCCGAACAGTCGTGCAAAGCGCCGTTGAAAGGCCGCGCTCATCCGCTCAGGTTCAAGGATCACGCGTCCATCCTGGTCCTTCAAAGACCGAATCGTGGACTTGTTTCCACTTTTTGCCTCTGTCACTCGGGCCCAGCTAACAGCTTTGGCTCCCTCGTTACCCAGAGCACGTATTTTACTCCTGACAACGCAGCCCCCGTGCTTCGCATCAAAGAACTGGTCTAGGGCCGTTCTTGACGCCAGCACGCCGGCCACGTTGCCACTCTTAATCGCCTCTTCTACTCTATTTATTAATTCCCTTTCAGTTCTATTCCTATCTGATACTAATTCCCGACTAAAACCTATCGATTCTATTCTAATTTCTCTCTTGAGAGAGCCCCACCACCTGTTGTTGACAATTGCCTCCGTCAAACGCTGCTTAACTAGTGTGCTAATCCGCTTACTGTAGGCTTTGTTTGTCGGTAAAGACAAGTTTAGCTTCCAGTAACCGGGTCCCTGTCTATGAGTTCTATCAAGGTTGACCACTCCGGTCACCAACTTGTGATCCGAATAGTCAACCATGAACATTCGTGGACAGCTTAATATGTCCCTATCCTTATTTCTAACTAGGAACCTATCTAGGTACGACCTAGATGTTCCGCTGCGATTACTCCACGTCCACCGTGGCACAGTCGGAAAATCTAGTCGATATCTATCGGCCAGATCAAATCGGCCGATTAATCGTTTGAGGCTGTTACACCCCCCTCTATCGGGACATGCCCCTACATAGTCCCAACGTGCATCCAGGATACCATTCCAGTCCCCCACTAAAAGCAAGGAGCGAGACGTTCCCAGGAAATTTTTCCAGGCGTAGGAAGAAGTCCGGTCGCGGTGTCCCAGATGGGGCATACGCTGCCACCAGCCTGAAAGCTCCACCTTCACCACTGCCGACGTCTAAAACCACCAGTCGACCCTCCGGGTCCAGGTGTACCTTCTGTGTGGCAAGACCCAGGTATTTTCGCAGCAGAACGACAACCCCACCCCCACCCCTCGGCTGACAGAGAGATGCGCAGATCTCAAAGTCGTCGAAGATGGGGGCCAGTTGGCGCTCGCTGCTGATCCTGGACTCGCAAATAACCATTACATCCACTCTATGCGACCTGAGGTCATTTAAGAGTTTGCCCTGTTTCCAGGACATCCCCAAGCCGCGTGCATTCACACATCCAACTCTTATATTGGCCATGTTGGTGCTGAAGAGGTAAAAAGGAAGAGGAAAGGAAATTACTTACCTCTTCGTCTCCTGGGGACCAGGCTGCATAATTTCCATGGGGGTGTTGGAAGGGTTGTTTGGTGGGGTGGTGGTTTGTGGTGGGGTGAGGACATCAGTGTGTAGTGGGATTAGGGTGTTTGGTGGGGTGTGGGTGTCTGGTGTGGGGGTGGGGAAACATCTCAATAGGACGCTGTTATGTGGTTTGGTGCAGTTGGTCCCCACATGCATTGGATGGTTCTTTTTCAAAGTTACATAGGTTTCCGTTGGGACCCCTAATCATCATTAGGTGCGGTTTGTTCGCTGCGTAGGTGAAAGTGATCCCTTCGGTTTCCACCGAAGGGTTATTTTCTATCGCTTTCATCAACGTTTTATTGTTCTTGTTAATGTATGTATAGAGTTTTTGTTGTGTTGTGTTTGTTTTTGTTTGTTGTTCTTGTGCGTGTTTGCGTTTTGTAGTACGTGTTATGTTTTGGGGAGGAGTGGGGTTTTTTATTTGTGATGTTTGTTCTGTTTGTGCTGGTGGTTGTGTGTTTGTGGCATTTTTGTTAATGTGGTGCCTTTTTTTTCCTTTTCACCTGTTGAAAGGGTTCTCCCTCGTCGTCACTGGGTGACGTTGATACGGAGTCCTCTTCCGTGTTGTTGGGGAGGGGTATATTTTGGGGTTCTGTTGTGGTTGCTTTTGTATTTGTTTTAGGTGGGGAGGGGTTGGGTGGAACAGTGTTTTGTGTTGTTATTTTTCCGTATTGTTGTGGTTGTTGTTGTTGTGGTGGTGGTGGTGGTTGTGGTGGTGGTGGTTGTGTTGTTGTGTTCGGGGTTGGCAGAAGAGCCTTTTTTTTTTACTCGTTAATTGAGGACAGGCAGCCCTCAGGTGACCCCTACTTAAGCAGTGGTAACATGACGGCCGCCTTCCCTCCACTGAAATGTTTATATAAGTTAGCCCGTCCAGAGGTACGCGTTGTGGGATATTCGCTATTCGTTCTGGGCTCATTTGCACCAGAACTTCTACGCTGGTCCCACCAAATACACCTCCGGAGGACTTTCCTATTGAAATTATCTTGTCTTCGTCAAAATTAATTATTCCACATAGTATCCACCAAATATTTATATTTGGTGTGATACTCATTATTTTTATTCTTTGTATCCTTTTTCCCCCGTATGTGGGGAAAAAGGTGAAGCGGGGGGACACAATGGGTGCTACCGAGTACTTTTGAGCTGTTCACTGGTTGTTCATTAGCACCGAAATGCTACCAAACAGTTTACCTTTTTGTATGAAGGTTAAGTCCTTCATTGCATCTTTTAGAACCAGCTCAATTTCATTTTGTGATAATTGAGCTGGTTTTCTTGTTTCGTTCGATATTGTCCTGAAAACCACAGTTTTCAGGACAGCCTCTCTCCGTAATTCCTGTGGAGAATTGATGCTAAAAGCACCGTTTTCGCCAAAAGTCACGAATTGTTTTGCGTCTTGTAATAGTTGTTTAGCATTTGTTATGTCTATTGGCGTGTATAGTTCGTTTTTTTTTACAGTCTGTGCAAATGTTGTTTTGGTGTTGTTGTCTTTTTTGTTACTGTCACTGTTGGTAATATTGTTCATGTTTTCCTTGGTGTTGCTATTGTTGCAGTTGTTGGTTGTGGTGTTATTGTCATTGTTCTTGTTGTTGGTGCTGGTATTATTTACCGGGTTTGGTTTCGTGGTTTCGATATTTTTCACGTTTTTCGATGATGCGAGGGGGGAAGGCTGCAAGCTTTGTACTCCTACCTTCCCTCCACCACTTTTCTTAGTGGGCGTGGCACTCACAACAGTGTGCGAGATGGAAATGGCATCCATTGCCACCAAGTTTACAGTTTTGAGATGAAAATTGAAAATTTCGCCCCAGAAAGGGGCGAAAATTAGTTGACTCAACGTCTGACGGCCCAGGCAAGGGGTTAAACTAAACAATGTTATTAAATTGAGCAATAAACTCACAGTTTTTTGACAATAATCCGTAAAAATCCGGAGCAAAGTAAATCACGTCTATATCAAGTGGTAATTGATATAGAGAGAGGGATTGGGAGAGTTTGTTGTTTCTTGATATAGAGAGGAGAATTGGAAGAGAGTTCCATGTAGTAGATATACAAAGAGGGAGAGTTTGGTGTTAATTGATATAGACATGAGAGTTGGATGAGAGTTCCGTGTAGTAGATATAGAGAGAGGAGAGTTTGGTGCTAATTAATATATATAGGGGGATTGGGAGAGAGTGTTGTATGGTTGATGTAGAGAAGGGGGAGTTTGGAGGGGATTAATAAAGTGAGAGGATAGATAGGTATTGATAAATATAGAGAGGAGAAGAGTTTGGTACTGATTGATAGAGTGAGAGGGAATGAGAGAGAGTGTTGTATGGTAGATATAGGGAGGGGGAGAGTTCGTTGTTTCTTGATATAGAGAAGGGGATTGGAAGAGAGTTCCATGTAGTAGATATACAAAGGGGGAGAGTTTGGCGCTAATTGATATAGAGAGAGGTATTGGAAGAGAGTGTTGAATGGTTAATGTAGAGAGGGGAGAGTTTGGTGGTAATTGATATATAGAGGGGTATTGGGGGTGAGAGTATCGTATAGTAGATATAGAGAGCTGTAGATTTCAATGCTTTTAGATATAATAAGATGGTTGGGAGAGATAAATATTGCTAAATATATAGAGGGGATCGGAAGAGACAGTATCGTAAAGCAGTGGTCGCCAACCTTTCTAAAACCGAGGAACCCTCTAAATATTTTGAATTCTTCACGGAACCTATACAATACAAAACTTTTCAACAAAAAATAATAAAGTATTTATTTATTTTAGTGTTTCATGCGTGTGTATGTAATCGAACACAATTAACTAGTGGCTTTTCTGCTGCTGCGCCTCATCAGTGAGTTTAGAAAATCGAGGTTCAACACTAGTTAATGCCAGTCTCATACACTCGTCAATTGCTGACAGTTTATTCATCTTCTTTGTGCAGATTTCTACCAACTGCGAAAACCCTTCGCACAAGTAGCTAGATGGGAATAAAGTCAAATATTTCAATGCAAGTTGGCTGATTTCATTAAACTACCCAATCAAGAATAAGTCGATCCATAGTTCTTTCTTTCTGCTTTCGAATATCACTTTTAGGTCTTCGTTTGAATTCAAATCCATCAACTGATGTAAGCATTGTGCAGGTAGTAAATTTTTACAATTTCCAGCGTCATTTTCTGACACTAATTGCTCGATCTCGGTGAATGGGTTTTTTATCCATAAATTTCCGCTAACTATATCTTTTTCCATCAAGTCAAAATAATCTGAAAAACTTGTGGAAAGCACATTTAAATGAGAGAGAATAATCTTCTTTAGATTGCTGGAGTCAAAATTTTCTCTCTTTTTAAACTCTATTTCAAGGTTTGAAAGTAATGAGTAATTGTCCGATTCAATTCTTTATATAAAGATGTTTAATTTTGATTGAAAATATGTAATAAAATTGATTGAAGTAAAAATATCTGCATTGTTACCCTGAAGACACTTATTTAGTTTGTTCAGTTCACCAAAAATGTCTACTAAATAAGCGAGTTGCACATTCCATTCATTGGTTTCTAATACACTTGCTCTTTCATCATTCTATTTTTTTAGAAAAACTATTATTTCTTCTCTCAGTTCAAAAACTCTCTTCATAGCATCCCCAAAAGACAGCCAACGCACATCATTGTTCAATAACAATCTATTATAATTACTTCCAGAAGATTCACAAATAGATTCAAACATTCTAGAATTTTTTGCTCTTGCATGGATCAAATTGATAATGTTGACAATGTCTTTCAGCTGGTCATTTAATATTTGAGCATCTCTGTCTTTGAATTTTTTTGAACACAAAACCTCTCAATGAATCATACAATGATTTGAAATACAATTGGGGTCTGTTCTTTAATTTTTGCAATCAAACCAGAATTTTTACCAGTCATTACAGCTGCTCCATCTGTTATTGAAGTCAACTTGCTCCAAGATACACCACTTTTTTTTAAATACTCTTCAATTTTATTGAATATATCTTGACCTTTAGTTGTGATGTCTACATAATTGTGTGGCAAAGTTTATAGTGTATGCATGGAATACAAAATTACCTTTGTTAGTAGTCGAAACTTTACAGGCGTTATATTTTCTGTGCAAGTACAACAGAATGTAACGTGTTCTTATTTAGAATTGTCTGTAGAACTGGATGCATGTTGAAAACGACTAATAAGCGAGTTCACTATGTGAGGAAACTTTAGGCGACTTTTGTGAGGACAGCAGATTAAAACGTGTTCTCTATTGAAAACATTCTACTGAACTTACGTTGTGAGAACAGCGAACTGACCCTGTCTCTCGGCTGAAAGACCTCGCTGAACTGAAGTTTTCAGTTTAAAGTTATGCTGTTATCGACCAACATTTACTTGTTCGTGATTGGTTAATTTCTAAGTTCAATTAGTGTATTATCAGTAGTAGTCAAATTCTCAGAATTCAGAAAACTTTGTCTTTCCAAGAATAGATGTGAAATTGAAAGTATTCAATTTTAACGAATCTCAGAACAGTGTTTTTCTGCTAATTCAAGTGAGAAACTGAAAGTAGTGTTTTCCACGAATTGGAGTAGAGAACCTGTGTACACTACAATAGTACTTGTTCATTTATACATTGCACCTTTGGCATTTTCTTTGCACCTTTTTCAGAAAACCCAAAATATTTATTTTTTTAAGGAACCCGGAGTTTGTTTTACGGAACCCCAAGGTTCCGCGGAACCCATGTTGGCGACCACTGTCGTAAAGGATATAGAAAGGGAGTTTGTGATGGCTAGAGAAAGAACGATTACGAGAACGATTACGAGAGAGTGTGGTAGAGATGGCGAGGGGGAGAGTTTGGAGATGATTGATATAAAGAGATAAATTGTGAGTGTTTTGTATGTTAGATATAGAAATGGGGAGAATTTGGGGGTTGTAGATAGGATAGAGAAAGGGTTTCAAATAATGAGGCGGGGACTTGGAAAATCGGTAATTGTATAGTATGGCCTTTCCTGTAATGTTTTTTTTTTTATCGTATATAATGTTGTTGTTTTTTTAATGTAAAATAAAATAATTAGACCTGGGAGTACGTGAACTATTGACGGGCGTAAGAAAGAAAACTCTATACCGAAGTAGAGTTTAAATATTCATTTATTATGGCTATGTGATGAGCCTTGTTATTCTGCGTACTTACAGGATCATCAGACATGACTGGTGATCCTGTAATTTCACAGGTGAGACTTTAGAGTAACACAACTCACCAATTGGCAAAATAAATCAATGTATATATATATGTGTGTGTGTGTGTGTGTGTGTGTACATACATATACATATATATACATGTGTACATATTAATACACACATACACACACACACACATATATATATATATATATATATATATATATATATATATATATATATATATATATTAGTAAAAGGAAAAGAAAATGCTGACAAATTTTTCCCAGTGAAAAATAGTTTAATTAGGAATAAGTAAAAATTAGTAATAAGTATTGGTTAGTATTCAGTTTTAGTTTTAAGTTTTTACCGGCTGCGCATTTCTAATGCTTTTCAAAAATAATTTTGAGATAGAGTGCCCGTGATGTTTGCTCTAATCTGATCAGTTTTGGAAATTCTACCTGTTTTATGTGAAAAAAGTGGCTCCAGAGGTATTAAGATTTGGTTGGTTGTTGAATGTCACGTGAATGAGTACTATAAGTTTCGCGCCAATTCGTGTTGCAAAAATTCTTGTAGTCAAAATAATTTTGATTAGTCGGTAGAGGTCACGTGAATGTTAAAAATTGATTTTGCGCCAAATGTAGGTTTATGGAAGAGTGTCCTTTTTCGCCTGATTGAGAAGTCACTGAAAAATAAGTCTTTTAAGACAAATATGTGTGTGTGTGTGTAGTAAAGAGGTTCATTGTTGTGATAATGGTCAGTAGGGATGTGTGTGTGAATTGCAGTCATGTTGAAAGGTCAACAGTTCAGGTATCTATTAAGACAAATGTGTGTGTGTGTGTGTGTGTGTGTGTGTGTGTGTGTGTGTGTGTGTGTGTGTGTGTGTGTGTGTGTGTGTGTGTGTGTGTAGCAGAGTGGTTCGTGGTAGAGGGATTCGGTCAGTAGGAATGTGTCTGTACGTGTGTGGGGGATATTTTAACATGTTGAAAGATATTTTTCAGCTCTTGTCTTATACGGAGAAGTGTGTGTGTGTGTGTGTGTGTGTGTGTGTGTGTGTGTGTGTGTCTGTTTGTATGTTAGTGTACGCGTGTGTATATGTGTGTGTGTGTATATGTGTGTATGTGTGTGTGTGTGTGTGTGGACCAGTATTTTTGTGATACTAGTAAAAATGGTGTACATTATTCGATATTTTCAGTAATTTGCAAAAACGATTCTCTCAAAAGAACATCAAAAACATTAATAATAAAAGGGGTGAAATGATGTATAGTATTTTCATAACACCAAGGTGTGTGTGAGTGTCCAGATTGTACGTACTGCAAGGGGAATCCAATATATATTACTATCAAAAATATAGATGTCATGTTTGAGAAAATTTCAAACATGCGCCATACCACCTGTAGGAGCTCAAAGAATAAATCTGAACATTTATTATAAAATTAAAAGATCGATTGACATATATATAAATAAATATATCAAACATCAAACATTAACAGGAGATAATTTGTAAAGAATGATGAACACATAGTTATAAAAGGTAGCATATTAATATTTAGTAGAGGAGGAAAATGAGTGGGTGCCCATCGTATACGTGTATGTGCGCGTTCGCGTCATATTAGTGAGGAGATATGGCCTATACTGACTTAAATAGTGTATAATAAACCGTACATGAGGGTGGAAACTGCTGATATCATTTATTTTTTTCTATTGTTTAATCAACAGAGAGGAAAGCAATGACCATGGTCTTCGCAGGCCATCAGAACCCTACCTTAAACATTAGTCTATACATAGCAAAAGAAAATAGTTAGCTTATTTTGTCAAGTTGGGGGTGAAGTGGAGGAATTATTGACTGCAATAAAGTTTACATCTAAATATGAGTTCGTGTTGTATTAAATGTTTATCTTTTGTCCTTAAACTAGTTGAAAAACAATGCTGAGTTTATTGGCTGAAAGGAAAAACTAAAAGTAGCTGGTCGTCGAATTGAACCAATAAATCAATATTTCTACTAGTTTTCCCATTGTTGATACTATCTACTGGTCGCAAGTCCGGACAAAATGAGCAATAGGTCTCCCAATCAATGAATCAAATCTTATGAGCTTACGTACCCATTAGGCCACGTGCTATTGGACAATATATTAGAGCAGAGGGTCCTCAAAGTGGGCGCTACTGCTCCCGGGGGGGGGGGGCATTGAGAAGGTCGGGGGGGGCTAAGAGGGTAGTGGGGGCTGTAGATGATATAATAGTATATTAAATATCAAATGATACATATATATAAATATAGTAAAATAAAAAATGTACACTATTTATTTATACATAGTATATATATATTATATATAAATATAGTAAAATAAAAAATGTACAATATTTATTTATACATAGTATATATTATATTATTTATTATATATGAATATAGTAAAAGATGAAGGCATGTGGCTGATTGTTTAGAAAACTGGATTTGCAATAGTGAGGTTGTGAGCTCGATTCCTGGACCGGGCGATGCGTGATGTCCTTGAGCAAGACACTTTATTTCACGTTGCTCCTTCTACCTGGAGTTGCGACTGATAGATAGTATTAGCAGCTGGAAAGACCGACGAAACATTGTTTCCTCGGTCCGATTTGACGAAAGTCGATCGATCTTTTTTTTCTTTATAGTAAAATAGAAAATATATAATATTTATTTATTTATACATAGTATATATTATATTATTTATTATATATTATATTTATTATATAAAGGTGGATTGGCAGTATCGGTAGAGGGTCAGACGCCATGCTTTGCTGCACAGTTTACGAACTGAGTTCAAATCCCGCCGAGGTTAACTTTGCCTTTCATCCTTACAAGGTCGATAAAATAAAGTACCAGTAATGTAATTGCTGGCCTTGTGCCAAAAGTAGAAACAATTATATTATTTATTATATATTATTTACAATTTGCGTGTAGACAGGTCTCTCTGGAAATAGGGGTGGGGTCGCTGAGAATATTATGTGACCGTAGGGGGCAATGGCCCAAAAGGTTTGAGAACCTCTGAGTATTCAGAAATGCTCTCTTTTTTTTAGTTGCAACAGTTGAATTCACGGGTGCGAAGGAAAATGGCTTGGAATGAAGAGTCAAATCTTGTTAAGGGTGTCTTTCAAAGTTATGGGCATGGCAGCAGAGACGATGGAGACAGAAGAATCGGGTGTAAGTGACGACCCGTTTCCTTTAAGGGTCGGTTAGGAATAGGTGAAGTCGAGATGGGAGTGAGAATCAGTATGTTTAAAAGAGGTGGGGTTAGTGAGGCTGGAAGGTAGTCGATAGAGACAAAGATATGGAGAAGGTAAATAAAGATGTAGGAGATAATAGAAATAAATTCGAGAGAAGAGTGGTAAAAGATAACGAAAGAGGTGAATGTGGTGATTTGTTCGCGAGAAATGGAGGAAGAGAAGCTGATTAATTGTCAATAGAACGACTCTCTCTCTCTCTCTCCATATCTATCTATATATATATCTTTCTCTCTCTCTCCCTTTTTCTTTCTCTCTCTCTCTATATATATATGGTATATATATATATATATATATATATATAAATATATATATATATATATATATATATATGTGTGTGTGTGTGTGTGTGTACTCACTACATGCATACGCACGCACACACATATTTATACATATAAACACATATATGCGAGTGTGTGTGTGTGTGTGTGTGTGTGTTTGAATAATGTGCATGCTTGTCTGTCTATCTTTCTCTCTCTGAATAAGTGTGATCCTGTTTACGTGAATTCGAATGCTTATATATGTATATCTTGCTACATACTGTGCCATTCGTGATTTTAGTAAACATTAGAAATATATTTGCTCCATTAGATAGCTCGCTTATTTGCTACGTTGACAAAGGTGTGCTTTATTCTTCTAGTTTCTGTTAGTAAAGTCGGGCTTGTTAAAACGATACTAAATGACTTTCTAAACACTTTTCATAATACTTTAACAGGAAATGATAATTGGTTCTTGCTTGTAGAATAAGTGGTAGTATTGGTGGGTGGAGGACGAGGTGGTGGAGAGTGCGGGTGGTGGTTGTGTTGGTCGGGCCAGTGATGGTTGGGGAGGTGGTGGTGGCGGGTGTTAGTGGTTATTTTAGTTAAGGTGATGGTGATGGTGGTGGTATTTTTTGTGGCGATAGTGAAGACGGTGGCGGTTAAAGTAGTGGTAATGCTGATGATGCTGCTGCTGGCTATAACAAGTGTTCTTTTTTTTTTCAGTTAGTGTTAGAAGTGATCAGAAAGTAAACAACAAATCCAAAACGAAATAGATAAAAGAACACTCTCACGTATATTCTACTGTGC
>OZ024740.1:70816042-70818542 GCA_964016885.1 Eledone cirrhosa
TCTATGTCCATACCTGCATTGTTTTGGCTTTATTATACATATACAAACATTTATACCTCATTACACAATGCTTCAAGTGAACTATAACTTCCTCCTATATATATATATATATATATATATATATATATATATATATATATATATATATATATATATATATATATACATATATTGTTATACTTGGGGAGGGTCATATTGTTGTAATAATATTGCCAGAAATAATAACAGAACACACTCACTATTTGGTTGCAATATATATATATATCAAGTAGGAATATTTTCGAAACAGCAAGCGGGTTTGAAATTAGAAATACGTTAATACTGATCTTTTTCCATTTCTCCGAGGGTTCTTAACCCCAATATCAGGCTAAATAATTTCTTTAATTTCTTTAGTCAAAATACGGCGATAGCTTATATTTCTTATATATATATATGTGTGTGTGTGTGTGTGTGTGTGTGTGTGTGTGTGTGAAAAAGGTAAACAGAAATAACAACACAATCGGTACAGTATATGGAAGGGATATATTAGGTTAATGCTTGATATAGCAGGAAGAGGGTTTTAACGTTTCGGACGCTAGTCCTTCATCAGAAGAAAGAATGAGAAATAAGATAGATAGAGGGGACGGGCGGGATGGTATTGGAAAAAATGTCTTTAGATAAAAATAACAGGTCCATTCATGTTGACATCTCTTGTTGAATCAATTTTTTTTCTATTCCCAGTTTGTATTTACCGTAATTCCTTTTATTGATTAACTAATTATGCAATCCGTACTTAATGAGGTCGCCAGGGTTTTACGTAACCAGGCCATTGAAATATCTATAGTGTTTTGGGGAACAATAAACTTTAAAGGAATATCACCAGTCCGGCCTTCTGTTGTTTTAATTAAATTTATTATTTATATACATATAAATAACTATTTATAACTATTTTCTAAATCACCTGACTTTGTTTGAATTCATGAATAATCTTCAGAAAGGAAACCAAATTCAACCTCCAGGGGTCATCTTTATTATTATTCTTATAACAGGCTAAATGAGTTGGGGTACAGAATCCAACGAATAAGTACATATATATATCACTATTGTAACTATTCATATATATATATATATATATATATATATATATGTTTATCCCGGGTTCAATCGGGAGTGACCACAGTAAGTAAGGTACTCAATACATAGCAGAGTATAAATATTTAATATAGAAATGGCTTCCAGAATGAACCAGTTCTAGTCCTGTAGAAGCCATTTCTATATTAAATATATATATATATATATATATATATATATATATATATATATATATATATATATATATATATATATATATATATTACTCTTTTACTCTTTTACCTGTCACACCCATCCGGCTGAGGCCATGCTGGGGCACCATATATATATATGAATGTATGAATAGTATATTTGGCAATATACCGTATGTTTGATTAAACACATTTAGAAAACCATACCTATCGGTTATAAAGTAGTGACTATATCACTTACTTCTTTCCGTCGAAAGAAGGAAGAGAAGCTAACAGTCTGTTTCACGCTGTTTGGCGATCATCAGAGCCAAGCACCCTCTGCTTCCACCGAAAATTATAGAAGCTGGATTCTTATAGAATTCTAGTAATAATCAGGAGCTGATTATACAGAGCGATTGCCGTTCCAGCAAAAATTAGGTATATATATATATATATATATATATATGTGTGTATATATATATATATATATATATATATATATATATATATATATATATATATATATATATATATATATATATATATCCATTGTTGTAGTTTAAATCATATCGGTACAGCCTGTATGATGCGATGCGTTACATAAAATGTATACATTTCGTCCTTTACTGTTCAGTAGATGTTGTCTGAATAATATGATGTGCACTCAAGGTTTTGGGGAACTGGTCTTATACTTCAGCCTCCATTCCTCCGTTTAACCCTTATAATACCAAATTGCCTGAAACTAACCTGAATATATGATACAAAACTGCTCATTTTAAAAGGCTTTTGTTCATAATTTTATTTCAGAAATTTCGGGGTTTCCTCATCAAAGTTCTATGGCTCTAATACTGATTTGGATGGAGGCTGGAAACTCCACTATTAAGGTGTGGCACCAGAAATGACTGTACATGCGTGTGGGGATACTCACCAGCCGCCGGCTCTCAGAATGTGTTATGAACTGGATCCTATTAGGATGGAGGATTTGCCACTTGAAGCTTAGGCTGAAAGATAGGTCTCTGTGGGTGATGCAAGTTTATCCACCAAACAAGGAGTCCGAATACAGGTCCTTCCTTGATGAAGTCACTGCAGCGTTAGATGTAGTTAAGACTGAGTCATATATCCTGATGGGAGACTTCAATGTACATGTTGGTACTGACTAGCTGACGTGGAAAGGAGTGATTGGAAGGAATGGTGAGCACGATCTAAATACAAATGGAGAGACCTTATTAGACATCTGTTCTAGCAATGGACTCTCTATT
>OZ024740.1:70826042-70843542 GCA_964016885.1 Eledone cirrhosa
GGCGGTGTCATGTTGAGGGAAAAGGAGTAGCATAAGTAAATCGAATGCTGGTTATTCTAGTGATAGAATCGAAAAAAGTTTATACCATTTTTAATTTATTACATCAACCCAAACTATTATTTATTATTCATGTACTAAGACAATGAGTCTAGTATTGTACGGAACTGTGAAACTAAAAAAAAAGAAGGGGAAACACCTCTATTCTGTCCACCTGGGCCCCCATTTGCTCATAATAGTGAGAGGTGTGGAGAGCGAGAGAGACGGAGGCAGTGACAGTGGGGAATTTGGTCTCATTGTGTTTGGACCTGGTGTATATGTATATATTTATTTACCACATCGTATTAATATTTCACATACACTTCAGAAACCAATAGTTGATATGGTCAGCAATGCTTATCTTTCCTTTCAGTAATATACAACACTGTCTATATACGTGTTTGTATTTGTTTTCTCCTTCCTAGTGTTTGGCGAATACAGTAAAGATGAACGTGATAAACACGCAGAGTGCCGAGCTTCCCTGCCTGCCTGTCTACTGAGCACGACACTTCACCAACAACCAGTCATCTCACACATACTAACACCACACTCTAAGCTTTTGATCGTTTATTTAATTTCATATTATCTTTTCTTGTAAATGTTAGTGTTCACAGTGAATTTATCACTAAACTATTTATATTCGTCTATTAAATTGTTTTTGCCAACATCTATAAAGCTTGTGTGACTCACTAGGGAACCACTACAATCCAACAACATGGTCAATGCTTCGTATCCGTTAAAAGCAATGAGTAGAAATCAGTTTCGATTACATGTCGACGTTGTTGTTGATTTTGTTTAACCACTGGTAAGACCTAAACAAGCAAATCTTTTGTTGGTGGTGTTTAACTATGTCTGGCAGTGAGTCGTTTCAACGTATCGTATGTGTTCCTATTCTTTTCACACTTGCCAGGGTTGCCTTTGTCTTTCATCTTTCGGGGTCGATAAATAAAGTACCAGTCCCTGATCGTTGTATTACTAGAACTGTTAAAGTGTCAGATTGGATACTTTATTGTATCTGCTCCAGCGTTCTGAGTTGAAATCCAGCTTCCTGTCACCGGAAAACCGCTATTACTCTGCCAATAGTTGCAACCGACAAATAAAATCAGCAATCTTCTTCTCTTCTTCTTCTTTGCCCACTTATTCCTGTAGAGGCGTGGGGGCAGAGTCCTCAAATACTCCTTCCAACGGGTCCTGTCAGAAGCAACTGTCTCCAACTGATCCGGCTGGATCTCCAAGCATGACCAGCCAAGCTCATGGATATTATTCAACCATCTTGCTCGGGGTATATCCTTGAGTCTCCTGTCGGTTGGTTTTACACGTAAAATCTGTCCAATGATTCTATTCTGAGACATTCTAACCACATGTCCATAGTATCAGAGCTGTGATCTCCCGATTCGGAGACGTAGTGGCTCCACCTGGAGTGACTCTCTGATCTCCGAGCTACGCACTCTATCGAGTAACGTTACTCCGAAGACTATTCGAAGGAACCCCATTTCGGCCGCTTGTATTCGAGATTATATTCTTTCGGTCATTACCCAAGATTCATGACCATCGCGAATAGCGAATTGAAGATAGCGAGTTCGGCTTTTACGCCTACCTCCCTTCTTCTGATGACCGAATGTTGAAGCTGGCGCATTACTGCACTATCGCCTGCAATTCTTGCACTTAATTCAGCCTCCTGCCTTCTCACTCGTGAACACGGCCCCGAGATACTTGAACTTCTCTACCTGCTTCAATGAAAATCGATTTACATATAGAGTGCACTTCGCAGGCCTCCTTGAGAAGACGAGTGTCTCAGTTTTCACAGCACTGATTTCAGCAATGCAGCACTTGGTATCAAACCTATCAAGTGCAAGTCAGAGATCACTTTCTGTCGAGTTAAGTAACGCCATGTCTGCAAATTCTAGTCGACTTATTTTACACCCACCAGTCATTTTCTAATTTCTATCACTAATTTACACATCAACCCATTTGTTATTATTATCTTCGACTGATGGCTATGTTATATCTGGTAAATATGCAACCACAATATATATATATATATCTACTATATAAATTGGAAGTGGTCGGACGTTGTATATGTAGGTGTAGTCGGATAAACGCCGAAGCGGCTTGGTGGAATGCAGCAAAAATTTACACAGTTATGCAGAATGACCCAATGAGGCGTTGGGTCGACTTTCAAGCTACAAGCTCCCATGGTTACGGAGAAAATCGATGAAACAGGAATTTCCCATTCGAATTGAACTGAGAGTAATCTGTGAACGCAGAAGTAAATATTTCGAGAAACGTTGCAGCCGAAGGAAAACAGGAAGACGATATTTTGGATCGTGAAGACGTTCCCTGGCAATGAATGGAAAAAAGCGAGGATAATACGTCGTTATGTGGATCGTGAAGAACAATTTCATACAAAGACAAGACCAAGTTTATGGTATAAATGGAGTCGTTAGACTAATATTCTATTTAAAATAACAGAATGATTTCCAGCCCCGGAGTTTAAGAATGATGTAAATAAAATTGAAAACGAAAATGACAGAGGTTATTAAAATAGTAAAAGTAAATAGTGAAGATTTAGGCCAGTACATACGTATGCCCCGACGGACATACACATACATACGCACACACAAATACATACACACACCCACACACACACACGCGCACGCGCTCGCGTGTATGTATAAACGTTATGCATTTCTACAGTATTTTCACCAAACTTAAGACATAGGTTACTT
Source organism: Eledone cirrhosa (assembly GCA_964016885.1). Classification (NCBI taxonomy): domain Eukaryota; kingdom Metazoa; phylum Mollusca; class Cephalopoda; order Octopoda; family Eledonidae; genus Eledone; species Eledone cirrhosa. Next base: position 70,828,808 of record OZ024740.1, read on the forward strand.
ATGTACTCCGGATGGTCATGGGCACTTTCATTTTTCCAGATATTGATTATAGGGCACCCCGGCAGATAACCCCCTTTAACCACTTCATTGGAGTCGACTGAAGCACTGCAGTGCAATGCAACAAAACGTCATAGCTTCTGGAGTTCGCAACCGATTTTCACAAAACTTGACACATGGGCTACGCTTGTCCTACATATGAATGTGAACTCTCAGAATTGGCACATATTGAGTAAGGGAACCCTCTTTTGGAACCCCCTTTTGGAAAAGGAACCCCCTTTTGGAAAAAGCCGATGATTTTGTAAAAGTATAGTATTCGAAGCAGCACTGAACTATTGACATAAATGGTATACACAACTGCTATTTAATACCCGAGCAACGCCGGGTACCTCTGCTAGTATATATATATATCATCAAGTATGAAATTTGTAGTGAGACATATGGTCATATGTTTTTTTCTACTAATTTCATACTTGACGACCTTATATATATATGTGTGTGTGTGTGTGTGTGTGTGTGTTTGTGTGTGTGTGTGTGCGCGCGCATGCATGTGTGTGTATATATATATAAAAGCTGTGTGTGTGTGTGTGTTATGTATCATGTTGAATTTTGTTGAGAGAAAGTTCTGCAATATGTTCCCGCTTACTTTATATATGAAGTGAGCACACTTAGAAAGCAATAGCAATGTCTCAATGTTTTGTATACCTGTAATAATAACTAATGTTACAGGAACGTCGATTGGGAGAATACTTGAAGACACATGAAATATGAGCTATCAAACAAATTTCATACTAGAACTATATATATGTTTATAAGGAGGAAACCTCAAGCCTATGGCCCTTTTCAGGGCCGCGGAAGGTACTCTCAGACCGGAAGCATGATCTGAATGTTTGCAACACAGAGGACTATATTAAAGGTATTCAAGGACCAAGTTATGGTGTTAATCCAGGCAATAGATTAACTCTACCACGCAAGTAGGCCACGGCAGAATTTAAACTCAGAAGAAATACACCAAGTTATCTCATCCAATGCTCTAACAATTTCCCAAATCCACTTCTCGTGGGTAGCACTTTTTTTTATCGAGCCCAAAAGATGAATTTGAACTCAGAGCGCAGTGAGCCGAAACAAATACTATAAAGCATTTTCAACCACCACAAAATATTGATGTTTTGTAATATCACGAGGCATTTTAGAATATCGTGAATCATTTTGGAATACCGCGAGGTATTTTATCCACAATATCTAAATTGTGACGAAAATTAAGAGTAGTAAGGGTAATTTTCAATACATTCGTGTTAGAGGATAACACAGAGAAATGGTGATACATGTAAAACAAGTAAAGAAGATAATCTTGAGATAACTATTTAGAGAATTTGAAAATAATGTCAAGTTTACACCCTACCCGGTGTTGAAACATATCCCCTGTATGGAGCGACAGCAAGTAGTAAAGATAAATCTATTCGTAGTTTATGTTTTAATGTACTTAACCTACAGATACACTTGCATTGTTTCTTCTTTTTTTTCCAGCCGATAGAAGCTGGTTTCAATGGCGTATTATACTTAGAAATCTCATTGGCTGTTAAATATTTTAACATAAATACTTCAAGTATAAACATTATCATGGTGGATTGGCAGTATCGGTAGAGGGTCGGACGCCATGCTTTCCAGCATAGTTACGTCCCTTTACAATCTCAGTTCAAATCCCGCCGAGGTTGACTTTGCCTTTCATACTTACGGGGTCGATAAAATAAAGTACCAGTAATGCACTGGGTAATTGCTAGCCTTGTGCCTAAAGTAGAAACAATTATCATGAAAAGAAAGCAATTACAGTTATTAGAATTGTAACCTAAGGGAAAATCCACACTATTTCTTCTTGTTTTAGTCAATTGAAGCTGATTTCAATACTCAGATATCTCAGATATCTCACTGACTGTTAAATATTTTAACATAAATACCTCAACCATAAACGTTATATGAACTTTGCAATTAAGGTTATTAGAATTGAAAATAAAAGAGAATAACACTGATATACGATACTATATTTATACATCTAAGTAAACTTAGCAAGACATTCCGAAATAAAGTCACCAAAACACTTAAACACATAAGGAAAAAACCTCACTGATTTTTAGTAACTCCAACAGTGAAACAATAAATAAAATTACCTTGAAATGTCTTTTTAAAAAGATTTAACAAAGAGTCTCTTTATTTTGTAAAATAAAAAGAATAAATAAAAAAACAAAATGGTGTTTCTCTAAAGAAACGTACAAGCTGTAAGCTGGACTATAAAAATAAAAGAGCTATAATAATTATAGGTTACACGAGTCATATGTAAAATGAAATAGAATGTAGTATTACGTAAACTTGAAATATTTATGCAAAGGAAATCTAAACAAAGACACCGAAATAGTTTCATTAATGTCTCATGTGTTTATACTTGTATGTATATATGAGAGATTCTGAAGAAAATGTATTTATGTTAGTCTGAAAAACTATACACATATAACAACATTAAAACAGTGTCATTAACACATAATACTACTACTAACAATAAATGTTTCTACTTTTGGCACAAGGCCAGCAATTATCACAGTTCATTACTGGTGCTTTATTTTATCGACCCCGTAAGGATGTAAGGTAAAATTAACCTCGGCGGGATTTGAACTCAGGCCGTAAAGGGACGTAACTCTATGCTTCAAAGTATGGTGTCAGACTCTCTACCGATACTGCCAATCCACCACCATTCACTACTACTAACAATAATAATGGTTTCTTATTCAGGCACAAGGCCAGCAATTTAAAATGAAAGGAAAGTCGATAAAATCATTTCCAGTAATTTAATGGTTTTTCATATTACTGCATCCGGAAATATGAAATGTTATCCTCAGCGGGATTTGAAATCAGAGTTCAGAGAACTGGAACAAATACCGCGAAGCAATTTGTCTGACGCGCTAATGACTGACAATTCACCACATTTTTACGGTAGATACATCGATAAAAGAAATCATGTTTTTAAACATGGCACCAACCCATTATGTCGTGTACAGTAGCAAAGACCGAAGACAATATATCATATTATCTCTGTATGTGGCCTATTGGCACCGACTGTGTACTTGCAATGACATGATAGAACAGCTCAGTACATACGTTGGGTGATATGCTGCAGATTCAACATCTCTCATAAAGAGAACCACAAGCCACCACAAAATACTGGAGTCTAAATCTTCTGGAATGTCAATATTCAAACAGACAGTGAAATCCAAACCAACTGGCCAGATATTATCGTTTGGCAGTCTCGGTAGAGGGTTGGACGCCATGTTTTCTAGCATAGTTACGTCCCTTTACAGTCTGAGTTCAAATCCCGCCGAGGTTAACTTTGCCTTTCATCCTTATGGGGTCGATAAAATAAAGTACCAGTAATGTACTGGGTAATTGCTGGCCTTGTGCCTAAAGTAGAAACAATTATCGTTAAAAGTTTCGTCGAAGAAATCTGTCTTCTTATAGATGTCACGGCTCCAACTGATAAAAACACCTCTCAAAAATCATTTGAGAAACTCGGTAAATAGAAGGACTTTGAAATAGAAATTATTAGAATTTGGTATATCAAAACATTACCTGTATTATTAATAATATAGGGCGGTGGATTGGCAGTATCGGTAGAGGGTCGGACGTCATCCTTTGACGCATAGAGTTACGGCCCTTTCCATTCTGAATTCAAATCCCGCCGAGGTTAACTTTACCTTTCATCCTTACGGGGTCGATAAAATAAAGTACCAGTAATGTACTGGGTAATTGCTGGCCTTGTGCCAAAAGTAGAAACAGTTATTATTAATGATAATAATTGTTTCTAATTTTGGCACAAGGCCAGCAATTACTCCGTAAGGATGAAAGGCAAAGTTAACCTCGGCGGGATTTGAACTCAGAACGTAAAGGGCTATAACTCGATGCTGCAAAGCATGGTGTCTGACGCTCTACCGATATTGCCAATCCAAAATAATTATAATAATAATAATGGTTTCTTTATGAACCACACAAGCTGACGGTATTTCCCTTCCTCTAGAAATTATCTCGAATTAGCAATGCTCCCTGGTAGCACTGCCAGGTCAGAGATTTCTGGAAATTATCCAGGAGTCCTGGACCGCAATTCCTCTAGTTGATTTTCATCGATGCCCAGAGTCGCCCCGAGAACGTCATCGCTTTTACCCTCTCCTAATTCTCTATAGAACGCCAAAGTGAAATTTCTAAAGCGTACAAAGCGCTCGCAGCCCTCTGCTAATCGGACAGTACTATCAGTGGAAATGAATTGACGCTTAATACTATTGAGCAGATCATAATCAAGCTAAGGCTCGTTTCCTTTTTGTTTTGTTTAAAATGTCACGAAAAACTGAAGTGATAGCGGCATCTTTCTGATGCGGCTATCACTTCAGTTTTTCGCGACATTTTAAAGCTATTTTTAGCTATTCTTTTACATTGGGCATTGGCCAAATACCCGTATGGTCACTCAACCTCTGACTGGATCGTAATTTTTCCTCGTTTTACAATCAAATGGGAATAGTTATATTGACCATCCTATATCCTTTGAGAATTTCCTAATCATGTCAAGGTTAACCTTTATCTCATTCATATTTTTGGCCTATACTTTCAGTAATTCCCCCAAAAGCTATGTATCTGGCGAGTGTTTCCTTCTAGTGGATCAACTAAATTCTTAATGGACGTAGGTTCACTGCAAGTATAAAAATCATTGTCTTGAATTATATCCCTGCGATACTATTTGAAGCTATGCAGTCACTTTCTGTCTTTAACTTCGGGGTTGTATTTCAAAATAAAGTCATGTTGTCTATGGCTTTGATTATTTTCTCTGGAGCTTTCCCACATCTGGCATCCACGAGTAGGTAACAGAATCGAATGTTTTCTTGTAATTGATCTAAAATACAATCAAATTTCTCCTCTGTTGTCGCGCCTTTGACATTGCAGTTTTAGTCATTAGAAGTTGCTCAGCACATTTCCAAATTTCTTTCTTCTCAGCTGCTTGTATGGTTGTGATGATATTGTTACTGCCACAGCGATGCCGGAGTATTAGATTCAAACATATTATGTATAATATATACGCTACGTTCTTATATGCATTTGACTTATAGTCCTTTATCATATGTGTGGTTTTCCATTTTGTTATCAGACTTTTTTCTATAACACCAAACAGCTTGGCATATTTATGCCGCTACCAATAGATCGCTCGTAATAGTTGATAAGATACTCCCGATAGAAAATCAGTCTTTATACCAGTAACCCATAATCTCTACCTGGAGCTTTACTTTCCTGGAGTTTTTCTATCAGAGTAACCAGGATATCACAATTGATATTGTATTTGGTATTATGTAGAGCCATAGCCTCTGTTTTATTACTTCTAATTAGATTCCAGCCTGGTGAAATTCATTTTTGTCGTTCCAGATTTTTCTCCAGAATGAATCCGTATCTTCCTGAGAAGGAGACTCTGTGGACTGTTGCTTGATAACAACTAGATTACAATCAAGTGCTTCAATAAGTACAATAGAGATGTGAAGTATATACATATATATATAAATGTGTGGGTGTGTGAGTGTAAGTGTGTGTATGTGTGTGTGTGTGTTTATAAGCAAAGCATATTTGTATGTATGTATGTATGTATGTATGTATGTATGTATGTATGTATGTATGTATGTATGTATGTATGTATGTCAGGTCACCAGTTGGTGCTACTGGTAACATGTATCCCAGTACAACCTGTCCCATGGTCGGGTCGTTGGCGACTAAACTGGCAACCCCACCAAGGTTTCTTGGTGAGGAGGGTGACTTTGGACATCCTGCAGGACTAAAAACAAAACCTGTCAAAGGGCAAAGGAGCTCTTAAGAGTCAATGGCCATCCAAAATCACCGGGAGAGATGACCCCTTAGCCTTTGTCAAGGCAGAATTCTAGGAGAAGGAAAACTCTGATATAACACCTGCAACCCTGATGGTATCCAATGATGTTGACTTGTTCTTCTTTTTGGTAAATATCATCTTGGTTAAGAGAGTGGGACTGGCTTTGTGCAGTGCCTTTGCTCACTATAAAAGCTTCACGGCACAGGCATTGCTTTATATCTGGAGATCTCTCTGCACTTGTCGTCACATGGTACCATGGGCCCAGCACTATGTGTCAGTAATTGTCACAAGTGTAGTGTTTGTACCAGAGTTTTCAAGTCGCTGGTTGGACTAAAAAGTCACACTCGTTCAGCGCATCGGTAGGGGTTCTCCTACATGGATATAAAGTAGTGGCCGTACTCGAAAACGAGTTGGCAGCCACCATGTATGTATGTATGTATGTATGGTTTTATAATTTCACAAAGTTTTACCAATAGAGAGAGTCAGTTTCTAACATAGTTACAAGACTCTCTCATTGGAATTTACACATCAACTAGGTAGATATGTATGTCTGCATCCATGCATGTGTGTGCAGGTATGGATGTTATTGTATGTGTGGATGTGGATGTTTTGAGTTATATGTATGCTTTGTATCTGTATGTATGTATGTATGTATGTATGTATGTATGTATGTATGTATGTATGTATGTATGTATGTATGTATGTATGCATATGAAGGACCCCTAGCCTTTGTCAGGGCATTCTTCTAGGAGAAGGCAACTCAGGAAACTGGTATAACTCCAACATAAACCCCGTGACTCAGTAATTACCGATGATGTTGATCTTTTCTTCTTTTCGGATTATAGCCACTGTCGCTCAGAGAGTGGGACTGGCTCAGTGTACAGTCTTTCCTCACTTTAAAAAATATCTTCACGCACAGGCATTGAACGATAGAATTAATTAATAATTATTAATAATGGTATAACGTGCAATGGCAATACTCTATAACGAGGAGGCAGCCATCACCATGTATGCATGTATTTATGTATGTAAGTATGTATTTATGTTTGCTACTTGATTTAATTTTGAAAATTGCGTAATGTATACTTGCGTGCATGTACGCATGCATGTATGCATGTACGCATCTGTGTATGCATGCATATATGTATACATATGTATACATACATGCATGTATGTATACATGCATACATATATGTATGCATTTAAGTTTGTCTTCACACGTATTTATGTGTGCCTTCACACGTATGTTTGGTGTAAATATGTAATTGTATCATTGCGTGGGTGAATCTCTGTGTTTTGACTTAAGTATGTGTAGACATATATATATGATTGTGTGCCAATACGTGTCTATATGTACATACTACATGTTAATGTTTTACATATTTTTACAGGTCCGGTAATGGCTTGTAATTGTCTGTTTGTATGTATATATGTATGTACGTATACATGTATGTATATATATATATGTATGTATGTATGTTTGGTTATGTACCTACGTACGTGTGTATGTATGTATGTACGTATATATGTATTTGTGTATGTGTATGTATGTATGTATGTATGTATGTATGTATGTATGTATGTATGTATGTATGTATGTATGTATGTATGTATGTATGTATGTATGTATGTATGTATGTATGTGTCTAAGTGTCGAGATATTTACTTACAATATAAAATTAAACCGTTTCTTATGTTGGAGTTGTTGTTTTTATACAGGACAGCAAACTCTGGTAGAACTTTAATAATAGCATCAAGAAGTGTTAATGACTTCCTCTAAAAGACATACAGACATTCAACATCCTGTGTAAGTTGATGTTGGACAAGAGAAGCAACTAATGTTGGTGTCAACTTGAACACCACAGCAGTGGAGGTGAATTTTATTTAAATGATGAGATGAAGAAAAAATCGTGCCTTTTCCGGTTATTAATTAAGAAGACATGGCAATGAATTGACAAAGTCGTTTAGAACACCGGGTAGAATACTTCGTGGTATTCATTCCGACATTCTCGAATCTCGTTAAGTTTATCTTTTTGAGGTCGATAAATAAAATACCAGTCAAGTAATGGGGGTCTCTCTCTCTCTCTCTCTCTCAAGAAATTGGTTATGTTCAGACCTGAAGAGTGATAGGCTCCGCCAGATTTAGAACGTCATATTGAACTTTTCGCGGTATTCGTTCCGGTTCTCTGCGGTCTGTTGAGTTCATATCCTTTATATATTTGATAGAATCGATAGAACATCGAACACAAAGGCTTTGCGATATTTAGTCGTGACCGTTTACCCCACTTAAGTCTACTTTGCTTCTCAATCTTCCAAGTACCGATATAATAAGTGCTATGTTCAGTCTTTTTGTTATTTTTATTTTCATTTTTTACTATATTCCTAGACCTCTCCACTCACCGTTACTCCGTGTAAAATGTTGTGTGGCCTTCTACCTAAGTCGGAATCCAATTTTAAGAAGATTATAGATTTCTGATACTGTGCTGTTGTTACACTCTCAAAAACATCCCTACCCACCAAAGGCCGTTTGGCTGATTTATAAAGACCTTTTCACCAGTACTCTACAGGTTCATAAACACATCGTCTATATCTCTTCTACAGACACTATAAAAGTTTCTACTCATCTGAACAAACAAAGTTGCTGATTACCTCCACGCCTTCGATGCACCTATTGTTCTTTCTCTTATCATAATTAATGTCTATTTAGCAATAATTTATTATCACTAGTGAGGGTACGTGGCTTAGTGATTATGGTGTTGAGCTCACAATTGTAAAGTTGATCTTCCACAAAACACCTTGCCCAGGTTTATGCCCTGGGGGGAAATTTCCATGTGTAAGTTTATGGTCAGTCATAACCAAAGTTGGGAAGGGGCTCTTTACGATTTAATAAAATTACTATTGAAACTATACGCCTTAAAAAAAGAGGGAAAGAAAATTTAGAACAATATAAAATATGTCATCACAATATCTGAAATCCAGGAATGACAGAAACAAATGATAGGTTGGCTCTAGTGGAGTTGACCTTGGGCTTAACAAGCTCAACATCAATAACAAACCGTACAAGATCCAGTGAAAGAGTTCTAGAAATATCAGAATAATCACCCTAAAATAAGTCTCTACCTTCTTAAAAAAGAAACAAGGACACATTGGACAATTTTATTGTAAGGTGTGGTTACAGTTTAATGCTATTGATCATATGTTTACTCAATCGGAGTCGACCCGTGGCTAAACAACAGCTACTATAAACCATACAAAACTATAATTAAAAGTCGTTGTCGATAAAATAAAATATCAGTACTATATTAGAGTATTTTAAGTTGACGATAACACCATTACTACAAATGTTGGCCTCCGTTTATAGATGAATTAGCCGTTGGCTCAGCGAAACTCGAGTACCAGTCAGCAAAGATACATATGATAAATACGACTCTGTTCAGAGCCAACGCCTGCGTAATTAACGTCCTAGGCGAGCTAAAAATTATGCGTTTCCTTTTATCAATTATGCATCTAATTCTCCCAAATAAAATAATTTCAACTTACAATTTGGGAAGCTAACCTAGTTTTTTATGTTCTTTCTCTGACCATAAAGTTACTAAGCCTGTATTTATACAGGTCACACTTACCCACGCCAAATCATGTAACAGATCAAAACACCATACGATCCTCTCCATCTGTTTAGATATTTCAACAATGCTACTAAGCAGCAAATCTGTTTACAGATTTATTTATTGATTGCAAAAAATTATTGTATATTTACAAATTTGCATAATATTGTTTCTACTTTTGGCACAAGGCCAGCAATTTTCCAGTGTATTGCTGGTACTTTATTTTATCGACCCCGTAAGGATGAAAGGCAAAGTTAACCTCGGCGGGATTTGAACTCAAAATGGGTAGGAGCCGTAACTCTATGCGTCAAAGCATGGCCTCCGACCCTCTACCGATACTGCCAATTCCCCGCCATACTAATATTGTGATCTTTTAAGGTTTAGTAATGCGCCTCTCTGAGGTCTGCGCCCTAAGCGGCTGCCTAGTTGACTTTAATGGTAGCGTCGGTCTTTACTCTTCTACATGACTGTAGTCATCCCATCAGTAAATGTTTATTGTTATTTTTATACCTATAAATCCTCAACCAAACATTAAAACTGGTAGGCAAAGGGACATTAATCTGGTCCCGTCAATGATTTAAGTGTGTGTGCGTGTAATACGTGCTTATATTAATATCTAGCAATATGTGTATGAATGTATGTATATATATATATATATATATATATGTGTGTGTGTGTGTGTGTGTGTGTGTGTGTGTGTGTGTGTGTGTGTGTGTGTGTGTGTGTGTGTGTGTGTGTGTGTGTGTGTGTGTGTGTGTGTGTGTGTGTGTGTGAAAAACGTGAATTGCGCTTGTATTTCGATCAGACTATATGTATGTATGCATACATATATAAACATACATACATACATGCATGCATGCACACATACATACATACATACATACATACATACATACATACATACATACATACATACATACATACATACATACATACATACTAAAAAAGATAGCCCCGATAAAAAACACATTAAAAGCTACAGCAATGTACATAATATGAAAGAGTACTGGTGGAATGTTCCAGTAAAAACCCCAATAAAATGCAGGCATAACAGACCAGATATTATGATATGGGACAGGGAGAAGAAAGCATGCACAGTAGTGGAAATTAGCTGCCCAGCAGATGCCAATATAATATCAAAGATTAGCGAAAAGGAGAACATTTATGCAGAACTGATGAGAAATCTGCAGATACTCCACTCTGATTACACCTTCAGATTTATGCCTGTGATTATTGGGGCACTGGGGTATGTTAGTAACTGCCTCAATACAAATCTTGAGAAGCTAGGCTTCACAGGAACAGAAAGAACACAACTAGTTAGGAAATTACAAGTACAATCCATTAATGGAACAGTAAAAATATGTAAAACATTCCAAAAATGTTGCATCTAATAACTGCATATACACATGCAAAGCAAGTGCAGAGAGATCTCCAGATATAAAGCAATGCCTGTACCGTGAAGCTTTTATAGTGAGCAAAGGCCCCGATGGTATCCAATGATGTTGACTTGTTCTTCTTTTTGGTAAATATCATCATGGTTAAGAGAGTGGGACATACATACATACATACATACATACATACATACATACATACATACATACATACATACATACATACATACATACATACATACATGGTGGCTGCCAACTCGTTTTCGAGTACGGCCACTACTTTATATCCATGTAGGAGGACCCCTACCGATGCGCTGAACAAGCGTGACTTTTTAGTCCAGCCAGCGACTTGAAAACTCTGGTACAAACACTACACTTGTGACAATTATTGACACATAGTGCTGGACCCATGGTACCATGTGATGACAAGTGCAGAGAGATCTCCAGATATAAAGCAATGCCTGTGCCGTGAAGCTTTTATAGTGAGCAAAGGCACTGCACAAAGCCAGTCCCACTCTCTTAACCAAGATGACATTTACCAAAAAGAAGAACAAGTCAACATCATTGGATACCATCAGGGTTGCAGGTGTTATATCAGAGTTTTGCTTCTCCTAGAATTCTGCCTTGACGAAGGCTAAGGGGTCATCTCTCCCGGTGATTTGGATGGCCATTGACTCTTAAGAACTCCTTTGCCCTTTGACAGGTTTTGTTTTTAGTCCTGCAGGATGTCCAAAGTCACCCTCCTCACCAAGAAACATACATACATACATACATACATACATACATACATACATACATACATACATACATACATACATACATACATACGATGGGTTAATGTGTGATACGTGCCTGTATTACTGACCCGCAATGTATGTATGTATGTATATAAGTATATACCATGTATGTATGCATTGTATTATATGTGTGTGGATGTGCATGTGTGCGTGTGCATGTGCATGTGGAGTATACATGTGATTTTATGTCTATGGTGTATCTACGTATATTTGTACAATGTATGTCTATATTTGTGCCTGTAAACCTATGCCAATATGTCTCTGAGTGTATTAGTATCTGACCGAAACTTGATAAACGTGGTAAATCGCGAGGATAAATATTACTCGCAAATGCTCTCTCTCTCTCTCTCTCTCTCTCTCTATATATATATATATATATATATATATATATATATATATATATATATATATATATATATATACAAGTTAATATAAATTAATATATATGATAAAACACAAATACCAACATATAAGTGTTTGTATTGTAAATGACTAAGTTAGCTAGATTGAAAGATACTAATTATAATAATACAGTTTGCCTGTCTCGATTTAAAATAATAAATCAATAAACGATATTGGCAAAAGGCCGTGGTACTTAGACAAATTTAAATTTCAAAATCAAACCTGTTCCGTAGATAAGTTTAAACTTCAAAATCCAAATAAGTTTCGAGATGAAAAAGTGAAAGAATACCCCGTTCAGCTCTCCTCAGTAAGTACCCTGAACAATTGGTATGCTTCACTTCAAAATATTTTAAAAGACTGTTTAACACACATGGTTTTCCAGTTTCTAGCTGCCGCATACTCGTTCTGCTAGAAATAACAGCGTTAAACAGTCTTTTTAAATATTTTGAAGTGAAGCATACCAATTGTTCAGGGTACTTACTGAGGAGAGCTGAACGGGGTATTCTTTCACTTTTTCATCTCGAAACTTATTTGGATTTTGAAGTTTAAACTTATCTACGGAACAGGTTTGATTTTGAAATTTAAATTTGTCTAAGTACCACGGCCTTTTGCCAATATCGTTTATTGATTTATTATTTTAAATCGAGACAGGCAAACTGTATTATTATAATTAGTATTTTTCAATCTAGCTAACTTAGTCATTTACAATACAAACACTTATATGTTGGTATTTATGTTTTATCATATATATTAATTTATATTAACTTGTATTACACGGCTCAGAAATACTTCTTTCTTTGAGCTATTTCATTGTAAAGGACTGCTTGAGTTTAGAACTCATTATTCCGAGGTTGACTTTGCCTTTCATCCTTACGGGGTCGATAAAATAAAGTACCAGTAATGCACTGGGTAATTGCTGGCCTTGTGCCTGCCTAAAGTAGAAACAATTATTCTTAGTATATATATATATATATACAGATAGAGAGAGAGAGAGAGAGAGAGAGAGAGAGAGAGAGAGAATAAGGAAATACAAAGTTAAGATGATAAAATCCTTATATATATATATGTGTGTGTGTGTGTGTGTGTGTGTATAAAGAGAGAGGGAGAGAAAGAGATACGAAGTGATAAATTACTATGTTAAAACTGGGGCAAGAGTAGAAGGTAACGAACTTATCTATCTATCCCCCACACATACACACACACACACACACACACACACACACATATATATATATATATATATATATATATATATATATATATATATATATGTATATATGTGTATATATATGTATATATGTATATATATATATATATGTGTGTGTATATATATGTGTATATATATATATATATATATATATATATATATATATATATATATATATATATATATATATATATATATATATATATATATATATATATATAACAATTCTTTATCATGACAAGATAAAAGAAGAAACCAACATTTGTAGAAGGAGGATTATCACTGTATTGAAAGATCCTGAATGGTCTAACACTTCGTGGTTGAGTCTCTAGTTTCAAATATGTTAAGGATCTTTGTCACAGCTGGCAGCTACTAAATTACCTAATCTATACAATATATCTAGCATTCAATAGAACATATAGCGCTGTAAATATCTAGCTTTGTGTCGAATCCATAAGGCCTGATGTCACGAAGATTTAAAAGAGAACCCATCCACCACCCTCCAATATACTGCCCTAATTTTCCCTAATAAATGTTTTTACTGTTTGGTCAGGGAAAAGAAAGTCTGTGTTGATGACGCCTTTATTCAGGACCTCCCAGACTGATGGATGAGAGGGAGGGCTGGGAATAGAGCTGAGAAGTTATCCTCTAAATTATTGGTTCATAAAAACCTAGGTCCCGTGTCACACCTTGTCAATAGAGGTTTCCTCATTTCCTTCTTAGTTTTGAATTGCCATCTAGTAATGTGTCCCCATTATATTGGCAGTATCGGTAGAGGGTTGGACGCCATGCGTTCTAGCATAGTTACGCCCCTTTCCGGTCTGAGTTCAAATCCCGTCGAGGTTAACTTTGCCTTTCATCCTTACGGTGTCGATAAAATAAAGTACCGGTAATGTACTGGGTAATTGCTGGCATTGTGCCAAAAGTAGAAACAATTATCAAAATGATTTATTAAAGCAAATTATGTTAATTCGTGATTGCCCTTATAGTTGTGTATATTGGTATTTCATTTGTTATATACACAATGTACGCTATTCTTTCCTAGTTTGGATTCCTCCCCAATTATTCCCGTGGCTAAAATTCCCTTCCTGGGAATTAAGTTCCTCCCGTTTCAAAATCACACACAGAATCTGCAATCTGGTCAAAATGCTTGTAACGGAATGAACTCTGCATAAGGCACCTCAGGTTTGATAAAATGGAATACCAGTTCAAAGCGGATGAATGGCAGAATTGTTAGAGTGTTGGGCTAGTTGCCTCGTGGTAGTTGTTCCAGTTCTTTATGTTCTTGACTACCTGGGAGGGGAACTTAATTTAACACATGAATCGGATAAAATGTACCTCAAAGGACAGAAATCAGCGGCTAGAAATGTGTTGGCCCTAAGAAGTGATAGAAAGAAAAGAGCACAAGAAGAAAATAAACTAAACAAGATCACACAA
>OZ024740.1:70851042-70873542 GCA_964016885.1 Eledone cirrhosa
ATTTGTAGTATTTACTAACAGGTCAGACTAATGTCGAGATACCTTTTTCATGTATACACCAGTGATGTGTACATATAACACTAACATAATACTAATGTACTTCGATTGTTTTCTTTGATACCGCCTGAATGAATTACATCCGGGGCCTTCATTTAACGCTCACGATGTTTTTTATTGGATCTTCCTGTAAATGAAATGCACCTCAATATATTTGAGTTGTATCCAGCTTCATTCAATCTCTGTATATTTGTATGTATGTATATGTATGTATGCATGGTATCCAATGATGTTGACTTGTTCTTCTTTTTGGTAAATATCATCTTGGTTAAGAGAGTGGGACTGGCTTTGTGCAGTGCCTTTGCTCACTATAAAAGCTTCACGGCACAGGCATTGCTTTATATCTGGAGATCTCTCTGCACTTGTCGTCACATGGTACCATGGGCCCAGCACTATGTGTCAATAATTGTCACAAGTGTAGTGTTTGTACCAGAGTTTTCAAGTCGCTGGCTGGACTAAACAGTCACACTCGTTCAGCGCATCGGTAGGGGTTCTCCTACATGGATATAAAGTAGTGGCCGTACTCGAAAACGAGTTGGCAGCCACCATGTATGTATATAGAAGTTAAAACAAAAAACAAAAACAATAACGAAGACTGCAGTACAAACTGTTAGTTCACGCTTGAGAGGGGGGTATGTATATATGTATGTATGTATGTATGTATCTATGTATGTATATATGTATGTAATTATGTATGTATATATGTATGTATGTTCTTCTGGTTTTATAATTTCATTTTTTTTTACCAATAGAGATAGAGAGAGAGTCGGTTTTTAACATTTACACATCAACTAGGTAGATATGTATGCATTTCTGCATGCATGCATGTGTGTGCAGGTATGGATGTTAGTGTATGTGTGGATGTGGATGTTTTGAGTTATATGTGTGCAGTGTATATGCTTTGTATCTGTACAAGTTTATATGCAGTTATTAGATGCAGAATTTTTGGAATGTTGGAATGTTTTGGAATGTTTTACATTAATGGATTGTACTTGAAATTTTTTAAC
Source organism: Eledone cirrhosa (assembly GCA_964016885.1). Classification (NCBI taxonomy): domain Eukaryota; kingdom Metazoa; phylum Mollusca; class Cephalopoda; order Octopoda; family Eledonidae; genus Eledone; species Eledone cirrhosa. Next base: position 70,852,107 of record OZ024740.1, read on the forward strand.
TTGTCCTGTTCTTTCTGTTTCTGTGAAGCCCAGCTTCTCAAGATTTGTACTGAGTCAGTTACTAACATATCCCAGTTCCCCAATAATCACAGGTATAAATGTGAAGGTTTAGTCAGGGTGGAGTATCTGCAGATTTTTCATTAGTTCTGCATAAATATTCTTCTTTTCGCTAATCTTTGATATTATATTGGCATCTGCTGGGCAGCTAACTTCCCAGCAGAGGCAGCTAATTTCCACTACTGTGCATGCTTTCTTCTCCCTGTCCCATATCATAATATCTGGTCTGTTATGACTGCATTTTATTGGGGTTTTGACTGGAACATTCCACCAGTACTCTATCATGTTATGTATATATGGATGTCTTCCACATTGCTGTAGCTTTTAATGTGTTTATTATCGGGGCTATCTTTTCTACGGATTGCATTGTACAGTGTTTTGGCCACTACATCATGCCTCATAGGTAGATAGTACCGTGATGACATCTTTAGACAGCTGCTGATGACATGGGTGACATCTTCGATATTAATTCTGCACTTGTTATCACATCTAGGTGTTTTGTCTGCATCCCTATCTTTTTTCGTGAATCAGGTATTTCGTGTTAATCCTGTTCTTGGATTGCAAAAGCGGATCCTTCAAAGTGGGAGCCAATATAGCAATTGTTGGTCCAAGATAGACTACTTTCCTTATCTATATGTATGTATGTGTGTGTGTATGTATGTATATATGTATGCATGTATGTATGTTCTTCTGGTTTTATAATTTCACAATTTTTTACCAATAGAGAGAGAGAGAGTGAGTCGGTTTCTAACATTTACACATCAACTAGGTAGATATGTATGCATTTCTGCATGCATGCATGTGTGTGCAGGTATGGATGTTATTGTATGTATGGATGTAGATGGTTTGATTATATGTATCTATACAAGTGTATATGCAGTTACTAGATGCAGAATTTTTGGAATGTTGGAATGTTTTGGAATGTTTTACATTAATGGATTATACTTGTAATTTTTTACCTAGTCCTGTTCTTTCTGTTTCTGTGAAGCACAGCTTCTCAAGATTTGTACTGAGGCAGTTACTAACATATCCCAGTTCCCCAATAATCACAGGTATAAACCTGAAGGTATAGTCAGGGTGGAGTATCTGCAGATTTTTCATTAGTTCTGCATAAATATTCTCCTTTTCGCTAATCTTTAATATTATATTGACATCTGCTGGGCAGCTAATTTCCACTACTCTGCATGCTTTCTTTTCCCTGTCCAATATCATATCTGGTCTGTTATGCTTGCATTTTATTGGGGTTTTGACTGGAAAATTCCACCAGTACTCTTTCATATTATGTATGTATATGTCTTCCACATTGTTGTAACTTTGAATGTTTATTAAAACTTTGAATGTTTATTTTATACGGATTGCATTGTAGAGTGTTTTGCCCACTGCATCATGCCTCATAGGTAGATAATACCGTGATGACATCTTTGGACAGCTGCTTATGACATGGGTGACATCTTCGATGTTAATTCTGCAGATTCTACACTTTTATTAGCAGACTTTTTCGTTAGCTGGAAATCTGAAACATTCATCGTTGAAATGGACGGAGGTCCATTCCCTCGTTTAATCTTCTGAACTCTTCCAGTGTGTATATTACGACACGTAACATGAATATGATAAAGATTGCATGGTTATATTATAGTATGATTATTATATTCTGTCGATATAAAACATGCGTGGTTATGATGGTGGACTCACGAACATAAGATCATGAATACGATTCCTGAACGAGACGGTGTATCGTTTTCTTGAGCAAAACACTTCATTTCACATTGCTTTTCATGGTCACTAAGAAACCTCTTATGTGGACAACAAAAGCTATATAGATGTTCAGCTGTAACAAGTTATTTAGAAATCGGCGAACGTAAATACTAATAGCTCGAAGATACATCGATTTCTTACTTTTGTAACACACCTTGTACACAACAAAACGGTACTTTACATTTTACAGGACAACAGCAATTTCCTCCGCGTGTTAGTTAGTACACTGACTGGGTTTAGCATCGGATGTTTGGATGTTTTTAGTAGCGCTTCCTCCTCACCACCCCAGTCGTGAGAGAAACAATAGAAGCTATATTAGACAATGAACAGTGACACGGATATGTAAATCGTCATAGTTTGCCTGATTGTATTAGAAATTAATTGTATGTATATATATGTGTGTGTGTGTGTGTGTGTGTGTGTGTTTGTATGTGTGGCAGGTGCACTTATATCAATGACACACAAATCACTCACACACATAGACGCAATAATGCATACCCATGAAGTCCACACCATCAGCACACACATAACAACATCCATGACACAGCTGGAATCTCCACTTCGGCCACCAATCTCGAATTCTTTACAACTAGCGAACCACCCCCAGTCACAAGTTTTTTCCCCAAAACTCCGATGTTTCCGCCCCCCCCTCCTCACTCTCTCCATTTCCTGAAGGAGGTATTATGTCTGAAACATCAAGCTCTATTCTACTTCCTGCTAAGTGTGATACTAATATGACTTTGTGTTTTTGCATCTCTGTAATATATACATATATATAATATATATATATATGCGTGTGTGTGTGTGTAAAAGGTAAACCGAAATAACAACACAATCGGTACAGTATATGGAAGGGATATATTAGGTTAACTCTTGGCATAGCAGGAAGAGGGTCTTAACGTTTCGGATGCTAGTCCTTCACCAGAAGAAAGCATGAGAAATATATATATATATATATATATATATATATATATATATATATAATGATTTCTAGTATAGGCACAAGGCCAGTAATTTGGGAGGAGGGGAAAGCTATTTGTCAGCAATCAGTTGTTAAATGTCTCCACTGTTATGACGATCGTTATATGTGTGAAATGCGATGCGTTAATAATTGTTTCTACTTTTAGCACAAGGCCACCAATTATCCCAGTGCATTACTGGTACTTTATTTTATCGACCCCGTAAGGATCAAATGCAAAGTTAACCTCGGCGGGATTTGAACTCAGACTGTAAAGGGGCGTAATTCTTTGCTGCAAAGCATGGGCGTCCAACCTTCTACCGAAACTGCCAATCCAAATAATAATAGTGAGTATAACCGAAGTTGCAGCTGTGAGTAACTGGTTCGGAATCGATTTATATATATATATTGGGAAAGTAAATAACAACAACAAGGAGTACAGTTACGAAAGGTGTTAGGGATTAGGTTCACGCTTGAGAGTGGGGGCTGGGGGACGACGTTTCGGACATAAGCCCTTCATCAGGAAAATGGGGGGAAAGAGAGGAGTTCCGAGAGACTGTGAGGGGGCAGTGGTGGAAAAACATTAAATTAATAGGAAAAAAATTAAAATGGAGGGAAAAGAATTAAAATTAAAATAACACATGAGTGGGACAATAAGTTGAAAACAAGTGGTGAAAGGGTGTAAAGCGTGTAGAGGTGGTGGTGGGTCATATATATATACATCTTAAATATAGATCAAAATAAATTATTTCAGTCATATTACATCATAAATAACTCCATGAATACCAGGGCTAAAATCCACATTTTCAGAGCTCCGTTTACAAAAGTTTTATTTAGGTATAAATAAATATATATATATAAATAAATATATATATATATAATAACTAGAAATTGATTAACATATATATAAACATGAATAATCACAGGAGATAATTTTTACAAGCGTGTAACCACGCATAGCTAGTAGGTAACAAATAAATATGTTACAAATAAATAAAAATGTTAATCAATTTCTAGTTATTATAAAATGCTCGGACCTACAAAATCTTTGAGATTATTTTCCGGGCGATATGGCGCACGCCGTTATGGCATGACACCCACAATTTCGATTTAGATTAAATTCATTTAATTTATCTTAATATATATATAGTATAGTAAAACATAGCATAGTAAACAAAAATACATTTAAAGTAAAACGTAATTCTACTTACATTATTGCTAAGACCATGTTTTCGGGTGAAAAAGAAAACTACCAATCACTATAATTAAAATGTTTACTTATGAAATTAAGACTGTCAACCTCTTCGGTAAGCATAATCTTACAAAATATATTTTCAACTTTTTTAAGAGAATTCAAATAAATTGTTTTGTGTTGATAACAATGTATATATATATATATATATATATATATATATATATATATATATATATAGCCTTTGTGTTCCTGTCTCTAATTTTGTACTCCTGAAGAAGGGCTAAAGCCCGACACGTCGAACTTTCTTTCCCCTTTCCATATAAAACCTGAAACTAATAAGACTTTTTCTACCTCTGTTTGTTGTCTCCTTGAACTATATATATATTATATATATACGAGGTGGGTCAGAAAAGTTCCAGGACTGATGTCACAAAATATTTATTTCAAACTCTAACTTCACACTAAGAGTTTTCTCCTTCAAAGTAATCCCCCTGGAGTATGTAACTGTAATCTTAGCTCTCTGCAGCGATCGAACTTTTTCCTTCATAATTTTATATACATGTCCTCTGTTTCAGGTCGTCAAGCAATGAGCACAGAGCAACGAACAAACTTGAAAACTCCGTCAGAAGCACTGGGATTGCTGCAGCAAGTGTAATGAGATGAGACGATGTCACGCTCACGTGTTTTTGAGTGGTGCAAGAGGTTTAAAGAAGGACGCGATGATGTGGAAGATGACCCCAGGAGCGGAAGGCCCTCAACAACCAGGACTGAGGTCAACGCTGAGCGCGTCAGGCAGATGGTGCGTAGCGATCGTCAGCTGACTGTTCGACTGATAGCAAATGAGCTGGGCATGAATCGGGACAGCATCTGGAAGATTCTCACTGAAGATTTGGACATGCGGAAAGTCTGCGCGAAGATGGTGCCAAAACTGCTGAACGATGACCAGAAGGGTCGACGCATGCAAGTGTGCCAGGACATCCTCGAGCGTCTTGAAACCGAACCAGACTTGCTAGGGACAGTTATCACCGGTGATGAGTCATGGATCTTCGAGTACGACCCGGAGGGGATCCGTTTTGAAGACGTGGACGACATCAAAAAGGCCGTGACGATGGTACTGCGGAGGATCCCGGAAGATTCCTTCCAGGAGTGCATGCAAGCGTGGCAGAAAAGGATGGAAAAGTGCATTAGACTCCAGGGGAGATTACTTTGAAGGAGAAAACTCTTAGTGTGAAGTTTGGGTCTGAAATAAATCTGTTGTGACATCAGTTCTGGAACTTCTCTGACCCACCTCGTGTATATATATATATATATATATATATATATATATATATATATATATATATATAAAGTTTAACGACCTGTCGTTTATATTCGGTCTAATGAATTCACAAAAATTGCATCTTGTATATACGAATTTGCAACCCAGAGTGGACACTATACGTTAATTAGTAAATAAACGGCTTGGTGTGGAGACAAATAATATGCTCCGAACTGTACAGTTTCAATGCTACGTCCTGTGCGCAACAGATGTATCAAAAGCACTACACGCAGGAGCCATGCAATATTTCCGATAATTACAAATATTACATAACTATGACTGACGCAGCAAATCATCAGCGGCCTTTGGTCCTAATCCTAACGGGAGATTTCATCTGAAAGACTGCCAGAGTCAAAGTTGAAACTTCACAGTGATAATGAAAGCAGCTTCTTAGAATGACAGAACCACAAGAAGGTAGTAGAACCCAGCCGTTAGGGAGAAACACACATTTGGCGGTAAAATACAAATAGCTGAAAAGGCGCCGGGTCTCTCATCCAAGCTGGTTATGTGAACAACAAAGACAGAAATGCAAAATACGTATGAATCGAACTAATATAAAAAAAATATAGTGTTCAACTTACGATTAAAGGTATCTCTGCTACCTGAGAGAAATTATAAATTAAGTTTAACGAACTATCCATTTAGATTCGGTATAGCTCTGCCTCAATCAATTTACAAAAATCGCATATTGTAAATACGAATTTACAACTCAGAGAGCATTATCATCAACAAGAAAAAGTCACAAATAAATAATAGATTGGAAATGCACGAAGCGGATTGACTACTATAACGACTCCACGAATGCGTATTTTAGACACTTGGGCCAGTTAGGGAATAGTACATCGATCGTATGTTTTAGGGGCTTTAAGAGAGTATACCCCTGAAATATCATGTTGAAATATACTGGCTAAAACATTACTTTGTGTTGATTTGTTTTATTTGTTATCCTTTGCCCTTCTGCTGCATTGTACTAGCTTTTTGAAACTTAGTCATTTATTACATATCTCACAATGCTTCGTATTAACTATACTAATTTATTAATTAAAAAAATTCTTCAACAAGGGTGCCATAGATATAATTAATCTGGGTCGAAATTTTTTGGAAAAGAAAAAGAAAATGTTCTAAGTAGATAGGAAGGGATTATTTCATTTCTCGAATTGAGAAGGATAATTTTTGAAGTAATTATTTCTAACGGTTCAATTATAAAAAACTTGCGTTTAGTTCAACACTCTACTAATGTTTTGCAGGATTAATAATAGATTGTTTCGTGCTATTATTTTGCTATACTTACTATCTATTTATTAATATACCCAAACATACACACATAGCTTCACGAACAATATATACACCACCCACGCATACTCAAACATACATACATATACACAGAAACAATGAATAAAAATAATACGCACATTTACTTAATACACCACGTCTGCACACACATACCTGCACTAATTATGGAACAGGGAGCTCCGCCACTGCTTCGGCTCCCTGAACTCCCACCTCCAACCCACGCATGCCGGACTACATGTGCCCCCACTTGCCTGCCCACCTTTACCCATTCTGATAAACCCCTTTTTTCTGTAGCCTTCCAACAGCCTCTTTCTCCTAAATTTACTCTTTATTAATGTAAGACAAGCGACCAATCCGTTGAGACATTTTTTTTCCTTTTCCCACATGCATGAAACAAATAAGACTTTGAATAATTATTCTCCGTGTTTGTTGGGTTTTTTAATCTTGAGCTCTTTATAAATACATATACACACACACATACACATAAACTCTCGTAGAATGCATATTATTGTTAATGCATTTCCTGCCAATTTTATCAAAAATTAAGCATCTGTTAGACAGTTCACTTGACCAAAATCCCGATAAGCCATTTAGTTTCATCGTGTAACGCACAGCAAATTTCACGTTTATATTTTCACAAACACAAAGATTGCAATATTGTGTCGTGTATACAATAGAAATTGTTTGCAAAGCTTCGTTAAATTAAGCATAGTTTCTCTATTTTTTACAGTTATATATTTGAATATATGTCTGTGTGTTGTTGTTTTTCCAGATAACTATAATGAAAGCTTTATTCTTCATTTATTTAATTTTAATGAATAGAGATTGACCAAAAGATAGTTTTGATGCAACAAAGCACGATACTCTGAAGTATACTCGCAGTCATCGCATACACACATACCATACATATACACACATATACATACATGCACGCATACACACACATACACATACATGCACGCATACACACAAACATACATATAAATATATGCACGCATACACACACACACACACACATACATGCACTCATCCACAAAAACATACATATATATATGCACGCATACACACACACATACATATATATAAATGGATACATACACACACACACAGACACACAGACACATACATGCACGTATCCACACAAACACACGTATATATATGCACGCATATACACACATACATACACATACATATATATATATATATATATATATATATATATATATATATATATATATATATATATATATATATATATGCATGCATACACACACACAGACACACATACACATACATGCACGCATACACAAACACACCGAGGCACACACTCACACATACGGAAGTGGATATAGGCTAAAAATACATCAAATCAAAATACAAAGAACATGAATTATACCATTATTCCGATCTTGGAAGTTAGTTATCTTCCTAATATTACTGTTAATGGTATTTAAGTATTTTAGTATTATATGGATTGGCAGTATCAGTAGAGGGTCGGACGCCATGCTTTGCAGCAAAGAGTTACGGCCCTTTATGATCTGAGTTCAAATCCCGCCGAGGTTAACTTTGCCTTTCATCCTTTCGTTGTCGATAAAATAAAGTACCAGTAATGTACTGGGTGATTGCTGGCCTTGTGCCAAAAGTAGAAACAATTATTTTGTTACTATTAATCCTGCAAAAACTAATCAATCCTTCAAAAAATGTGATCAAATTAATTGATAAAAAATATACAGTACCGAAATAGCAATAGTACAGCCATTAATTTGTAGTGCAGTGGATAGATAGAATCGGTAGAGCGTCGGACAACATGCTTAGCAGCATAGAGTTACGGCCCTTTACGTTCTGAGTTCAAATTCCGCCGAGGTTAGCTTTACCTTTCATCCTTACGAGGTCGATAAAATAAAGTACCAGTAATTCACTGGGGTCGATTGAATCGACTTCCCCCTCCTCCCCTTTCAAATTGCTGGCCTTGTGCCTAAAGTAGTAACAATTAATTTGTAGTTTTAATAAACAAGAAATTATTCTATAGATTAGATGAAATTCAAAATACCGGAAAGTTACCGTAAGTAAAACTAAGTTGATTTCGACGATAATTATTCAGTTATTTGGTCAACTAAACTATATGTTCATTGAATGAGAATTACACGGACACGTGTAAACTTAAGGTAACTCTCAAGACAGAATTATTGTGACCGTGAGACATGGTTGGACATTTGAGTTACCCGTACAATCCATCTGATGAGCTTCTACAGAGTTTCCACCGACCCAGTATCACTCACAAGCTTGGGTCAACCTGATGTTATGGTAAAAGACACTGCTATACACACACTCACACGCGCGTGCGCGCACACACATACATACACACACACATACATACATACACGCACACACATACATACACACACACACATATATACATACACGCACACACAGATACACACATACATACATACACACACTCACACTCACACACGCACACACATACATACACACACCCACATACATACACACACACACACACACACACACACACACACACACACACACACACACACACACGAGGCTATGTCAAGAGCACCTTGGCATGCGCTGAAATTTCATTTGATGAATGGGAGAAAATGGCTGAGAGTTGTGCGAAATGGAGACATTTAATCAAGTCAGAAGTAAAAACTTTGAAACTGGTTGAAGGAAACACCAAACACTGAAAAGGAAGGTGAGGAAAAAATAACTGTGCTGAACTGCCGGCTGTTGAACAACATCTAGTTTGCCAGCACTGAGGTCGAGTCTGCCTGAGCAAACCTGGTCTATAAGACATGAACAAAGTCAAATCAGTAGACCTCATTAGGAACAACATAATCTGGAAAGGTGTAAGGAATGTGGCAAGAAATGGGCGAGCATGAGAGGTCTAAAAAGACATATGAGATTGCACAGTCAGAACCAAACAGTGGAAAGTCCCAGAGGGGTCTACAGTTGCCATGTATGAACCAGAGAATGCAAATCTTAGGCTGGTTTTAAGAGCCACATTCGTGCCTTTTTATCAGGTAATGGCAATGCTCGAACACGATTTTGCATCCGTCATGTATGTTTGTATTGCATGTTTCTTTGCACATATAAATTCGCATATGTGTCGAGATGTCAAAAAAGAGTCGGGCCTCGTCATTTTGATGGTCGATATCGAAACAATTGTAATATGTAAATAAATTTTGTACATGTGCTGCAACATTGACTTCGATTCTATTTAATCTCTCTATCTCTCTCTCTCTCTCTCTATATATATATATATATATATGGGGGGTGGGGGTCAGAGGGGGGTATTATTGATTCAACATCAAAGATGGATGAGCTCCTTAACGTCGAGTGCTTTTCCTAATATTACATCATGATTAACTATGTGGAATGACCACTTCTATCCAGTGGTGAACCAACCACCCAACCTAAATGAATATATATATATGTGTGTGTGTGTGTAGAGAGAGAGAGAGAGAGAGAGAGAGAGAGAGAGAGAGAGAGAGAGAGAGAGAGTATATTTGGCAATATACCGTATGTTTAATTAAAAACATTTAGAAGACCATACGCTATCAGTTTTAAAGTAGTGACTATGTCACTTACTTCTTTTCGGCGAAAGAAGGGAGAGAGCTGGCACTATGTTTCACGCTGGTTGGCGTTCATCTGAACCACGTACTCCCATGCTTATATATATATATATATAGGAAAATGTTTAACCCGACGGCAGAGCTCAAGCCGTTTCGATGGCTATTTCTGGACCAGAAATAGCCGTCGAAACGACATGAGCTCTGCCGTCGGGGTTAAATATTTTCCTATATATATATATATATATATATATATATATATATATATATATATAAGCATGGGAGTACGTGGTTCAGATGAACGCCAACCAGCGTGAAACAGTGCCAGCTCTCTCCCTTCTTTCGCTGAAAAGAAGTAAGTGACATAGTCACTACTTTAAAACTGATAGCGTATGGTCTTCTAAATGTTTTTAATTAAACATACGGTATATTGCCAAATATACTCTCTCTCTCTCTCTCTCTCTCTCTCTCTCTACACACACACACACATATATATATATATATATTCATTTAGGCTTGGTGGTTGGTTCACCACTGGATAGAAGTGGTCATTCCGCATAGTTAACCATAAGTCTACTACCCTAAGTATTGAGTATTCTGGTGCGTTATGGTCCATCTGGTTCCTTACCACACTCCCTTCGTTATATATATATATATTATATATATATATTATACATATTATATATATATATATTATATATATATATTATACATATTATATATATATATATTATACATAATAATACACATGCACATACACACACACATATACATGCCCATCCATCCATACATACACATACATATATACACATACATATATATTGCTGAGATGATGTTTTAGTAGTGTCAATATATATGATAACCAACTGTAACAAATATAGTAACACGGGATAAAACTTATTAATTAACTTTTTAAAATCCTTTCAGAGTCGTGGATTGGCAGTATCGGTAGAGGGTCGGACGCCATGCTTTCCAGCATAGTTACGTCCCTTTACCATCTGAGTTCAAATCCCGCCGAGGTTGACTTTGCCTTTCATCCTTACGGGGTCGATAAAATAAAGTACCAGTAATTGCTGGCCTTGTGCCTAAAGTAGAAACAGTTATTTAGTGTGGAAAAAATTTAATATAGAAAGACAATACTGACAGTAATGTTAAAAATGTTGTTAAATGGCAGAATATATTATACAGAGGAGATTAATTAGATGTTACTATGCATTGTTTAGCGGCTACTCTTTCAAAAAACGGTTTTTTCTTTTGTTCTTCGTGTCTTTCAGCTTTTCCAAAATAAATATTCCAAATATGTGTTATGCTGATATATCTTTATCTCTTCCCATCTATCAAACACTTGCAAAAACACAAACGCACATACACATATATACATCGATGCACTTACATATACACACTCACACTCACACGCGTACCCCCCCCCCCCCCCACACACACACACGTATATATACAGAGTAAAAGAAAGAGAAATATAAATTGATAGATAGAGAGATAGATATATTTCTTTATTTTCCACTAGGGCACAAGAGAAAGGGACAAATACACAGGGGGGAGTTTACATAAATGAGAGTAAAGAAAAAGGCATAACAATAAGAATAATATAATAATAAAAAGTCCTCAAAAGGGAGGGGGCGTGTTGGGGATTGCACATACCCCCGAAAAGTGTGCAACCCTTTTCGCGGGGGAAGCCCAGAGAGGAGGCGCTCCCCCTTTCCTCTTCACTTCTTCACCTACAGAACAATGTAGAGAGAAGGCCCATTTACACGAGCCATTCTCGCTTCTTTCACCCACCTTTCATAAAACTGGCTGGGGCCAAGCACTTCTCTCTCCATCCTGATCCTTCTTCCGAAGTGGTATCGGAAGAAGTAAACCAGGTGTTGGCCGGAGAGAAAGTCACCCGATCTCAGACCTTTCAGGCGCGTCCACCACACAACCTCTTTCATCATGGCGATTACGCACAGAAAGACCGCGTCTGCTTCATTTCTGAAGGGAGGAGGAGGTTTGATGTTCACCACAGACTCGGCGGCCAATCGAATCGGCGCCACACGCGACAGCAGTCGTTTGACGTAGCCCCACAGATCGGCAACGCCCGGGCAGTGTACTAGTGCGTGCGCAACGGTTTCCTCGTCGCGCACGCATCTGGGACAGATCTTTTTCGCGGGATCCCTGCACGAGCGCCCGTGTCTGTAGAGCTTTTCTCGAACGGGCAGAGCCCCCCGGTAGCACTGCCAGGCTAGGGACCTCTGGAAGTAGTCCATGGGTCCCGTGCCGAAAGTTCTACCGAACAGGCTGGCCAGTTCGTCCTCCTCCATGCCTAGCGACTCTCCAAGGGTGTCGTCGCCCCTGCTAGCCACCAGCCCTCTGTAGAATGTCGAGGTGGATTCTCCACTGATAGTCGGGTCCGCTTGCCAGAGAGCCGTGAGCGTCTGGGCACACTCGGTGTGCCAGTTGCCCAGTTTTCTCGGTCTTTGCTTCAGCCAGGATTGCAGCTCGGTGAGCGAGACGAGCTGTGGGAAGGCTCGCCTCACAAACGTGGCCCACACCGGCTGACCGGTGAGGAATACCTGTAGATGCCGTAGCCTCAATGCGTGCCTACGCATCAACAGCCACGGCATACCCAGCCCTCCTTTCGAAGGGTGCTGGCAGCAGATGGATCTCCTCACAATGAGAGGCCGCTTCTTCCAGAGGAACTGAAAGAGCATGCGCTCCATGATGGTGATCGTTTCCTTGGGGCAAGGCACGACGGTCAGGCGGTAGTAGATGACGGACGCTATGTAAGCGTTCGTCACCTCCGCCCGACCTTTCAGTGATAGTTTGCACTTGGCGCACTTCTGGGTCAGCGCAAACACCCTGCTCGTCACCTCGCCCCAATTCTTCTCCACCTGGAGGTCCGTTCCGAACCAGACCCCGAGCAGCTTCACCGGGCCCTCCGTCCGCCGCCCGACGACACCGTCTAACGGCAACGGTTTGCCCCTCCACGTTCCGAGTTGCAAACCGACTGACTTGTCCCGGTTCAGCCTAGCCCCCGTCAGCCTTTCGTATTCCTCCAGCAGGGTGGCGATCGCCCCAATTTCCGAGGCGTCCGCCACCATTACTGTTACGTCGTCGGCATAGGCCGAGACCGCTTTGTGCAATCCCGGTTCCAGGGGTATGCCCCGCAGCACCTCCAACTTCCGCAGCAGTGGCTCGAGAGCCAATACGTACAGAAGGGAGGAGAGGGGGCACCCCTGCCTGATGGACCGGGTGATTTGAAACGGTCCGAGAGCTAGCCGTTTACTTTAACCCTAGAGCAGACGTTGCCACTGTGCATGGCAGAAATCCAACCCCTGAAAACGGGTCCGAAGCCTGCCGCCGCTAGCACCGCATCCAGGTAACCATGGTCGACCCTATCGAACGCCTTAGATTGATCCAAGTTAATCAGGGCCCCACCATAGCCGGGTTCGTTCCCAACCCTCTCTACGATGTATCGCATGAGGTGAAGGTTGTCGTGAATGGATCTGGACGGGATAGCGCATGTCTGCGCGTCTCCCACCAAACCACCCACCACAAGCGCCAACCTCTTCGCCAACACCTTGGCCAAAATCTGTAACTCTGCATTCAGCAGAGTTATGGGCCTAAAGTTACTTAAGTCGTCCCCCTTGCTCTCGTCCTTCCTCACTAGCGTGACTACACCCTTGGTCACAGAACAGGGAATTCTCCCGTTCTGTTGCCAGTTGCAATAGACAGCCTCGAGGAGTTCGGAGAACAAGACCGGCATAGCTAAATAAAGTTCGTATGGTAGACCATCGAGACCCGGAGATTTGCGTCTGCTGCATTGGCTGAGCGCTTCACCGATTTCAGCGGCTGTGATTGGCCTTTCGCAGCACTCCGCTTCGCCGCTCGAAAGACGCGGTAGACCGTCGAGGTATGGACCGAAGTCCACATCCCCGTCCGGCCCCACGCCCCCTCCGAACAGTCGAGCAAAGTGCCTTTGAAAGGCCTCGCACATCCGCTCAGGTTCAAGGATCACCCGTCCATCCTGGTCTCGCAAAGACCGAATGGTGGATTTAATCCCACTCTTGGCTTCTGTCACGCGGGCCCAGCTAACAGCGTTGGTCCCCTCGTTTTCTAAAGCACGTATTTTACTTCAGACAACGCAGCCTTCGTGCTTCGCGTCAAAGAACTGGCTCAACGCCGTTCTCGACGCTAACACTCTGTCCACGTCTCCGCTCCTAATCGCCTCTCCTAGTTTATCTGTTAACTCCCTTTCCCTCCTATTTCTATTCGCCGCTAGTTCCTTACTGTAACCTATCGAACTTACTTTAATCTCTCTCTTTAGAGATACCCACCACCTGCTGTTGACGATCGCTCCCGTCAACCGCATCTTAACTAAGCTACTAATCCGGTTCCTGTAATCTTTCTTTGCCGGCAAGGACAAGTTCATCTTCCAGTAACCGGGACCCTGTCTATGCGTTCTATCAAGGTTGACCACACAGGTCACTAATTTGTGATCTGAATAGCCAACCATGAGCAATTCTGGACAACTAAATACGTTCCTATCCTTACTCCTAACCAAAAACCTATCTAGGTACGATCTAGATTGACCACTGCGGTTTGCCCAGGTCCAGGTTGGCACAGTTGGAAAATCTAGTCGAAATCTATCGACCAGGTCGAATCGATGGAGTAACCCCTTGAGCCCCGCCTTCACCGCCTCCGACGTCCAGCACCAGTAATCGACCCCCCGGGTCCGAGTGAACAATCTGTACGTCGAGAGCCAGACGTTTATCCAGCAGTACGGCAACCCCACCCCCGCTTCCGGGTTGACAGAGAGATGCGTGCATCTTAAAGTCATCGAAGGCGGGAGCCAGCTGTCGCACGCTGCTGATCCGACTCTCGCAAACAACCATCACATCTATACTTCGTGACCTGAGGTCACTTAGAAGCTTTGCTTGCTTCCAAGCTGAGCCCAGGCCACGCGCATTCAAACAGCCAACTCTCAAGTGATCTATTTTGGTGTTGAAAGTGAAGAAAGAAAAGCACCTACCTCTCCGGGTTGTGTAATTTCCATGGGGTCGGGTGTGTTGGGTGGAGGGATGTTTTGTGGTGGTGTGGGGGTATCCGAGTGTGGTGGGGTTGGGGTATTTGGAGTTGTGTCAGGGAGAGGGGAGGTTATGGGGAAATCTTTCAAGAGGACGCGATTTATCGGTTTTAAACAGGGGGGGGGGGGCTGACGTCCTGTTTAAATTGTTCTTTTCAGGAACGATAAAGGTCCAGAGGGACCTTTATCATTTTTAAATGGGTGAAGTTCTCTGTTGAGATAAAGTTTGGCCCTTCGGTCTGCACCAAAAGGCTATTGTTTATTAATTTAAACAGTTTTTTGTTTTCTTTATTTATATATGTGTATTGCAAAGTCTTTTTTTTGTGATGCTGTCAATGTTTCGAAGAGGGGAGGCGCAGATTTATTTTTGTTTGTTGAGGGTGGGGTGTTTTTGATTGGAGTTGGTGTTTGTGTGTGGGTTATTTGTTGTTGTGGTGTGCTGGGTGTGTACTTTCGTTTTTTTCTTTTAACTTGTCTGAAGGCTTCTCCTCCTTCTTCTTCAGAAGTTGGGGGAAACTCTTCAGCGCTAGGTGGGAGGGACGTGGTGTCTGGTTGTTGTTTTTTTGCGGGAGGGGTAGATTTGTTGCTGTTTTTTTTATTATTAGTTTGGAATATGTTTTGTGGTGGTTGTGGTGGTGGTGATGTTTGTGTCGTGCTTGTGGTTGGTGATGGTGGTGGTGATGTTTGTGTTGTGGTTGGTGATGGTAGTGGTGATTTGTGTGTCGTGCTTGTGTTTGGTGCTGGTGGTGGTGATGTTTGTGTTGTGCCTGTGGTTGGTGTTGTCTGTATTTTGTTTGCTGTGTGTGGTATTAGTGTATTTTTGGAGGTGGGTGGTGTTGGTGTACTGTTTGTGGTGGGTGTGGGCAATAGTCCTTTTTGGGGGATACGATTCGGGCAGTTAGCCTTAACGTGTCCCCTTTCCATGCATGAATAGCATGCTGGTTTTCTCCCCTCTACAATTATATATATTGGGGTGAGGTCATCCAGCCAGATGCGATCCGGGATTTGCGCTATTCTTTCGGGCCTCATTTGGACTAGTAGGTCGAGGCCCATTCCCAGGAACGCATCTCCAGATGCCTTCCCCATTGACAGCACTGTGTCCGCGCCCATGTCTATGAAGCCAGCAATAGCCCACCAGAAGTCCATTGTGGGCAGCATTGTCTGTATTTTAACTCTCTGTTTTCTTCTACCCATGGAGGAGGGATAGAAACTGTATGCTGTTGATGAGAGTGGGCTTAGGGAAAGCCTCTGTGCAGTTTCCTTGTCTTTTGTTAAAACAGAAATGCTGCCATAGAGTTGGTCCTTTCGTATGAAGAGAATATTCTTCATATAGTCTTTTAGGACCAACTCTATTTCCATTTGGCTGGGCTGTGCTGGCTTTCTCGAGTGGTTTAGAATTGTTCTAAACAGAACAGTGTTTTCTAGTCTCGTTTTCTTGAATTCTGGAGGGGAATTAATGGAAAACATTCCGTTCTCCCCCAAGACTATGCGTTGTTTTGCTTCTGCCAGTTTTTCTCTGGCGGCAGTCAAGTCAATAGGTGTATATATTATAGATTTTTTTGTTGTCTGGGCGAAAGTTGCCTTGTTGTTTTTTGTATTCTTATTTTCTGTTTGTTTGTTTTCCGTTTGCTCATTTTCCGTAACATTTGTTTTTTCATTTTCCTTGTTTGTTTCGTTGTCTAGTTTTGTTGTATCCATTTTTTGTTCTTCAGACTTGGGGGGGGGGGGGGCGTGGCAGAGCTAATGGCAGACATGTCTGCCATCTTTCCCGCCATGCGTCCAACAAAGAATTTTTACAGAAAAATAGTTATTTATTTTATTTTACCCCCTAAAAAGGGGGTAAATGTAAAAATGTTTCCCTAAATAACAGGGGTAAGTGTTCCAAATGTGTTGCACTGAAAAAATTCACTGGTACTTACTATAGTAAGGGTAAATTCCGATAGAATAGCAGAGCCGATGTGAAGCGTGTCTCACTCTATCAATATAGATAGATAGATAGATAGATAGATAGATAGATAGATAGATAGATAGATAGATAGATAGATAGATAGATAGATAGATATGTTTCATTATTAGCCACAGGGGCACAAAAGAAGGGGACAAATACAAAGGGGGAAGTTTACATACAATAAAAACGTGTAAAATACTATCACAAATGCAATTTAAAAATTAATCGATTTTCCCCAAGAGGGAGAGACATTACATATGGGTAGCACATACCCCCGAAAAAAATGTGCAACCCTCATCACCAGGAGTACGAAGAGTTTGTACTCCTTTCCTCTCCTCCTCTTTTTCCTCAACCTACAAGCTGATATAGAGAGAAGGCCCATTCACTCAGGCCATTTTCGCCACTTTCACCCACCTTTCATAAAACTTGCTGGGGTACAGCACCTCTCTCTCCATCTTGATTCTTCTTCCAAAGTGGTATTTGAAAAAAAGAATCAGTTGTTGGCCGGAGAGAAAGGTGTCTGACCTCAGCCCTTTTAACCTCGTCCACCACCTCTTCCATACAACCACCTCGTCCATACAACCTCTTTCGCCATAGCTATCACACAAAGGAAAACCGCCTCTCCTTCGTTTTTGAAGGAGGGTGGAGGTTTGATCATGACAATGGACTCGGTGGTCAACCGGGTTGGTCCCACCCGCGACAATAGTCGTTCTACATAGCCCCACAGGTCGGTAACGCCCGGGCAGTGTACGAATGCGTGCGCGATGGTTTCTTCGTATCGCACGCATCTCGAACAGATCTTTTTCGAAAGGTCCCTGCCCGGGCGCCCATGTTTGTAGAGCTTGTCTCGAACTGGTAGAGCTCCTCGATAGCACTGCCAGGCCAGGGACTTTTGGAAGTTGTCTATCGGTCCCGGTCAGAAGGTTCTACCGAACAGACTAGCCAGTTCGTCTTTCTCTACGCCTAGAGTTTCTCCGAGCGCGTCGTCGCACTTGCTGCGGACCAACCCTCTATAGAATGACGAAGTGGAGTCTCCGCTGATCGCCGGGTCCGCCTGCCAGAGGGCTGTAAGCGCCTGAGCACATTCGATGTGCCAGTCACCCATTGTCCTCGGTCTTTGCTTGACCCAGGACTGCAGCTCGGTCAGCGAGACGAGTCGTGGGAAGGCTCGCCTCACGAACGGGGCCCATACCGGTTGTCCGGTGAGGAATACGTGGCGGTGCCGCAGCCTGAGCGCGTGTTTGCGCATCGTCAGCCACGGTATCCCGGCCCTCCGCCTAAAGGGTGTTGGCAGCAGATGGATCTTCTCACCAAAGGAGCCCGTTTCTTCCAAAGGAATTGGAAGAGCGCGCGCTCCATTTTGGTGAGAGTTTTGGCTGCACAAGGCACGACGGTCAAGCGGTAGTAGATGACGGACGCTATAAAAGTGTTCGCCACCTCCGCTCGACCTTTCAAGGATAGTTTGCACTCGGCCCACTTCTGGGTGAGCGCAAACACCTTGGTCGTCACCTCGTTCCAGTTCTTCTCCACCTGGAGGTCCGGACCAAACCAGACCCCGAGCAGCTTTACCGGTCCTTCCGTCCAGCGTCCGACGACGCCATCGGATCGCATCGGTTTGCCTCTCCACGATTCGAGTTGCAAACCGACGGACTTGTCCCGGTTCAGCTTCGCTCCTGTGAACCTTTCGTATTCCTTCAGTAAGGTGCCGACTTCCTCGATTTGCGAGGTGCTCGACACCATTACTGTCACGTCATCGGCGTAGGCCGACGCTGCTTTCCGCAGTCTCGGTTGTAGAGGGATGCCCTGCAATAGCTCCAACTTCCGCAGTAGTGGCTCGAGAGTCAGTACGCACAGAAGGGAGGAGAGAGGGCATCCCTGTCGGATGGATCGCGTGATATGGAACGGCTCCGAGAGGTAGCCGTTCACCTTGACCCTTGAACAGATGTTGCTGTTGTGCATTGCAGCAATCCAGCCCCTGAACACGGGTCCGAAGCCTGCCGCCTCGAGCACCGCATCCAGGTAACGATGGTCAACCCTATCGAAAGCCTTAGACTGATCCAAGTTGATCAGGACCCCACCGAAGCCGGGTTTACACCCTACCCTCTCTATGAAGTATCGCATGAGGTGGAGGTTGTCGTATATGGACTTGGTCGGGATTGCGCATGTCTGCGCTTCTCCCACCAGGTTTTCGACGACAAGCGCCAGCCTCTTTGCCAACACCTTCGCCAAAATCTGTAACTCTGTGTTTAGAAGAGTTATGAGCCGGAAGTTGCCTATGTCATCCTCCTTATTCTCGTCCTTCCTGACTAGTGTGACTACGCCCCTGGTCACAGAACTGGGAATTCTCCCGTTCTGCTGCCAGTTGCAGTAGACCGCTTCCAGGAGACCGGAGAACAAGTCCGGCATTGCTACGTAAAATTCGTAGGGTAGACCGTCGAGACCTGCATTGGCTCAGCGCGTCCCCTATCTCAGCGGCTGAAATCGGCTTTTCGCAGAACTTCTCCTTGCTGTCCGAGAGTCGCGGTAGGCCGTCGAGGTATGGACCGAAATCCATAGCCCCTCCCGGCGCGCCGCCCTGCCCGAACAGCTGAAAGGCCGCGCACATCTGCTTCGGCTCACGTATCACGCGTCCGTCTTGGTCCGTCAAAGACCGAATCGTGGACTTGTTGCCACTTTTCGCCTCCGTCACCCGGGCCCGGCTAACAGCTTTGGCTCCCTCGTTACCCAGAGCACGTATTTTGCTTCTGACAACGCAGCCCTCGTGCATTGCGTCGAAGAACTGGTCTAAGGCCGTTCTCGTTGCTAGCACGCTGGCTACGTTCCCACTTCTAATTGCCTCTTCTACTTTATCTACCAGTTCCTTCTCGGTCCTATTTCTATCTAACGCTAATTCTTTACTAAAAACTAACGAGTCTAATCTAACTGCCCTCTTGAGAGAGTACCACCATCTGTTGTTGACAATGGCCCCTGTCAAGTGCTGTTTAACTAAAGTGCTAATCCGTCTACTGTAGGCTTTGCATGTCGGTAACGACAAGTTCAGCTTCCAGTAGCCGGGTCCTTGTCTATGGGTTCTATCAAGGTTGACCATGCAGGTCACTAGTTTGTGGTCTGAATAAGCAACCATGAACATTTGTGGACAGCTTAACATGTCCCTATTCTTATTTCTAACTAGAACCCTATCTATGTACGATCTAGATGTTCCGCTAATATTAGTCCACGTCCTCAGTGGCACAGTCGGAAAATCTATTCGATATCTATCGGCCAGGTCAAATCGGCCGATTAACTGTTTGAGGCTGTTACACCCCCCCCCCCTTTATCGGGACATGCTCCCACATAGTCTCAACGTGCATCTAGGATTCCATTCCAGTCCCCCACTAAAAGCAAGGAGCGGGACGTTCCCAGAAAAGTCTCTAGACGTTTGAAGAAGTCTGGCCGCGGTGTCCCGGATGGAGCATAGGCGGCCAGAAGGCTCCACCTTCACTACCGTCAACATCTAGGACCACCAGTCGACCCTCCTGGTCTAGATGTACCGTCTGTGTTACGAGGTCCAGGTGTTTCCGCAGCAAAACGGCAACCCCGCACCCACCTCGCGGCTGACAGAGAGATGCGTAGATCTCAAAGTCGTCGAAGATGGGGGCCAGTTGTTGCTCGCTGTGAATCCCGGACTTGCAAATGGCTACTACATCCATACTGTGCGACCTGAGGTCGTTTAAAAGTTTGCCCTGTTTCCAGGGCAGCCCCAGGCCGCGTACACATCCAACTCTTATATTGGCCATATTGGTGCTGAAAAGTTAAAAGAAGAGGAAAAGAAATCACTCACCTCTTTGTCTCCTGGGGACCAGGCTGCACGATTTCTATGGGGGTGTTGGAGGGGTTGTCTGGGTGGGTGGTGGTTTCCGGTGGGGTGGGGATGGAGATGTTTGGTGGGGAGGGGTGTCTGGTGGGGTAGGGTGTCTGGGGTGAGGGTGGGAAACATTTTAAAAGGACGCGGTTAATGGGTTTAACACAGGGATTACCCACGTCCTTAGGAAAGTTTTCCTTTAAAGACTTATAGGTGTCCGTAGGGAGCCTAATCATCTTTAAATTAGGTCTGTCTGCACAGTTCGAAAAGTTTTCCCTTCGGTTTTCACCGAAGGGTCGTGAGAGATGACCTCCATTAAAGTTTTGTTTTCACTGTTTATGTATGTGTAATGTTCTTGTTGTGTTGCGGTGATTTTTGTCTGTTGTTCCTGTGGGAGC
>OZ024740.1:70876042-70881042 GCA_964016885.1 Eledone cirrhosa
AGAGAGAGAGAGAGAGAGAGAGAGTGTGTGTGTGTGTGTGTGTGTGTGTGTGTGTGTGTGTGTGTGTGTGTGTGTGTGTGTGTGTGTGTGTGTGTGTGTGTGTGTGTGTGTGCATGAGAGAGAGAGAGTGTGTGTGTGTGAGTGAGAGAGAGTGGGGGTGAGGACACGGTTTAATTGCTCTAACCTTTTTATAACTTGTTCTGACTACCATTTCTTTTCAGGTAAATGATGACATACAAGAAGCTAACTCAGCAAATAAAAAGGCACGCTGCAATCATTACCTTGAAGGCAGAGCATAGTGAATTAGAGATTGCTCGTTTCCTAAAAGTTGCATGGTCGTAAGTTTTCAAAGGTCACATAGTGCTGGAAGACATTGGCGTGGATTCTACAGCAGCAACCAAACGTAAAACGCCTGCTAAAGGTCCTAAAACCATCAGAACACACAAATTTGTACGAAATTATCGATAAGGACCGCAGAAAAGCAATTAGTGCTATTGATATGGAACTTAAGGTTTCAAGGCACACTATCGGAAGAATTCTGCATGAGAACTTAGAATCCAAGTCATATGTAAAGCAGAGAGACTAATTCATGTCTGCAAAGATAACTGTTTGATCCTCGCAAAGCACTTGTTGAGCAAGTTGAAACATCAAGTGTCTGGAATGCTTTGATAAGAAAAACTTTGATCAGGAGCAAAAGGTTAACCGAAGTAATGACAGATAGCTATGCAGAGACCCTAGAGAGGTACCAACGGTCATGCATACAAAGTTTCAGGCAATTATAATGGTTCTGGGAGTCGTGAGCAACAAAGGAGATGTCATGCCGCTTCACTTCTTTCATTATAGCTTAAGAGTCAACACTGCTGACTATAAGAAGGTGTTGAGGAGATACTATAGATAAAGAGCGTGAGCAAAGGAAGACCGTGCACTTACCAACAAGACGCTGAGTCGTCTCATAAGGCCAAGGCGACCCAAGAATGGGTTACAATCTCCAGATCACGTCCCCCCAGACATATAAAGTGTTCAGTCCACCTACCCATGATTCCTGCTGAATCTTTAATGGGGACGTTCCCATCGTTTGACGTTAATGTTACCACTTTTGATGACTGTGTCAAACACTTATCTTATTGTGCTAAATAATACCTTCAAGTATCTGCAGTTATAAGCTTTATGTATCTTTGCTGAAACTTCTTCAAGCCATTTTTACATTGCAGTTTTGACTTTGTTTCTTTGAAAGCCTTCTCATTGGACCCTCTGCAATAAGACACTTCTCATACAGCTTGTTCTTCTCTTCAATGAGCATGGTGATTGCAGCATCATTATCATCAAACCAGTCTCGGTGTTTTGTTTTCTTAAGACCGAGTACATCAGCCCCAGCACCGTAAACCTGTGTTTTAAACTGTTCCCAAGTTCCATCAAAGGTTGTCAAGTGCATTATGAAGAGCATCTCGCATTTCTAAACTTTGCAGTTTGGACACATCTGTATGTTTTGGAACTTATACCTCTGCTGGCCTCACTTTTCTTCTGATCTGCACTCATCCTACACGTACAAGTTTATGGTCTGTACCATATTCTGCACTACGCATTACTCTTACAGAACAGATATCTTGGAAGTCTCTCTTCCTGGTGATGATATAATCCAAGATGTATTCATATTTGGATCTAAGGTGTATCCATATTGCCTTGTGCGTCCCCTTTTGCTGAAAAACGTATTGTACACGACCAGCTCAAACTCAGTGCATAATTGAAAAGGTGCAGACCATTGGTATTCATCTTGCCCATGGCGTGACATCCTAAAACGCTCCAGATGTGATTGCCCTTTCCCACACGTGCATTGAAATCTCCAAGAAGCAAGATCTTGTTCGAATATGGAATCGATGTTATACATTCTCGTAAATCTTAGTAAAATGTCATGATTGATACTTGATTATTATCCAGAGTAAGGGCATACACTGAATTGACAGTCAGTAAGCGTCCCCTTGAAAGAAGAACTCTCAGATGCATAATACGATCATCAATGCCTTGTGGTTGCTCCAACCGCTTTGTGACTTCTGTCCGGACAGCGAAAATCTCTCCTCCATTTCTTTTCTCTCCATTTGATTTCCATTTCCAGAAAAACGTATATTCAGCACCTATCTCTGATAGAAGACTTTCACCACTAAGACAGGTTTCAGAGAGTGCAGCTATAGCAATATTATACCTGCTCAATTCTCTGCCAGCAATAGCAGTTCTACGTTCTGGATTTGTGGGTGATTCCCAGTCAAGAAGTATTCTAACATTCCATGTAGCTACATTCAACGCAATACTATTATTTTGAAAATTCTTCTGAAAATTACTATTCTTGTTTTTCTTGCTGGTATGGTCAGCAGTCTGCCACAGGTAGCTGACCAGCTTGATCGTGGAACAGACAATGTTTGGGTCACCTTTTCTACACCTCTTCCAAGATTTGGGCGAGCAGTGTTCTTTCTTGAAAGGGTTGCTCAGTTACACAAGACGTCGCTCAAGCCAGTTCCTACTCCGAAAACTGGCATTAACGTTAGATAAGCCTTAAGCCGCCTGTGTATAGATTAGTTACTGTACACCTCAAACTTGTTAGGTCTGTATGCGTCACCGCTTCCCCATCACCGCAGGACTGAAGAGATATCTGCACATGCTGCTCTCTGAATATCAACAGCCAGAATCCGTAGACAAACAGATGCAAGATGATTGGTAGCTGTATCTACCGGAAGTTTATTCCACAGTGTGCTCGCAGGAAAAGAAATATTAGTAGCTGTATCAACCGAACCGCGGGTTTTTTCCAGATAAATAAATAAGATAAAATTAAATTTAAATAAAATAATTATTTTAAAGTTTTAAAGTGTTTAAAAAAACATGCGTGCACAAATAATCCCACACACACCCACATATACATATTTACACACCCACAAAATATGCACACGCTATCAGATGGCCGTTGAAGCTTATGAGTTCCTCCGCTTTTTGTCATGCTTTGTTTTTAATCCCGCAGGGTGTTCAAAACCACTCTCCTCGCCAAGCAAGCTTAGTGGGGTTGCCAGTTGAGTCACCGACGACCCGACCATGTGACAGGTTGCACTGAGTCAGAAGCGACTTCACATACATACATACATACATACATACATACATACATACATACATACATACATACATACATACATACTACATATACACGTGTATAGATACAAAACATGCACGTGAACACATATAACTCAAAGCAGACAGACCCACACATGCAATAACATCCATACCTGCACACACACATGCGCGCGCATGCACGCACGTACGCATGCAGACATACACATACATACATACATACATACATACATACATACATACATACATGCATAGTAGCTGCCAACTCGTTTTCGAGTACGGCCACTACTTTATATCCATGTAGGAGAACCCCTACCGATGCGCTGAACGAGTGTGACTTTTTAGTCCAGCCAGCGACTTGAAAACTCTGGTACAAACACTACACTTGTGACAATTATTGACACATAGTGCTGGGCCCATGGTACCATGTGACGACAAGTGCAGAGAGATCTCCAGATATAAAGCAATGCCTGTGCCGTGAAGCTTTTATAGTGAGCAAAGGCACTACACAAAGCCAGTCCCACTCTCTTAACCAAGATGATATTTACCAAAAAGAAGAACAAGTCAACATCATTTGATACCATCAGGGTTGCAGGTGTTATATCAGAGTTTTCCTTCATACATACATACATACATACATACATACATACATACATACATACATACATACATACATCGCAATTACAACCGTTGTACACAGTGGACCTACGAGTCCAAGTGTGCATATTTGGCAGTAAAACGTGGAAGAGCTGTGCCCTCCTCTAGAAATCTAGAGATGAACGGCCTGACAATACAACCTCTGCAGTCAGGTGACAACTACAGATATCTTGGACAGGATGAGAATGTCAGATATGATGGACCCATAAATAAGGAGAAAACCAGAACTGAATACCTCAGAAGAGTAAAGAAAATATGGTCATCAGAACTGTCAGCATACAACAAATACATTGCCCACAATACTTATGCTGTGCCAATTCTAACGCCAACATTTGGCCTACTGAACTGGTCATTGCAAGAACTAAGTGAGATGGATGTTAGAACTCGAAAACTTCTCAGTGTTACTGGGAACTTTAACATCAATGGTGATGTGGATAGGCTATACTTCTCACGCAAGGAAGGTGGCCGGAGTCTAAAATCAATATTAACAACATATGAGACCCGGATAGTGACACTGAAGCAACACCTTCAACAGAGGAAAAAGGTTGGCAACCATCTTGCCCAGGTTTATGACCATGAAAAAAGAAATATCATTAGAATAGCGACTGATCTGGAGGAGAGATATGGAATAAAGCCCGATATAAATCTCTCACCCAGAGAAATCGGAAGATCCTATTCAATGTTCAAACAAGAAAAAAAAATTGACCAATTTATAGAAAAAGTTGTGCATGGATACTTGAGGCGTAAAACACAGACCATAGAGGGGATAAACCACTCAAAAAGCCTGGCATGGAGTTCCGACAAGTTTATGACATCACACCTTGAGGGATATCTCTATGCAATACAGGAACAAGAACTCCCTACCAAATATCTGCTGCACAAAAGAGGAGGGCCAGCAGCTGACAATAAATGTAGGCTATGTAAAACAAAGATCGAGGATGTAAGCCACATTGTTGCCAGCTGCGAAAGAATGTCATCTCGCTACTACCTCCCCATGAGACACGATGGGATAGCTAGAACCATCTGGAACGCACTTCGGAAAACAAAATTAACAACAAACGAGGAAGAATATATTGAGACAGATGGCACTAAGGAATACTGGTGGAACCTGAAAATAAAAACTGCCACCAGATTAAAGCACAACCGGCCTGATATTGTAGTTTGGGACCACACATTGAAAACGTGTTCTGTTGTGGAGATCAGCTGCCCACTTGATGTAAACGTTGTCAGAAAAA
>OZ024740.1:70886042-70896042 GCA_964016885.1 Eledone cirrhosa
CGAATAAAAAAAAAGAAAAAAAAACCATAGTTGTGAGGTTAAGGCGTTCACTTCGTAACAAGCTGGCTCTGGGTTTATTTCCGGTGCGTAACACCTTGGGCAAATATCTTCTACTATTGCCTTGAGTTGATCAAAGACGGAAACTGCAGAAGCCCGTCGTATATATAACAAAGAAAGTGTGGTAAGGAACCATGTGGACCATAACGCACCAGAGTACTCGATACTTAGGGTAGTAGAGTGGGTAATAAGAAAAGAGTCAGGACCCCGACGGCTATATATATATATATAAATATATATATATGTAAATATATATATATATATATATATATATATATATATATATATATATATATATATATATATATAAACAATGTACGAAGCCGAATTTTCGGCTTTCTAAGCGGTAAGAATATAAAAGTATAAAGAAAGTGCTTAAGCATAGAAATGCTGTAAAGAAAGCTTATAAAATAGGGTGAAAACCGTTAAAAGAATTTTCCAACGAGCGCTATCAGGAATTGAACTACATATCATCCAGATAGCGGCTAGAAGTCATCTGGAAGATATGGTTTCAATTAATTCCTCATAGCGGTCGTTAGTAAATTCTTTTTCTGTCTTTTAAGGGTCTTCATCCTATTTTATAAGCTATCCCTATAGCATTTCAGCGCTTAGGCACGTTCTTTATACTCATATATATCATTAGTTGTTTGTAGGGGAAAATAATATTAAAAGTATATAAACATGAAAATAATTAAGTAAATAAAGTAAATATTCGTCTTTAATAATTGATAGAATAACCGAACCCGATATCAAACGATGTAAAATATTTAAGCAAATCCATACGTAAGTGTAAAGTAGGTAAGACCATAAATATTCCAAAGGTAAATATTTATAATATATTAATAATATAACTTTAAAAAAAGGTTTGAGTATTCAAACAATCACGGTGGTTGAGTGGTACAACTGCTGGTTACATAATTGTATAATTACTGATTTTAAATGGAAAAGACTGTTCGGAGTTCCATCTCCTCGCGCCCATACGAAGAAGACTTCTGTTTCTCGTTTTGCAACTGGAAGGTAGAAGTTTTGTGTATCTGACAATAGCGATGCATGGTATTGCTGGCCATAGGCAAGTCCCTAGCAGGACTGAAAAGCCACCTCCGTGATGCTCATGCTTAAGTATCAAGCGATGGCATTACTCGAAATCAAGTTGCAGTCATTATCATCATATATATATACATATGCACACACACATATATAAATAGATATGTATGTATGTATATTAAGTGTTAAAGCCCGAAGCTCATTACTATTATATTGTGGATGTGCATATTTCACAAGATCTTTTTTATTGGAGAAGGTAAGAAATTCTTAATATATTCTATAATCCGTATTTTTACTTTACAATTTCACGGTCAATTGCATACACAGAAATAGAGAGGACTTTTTTAAAATGTTATTTGTTCGATACAAAAATTGAATGATAGTATTGTAGTTGAGGGTGGGCCCCTTTGTCTCATCATGGCAACCAATATTTTTAGACCTAGTCCGCCAATGTATATATATGATGTATATATATACGTGTGTGTGTTCGTATCTGTGTTTACGGTTGTATGTATCCCATAACCTAGCGGTGCAACGAGGAAGTACTAGACTTGAAAAAGTGAATACTGAGGTCTATATT
Source organism: Eledone cirrhosa (assembly GCA_964016885.1). Lineage (NCBI taxonomy): Eukaryota > Metazoa > Mollusca > Cephalopoda > Octopoda > Eledonidae > Eledone > Eledone cirrhosa. The sequence goes on from OZ024740.1 coordinate 70,887,724, forward strand.
ATCGACTAAGTCGAAGCAGTGGCGCAGTCTACTGACTGAAATAAGTAAAACTAAAATAAAATATATAGTATAAACACTGAATGAATAGATGGCTGGGTCAATGACCTGTGAAAGACTGGTGCAAAATTACGAGAATTACAGAGGCTGACTTTGGAGGAGTGATGCTAAAGCTGTGAAGTCTTTAATGCATTAATTTCAACTCTTCTTATTAATATCTGCATTGTTCTTTTCCAGGTAAACTGGCATCTGACTGATCAAAGAAGACTTTAAAAGTAACTAGTAGCCACTTCTCTTGAAAATGGACAAAATTTGTCATCGTGGTGTTATCAAGTACCTGAAGAAAAAAGGTTTACTGCCCCAAGGAATTCATGCTGACATGGTTGCTACATTATGAGATGATGCTATAGCCTTATCAACAATGCAAAATTGGGCTGCTGAATTTAGGAGGGGAAGGGAGAGTCTTGAAGATGACCCAAAGCTGGACGTCCTGCAACTGCCACCACTTAGGTAAACATTGACCGTGTTCACCACATGGTGATGGATGAGAGGCGATTGACTATATATCAAATAGCCAATGCTATTAACATGTCTCATAAGAGAGTTGAGATTATTCTGCACAATAAATATGACATGACAACTGATCAAAAGCAAACCAAGCTGATCACATCACATGAAAACCTGACATTGTTGGAAGCAGATTCAGATGGGTCCTTGAACGTTTTCTAACCCAGGATGAGTGCTGGGTTCATCACCTTGAGTCAGAGACAAAGAGACAATCCATGCAGTGGAAACACCCCTCCTCATCTCCTCCAAAGAAGTCCAAGGTCATTTCATCTGCAGGGAAGTTGTTGGCCTCAGTTTTGGGAGATGCAAAAGGCATTGTGTTTATTGTCCATCTTCAAAAGGGTCACACCATCAATGGAGAGTACTATACCAACTTGCTGAGGCAGTTACGAAAGGCTATCAAAACCAAATTCCATGGAAAACTGACAAATGGGGTCTTGTTTCTACAGGAAAATGCTCTAGCAGACAAGTCCTTGTTTCAATGGTTGCTGTGCGTGACTGTGGCCCCATCTGACTACCATATTTTCCCCAGCATGAAGAAATACTTGGCTGGGAACCAGTATCGCAGTGATGATGACGTCATATCTGCTGTTGGTGACCTTTCGACCAGAAGAATTAAAGCTGCTTCACCAATGGCACCCAAGTACTGCAACACCGAACGAAGAAGTGTGTGGACCGTAAGGGGGACTAAAAAAAAGAATTTCGATACACACACACAAACAATACAAAAATGTCACATACCCATACGTGGAGAGACACATACACGCACTTACACATAAACATATATATACTCATTCGTGCAAAATCATACACGTACGAACACATACACTAAAAAAAAACTACACAAAAAACATACATAACATACACACACATACACACATAAAACACAAAAGAATTCCGACACACGTGAAAATATGTACATTCACACATAAATGTACACACTCACACACACATAAACAATACAAAAAAGTCAGACACACACGTGCAAATACACATACACACACTCATACTTAAACATAAACACACACTCTTATGAAAACATACTCATATACGCACGTGTATACACACACACACACACACAAACACAAACACACACACCAAAAAACACGCATAAACATACACACACATGCTTATACACCGACACACACATACATACCTATACATAAATACACACATACTTACATGCAGACAAAATAACGAAAAAAACAAACAAAAGAATTCACAGGCACACACAAACAATATAAAAGACACACAATCGCGCACATGTACACACAGACATACACACACAGAAGCAATGATGAACACCTACGGAATTCCCCTCCTCGGCACATACATTACCACACCCGGACTCTCCTCCTCGACCCCTACTCCCAACCTTCTTAAAAACCTTTTTCCAAAATCCGATGTTCCTACCTGTTTTCTCTCTCTCTCACTCTATCTATCTATCTTGATAGAGTAAGACACGCTTCACATCGGCTCCGCTATTCCATCAGGATTTACCCTTACTATTGTAAGTACCGGATAAATTTTTCAGTGCAACACATTTGGAACACTAACCCCTGTTATTTAGGGAAACATTTTTGCATTTACCCCCTTTTTAGGGGGTAAAATAAATATCTATTTTTTTGCCGAAAAATTTCTTTCTTGGCAGCATGGCGGAAAAGATGGCAGACATGTCTGCCATTAGCTCTGCCACGCCCCCCCCCCCCCCCCAAGTCTGAAGAACAAAAAATAATTACAACAAAATTAGACAACAAAACAAACAAGGAAAATGAAAAAACAAATGTTAAGGAAAATGAGCAAACGGAAAACAAACAAACAGAAAATAATACAAATAACAACAGGGCAACTTTCGCCCAGAAAACAAAACAATCAATAATATACACACCAATTGACTTAACTGCCGCCAGAGAAAAACTGGCCGAAGCGAAAAAACAAATAGTCTTGGGAGAACGGAATGTTTTCCATTAACTCCCCCCCCCCCCCCCAGAATTCAAGAAAGCCAGAACAGAGAGCACAGTTCTCTTCAGAACTATACTGAACCAGACAAGAAAGCCAGCACAGCCCAGCCAAATGGAAATAGAGTTGGTCCTAAAAGACTATATGAAGAATATTCTCTTCATACGAAAGGACCGAGTCTATGGCAGCATTTCGGTCCTAACAAAAGACAAGGAAACGGCGGAGAAGCTTTCCCTAAGCCCACTCTCATCGACAACATACAGCTTCTATCCCTCCTACATGGGTAGAAGAACACAGAGAGTAAAAGTAAAAACAATGCTGCCCACAATGGACTTCTGGTGGGCTATTGCTGGCTTCATAGACATGGGCGAAGACACAATGCTGTCAATGGGGAAGGCAACTGGAGATGCGTTCCTGGGAATGGGCCTCGACATACTAGTCCAAATGAGGCCCGAAAGAATAGCACAAATCCCGGATCGCATCTGGCTGGATGACCTTACCCCAATAGACATAATTGTAGAGGGGAGAAGACCAGCATGCTATTTATGCATGGAAAGGGGACACGTTAAGGCTAACTGCCCGAAACGTATCCCCCAAAAAGGACTATTGCCCACACCCACCACAAACAGTACACCAACACCACCCACCTCCAAAAATACACTAATACCACACACAGCAAACAAAATACAGACACCACCAACCACAAAGACAACACAAACATCACCACCACCAGCACCAAACACAAGCACGACACAAAAATCACCACCACCAACCACAACACAAACATCACCACCACCATCACCAACCACAAGCACGACACAAACATTACCACCACCACCACAAAACCCATTCCAAACAAATAATAAAAAAAACAGTAACAAATCTACTCCTCCCGCAAAAAAACAACAACCACACAACACGTCCCTCCCACCTAGCGCTGAAGAGTTTCCCCCAACTTCTGAAGAAGGAGGAGAAGCCTTCAGACAAGTTAAAAGAAAAAAAAGAAAACACACACCCAGCACACCACAAATAACCCACACACAAACACCAACTCCAATCAAAAACACCCCACCCTCAACAAACAAAAATAAATCTGCGCCTCCCCTCTCCGAAACATTGACAGCATCACAAAAAAAGACGTTGCAATACACATATATAAATAAAGAAAACAAAAAACTGGTTAAATTAATAAACAATAACCCTATGGTGCAGACCGAAGGGCCAAACTTTATCTCAACAGAGAACTTCACCCATTTAAAAATGATAAAGGTCCCTCTGGACCTTTATCGTTCCTTAAAAGAACAATTTAGACGGGATGTGAGCCCCCCCCCCTGTTTAAAACCGTTAAATCGCGTCCTCCTGAAAGATTTCCCCATAACCGCCCCTCTCCCTGACACAACTCCAAATACCCCAACCCCACCACATACGGGTACCCCCACACCACCACAAAACATCCCTCCACCCAACACACCTGATGCCATGGAAATTACACAACCCGGAGAGGTAGGTGCTTTTCTTTCTTCACTTTCAACACCAAAATAGATCAATTGAGAGTTGGCTGTTTGAACGCGCGTGGCCTGGGCTCAGCTTGGAAGCAAGCAAAGCTTCTAAATGACCTCAGGTCACAAAGTATAGATGTGATGGTTGTTTGCGAGAGTCGGATCAGCAGCGTGAGACAGCTGGCACCCGCCTTCGATGACTTTGAGATGCACGCATCTCTCTGTCAACCCGGAGGCGGGGGGGGGGGTTGCCGTACTGCTGGATAAACGTCTGGCTCTCGACGTACAGATTGTTGACTCGGACCCGGGGATCGATTACTGGTGCTGGACGTCGGAGGCGGTGAAGGCGGGGCTTTCAGACTGGTCGGTCTTTATGCCCCCTTCGGGGCGGAAAGAGCCGACTTCTTCCAGCGTCTGGAGACTTTTCTAGGAACGTCGCGTTCCCTGCTTTTAGTGGGGGACTGGAATGGGATCCTAGATGCGCGTTGGGACTATGCAGGGGCATCTCCCGATAGAGGGAGGTGTAGCAGCCTCAAGGGGTTACTCCATCGATTCGACCTGGTCGATAGATTTCGACTAGATTGTCCAACTGCGCCAACCTGGACCTGGGCAAACCGCAGTGGACAATCTAGATCGTACCTAGATAGGTTTTTGGTTAGGAGTAAGGATAGGGACGTATTTAGTTGTCCAGAATTGCTCATGGTTGGCTATTCAGATCACAAATTAGTGACCTGCGTGGTCAACCTTGATAGAACGCATAGACAGGGTCCCGGTTACTGGAAGATGAACTTGTCCTTGCCGGCAAAGAAAGATTACAGGAACCGGATTAGTAGCTTAGTTAAGATGCGGTTGACGGGAGCGATCGTCAACAGTAGGTGGTGGGTATCTCTAAAGAGAGAGATTAGAGTAAGTTCGATAGGTTACAGTAAGGAACTAGCGGCGAATAGGAAGGAAAGGGAGTTAACAGATAAACTAGAAGAGGCGATTAGGAGCGGAGACGTAGCCAGAGTGTTAGCGGCGAGAACGGCGTTGAGCCAGTTCTTTGACGCGAAGCACGAAGGCTGCGTTGTCCGAAGTAAAATACGTGCTTTAGGAAACGCGGGGACCAAAGCTGTTAGCTGGGCCCGCGTGACAGAAGCCAAGAGTGGGATTAAATCCACCATTCGGTCTTTGCGAGACCAGGATGGACGGGTGATCCTTGAACCTGAGCGGATGTGCGAGGCCTTTCAAAGGCACTTTGCTCGACTGTTCGGAGGGGGAGGGGGCCGGACGGGGATGTGGACTTCGGTCCATACCTCGACGGTCTACCGCGTCTTTCGAGCGGCGAAGCGGAGTGCTGCGAAAGGCCGATCACAGCCACTGAAATCGGGGAAGCGCTCAGCCAATGCAGCAGACGCAAATCCCCGGGTCTCGATGGTCTACCATACGAACTTTATTTAGCTATGCCGGTCTTGTTCTCCGAACTCCTCGAGGCTGTCTATTGCAACTGGCAACAGAACGGGAGAATTCCCTGTTCTGTGACCAAGGGCGTGGTCACGCTAGTGAGGAAGGACGAGAGAAAGGGGGACGACTTAAGTAACTTTAGGCCCATAACTCTGCTGAATGCAGAGTTACAGTTTTGGCCAAGGTGTTGGCGAAGAGGTTGGCGCTTGTGGTGGGTGGTTTGGTGGGAGACGCGCAGACATGCGCTATCCCGTCCAGGTCCATTCACGACAACCTCCACCTCATGCGATACATCATAGAGAGGGTTGGCAACGAACCCGGCTTTGGTGGGGCCCTGATTAACTTGGATCAATCTAAGACGTTCGATAGGGTCGACCATGGTTACCTGGATGCGGTGCTAGCGGCGGCGGGCTTCGGACCCGTTTTCAGGGGCTGGATTTCTGCCATGCACAGTGGCAACATCTACTCTAGGATTAAAGTAAACGGCTAGCTCTCGGACCGTTTCAAATCACCCGGTCCATCAGACAGGGGTGCCCCCTCTCCTCCCTTCTGTACGTATTGACTCTCGAGCCACTGCTGCGGAAATTGGAGTTGCTGCGGGGCATACCCCTGGAACCGGGATTGCACAAAGCGGTCTCGGCCTATGCCGACGACGTAACAGTAATGGTGGCGGACGCCTCGGAAATCGGGGCGATCGCCACCCTACTGGAGGAATACGAAAGGCTGACAGGGGCTAGGCTGAACCAGGACAAGTCAGTCGGTTTGCAACTCGGAACGTGGAGGGGCAAACCGATGCCGTTAGACGGTGTCGTCGGGCGGTGGACGGAGGGCCCGGTGAAGCTGCTCGGGGTCTGGTTCGGACCGGACCTCCAGGTGGAGAAGAATTGGGGCGAGGTGACGAGCAGGGTGTTTGCGCTGACCCAGAAGTGGGCCAAGTGCAAACTATCACTGAAAGGTCGGGCGGAGGTGACGAACACTTTTATAGCGTCCGTCATCTACTACCGCCTGACCGTCGTGCCTTGCCCCAAGGAAAAGCTCACCATCATGGAACGCATGCTCTTCCAGTTCCTCTGGAAGAAGCGGCCTCCCATGGTGAGGAGATCCATCTGCTGCCAGCACCCTTCGAAAGGAGGGCTGGGTATGCCGTGGCTGTTGATGCGTAGGCACGCATTGAGGCTACGGCATCTACAGGTATTCCTCAACGGTCAGCCGGTGTGGGCCCCGTTTGTGAGGCGAGCCTTCCCACAGCTCGTCTCGCTCACCGAACTGCAATCCTGGGTGAAGCAAAGACTGAGAAAACTGGGCAACTGGCACACCGAGTGTGCCCAGGCGCTCACGGCTATCTGGCAAGCGGACCCGACTATCAGTGGAGAATCCACCTCGACATTCTATAGAGGGTTGGTGGCTAGCAAGGGCGACGACACCCTTGGAGAGTCGCTAGGCATGGAGGAGGACGAACTGGCCAGCCTGTTCGGTAGAACTTTCGGCCCGGGACCCATGGACAACTTCCAGAGGTCCCTAGCCTGGCAGTGTTACCGGGGGGCTCTGCCCGTTCGAGAAAAGCTCTACAGACACGGGCGCCCGGGCAGGGATCCCGCGAAAAAGATCTGTCCTAGATGCGTGCGCGACGAGGAAACCGTTGCGCATGCACTGGTACACTGCCCGGGCGTTGCCGATCTGTGGGGCTACGTCGAACGACTGCTGTCGCGTGTGGCGCCGATTCGATTAACCGCCGAGTCTGTGGTGAACATCAAGCCGCCTCCTCCCTTCAGAAATGAAACAGAGGCGGTCTTTCTGTGCGTAATAGCCATGATGAAAGAGGTTGTGTGGTGGACGCGCCTGAAAGGTCTGAGGTCGGGTGACTTTCTCTCCGGCCATCACCTGGTTTACTTCTTCCGATATCACTTCGGAAGAAGGATCAGGATGGAGAGAGAAGTGCTTGGCCCCAGACAGTTTTATGAAAGGTGGGTGAAAGAAGCAAGAATGGCCCGTGTAAATGGGCCTTCTCTCTACATTGTTCTGTAGGTGAAGAAGTGAAGAGGAAAGGGGGAGCGCCTCCTCTCTGGGCTTCCCCCGCGAAAAGAGTTGCACACTTTTCGGGGGTATGTGCAATCCCCAACACATCTCCCTTTTGAGGACTTTTTATTGTTATATTATTATTGTTATTCCTTTTTCTTTACTCGATTTATGTAAACTCCCCCACTGTGTAAATGTCCCCTTCTTTTGTGCCCTCGTGGCAAATAAATATCTATCTATCTATCTATCTCTCTCTCTCTCTCTCTCTCTCTCTCTCTCTCTCTCTCTCTTTCTCCCTCTCTCTCTTCGAACTCTCCATTTGCTGAAGAAGGACTTAAGTCAGAAGCGCCGAAACCTCACCTACTTCCTCCTAAGCGTGATACTAATAAAACCCCGTGTTTTTGCACCCCTGTGTTTATGTTGTTATTTTTTAACTATAAATGTGTGTGTGTGTGTGTGTGTGTGTACACACAAACACACCGTTAATAGTTTTCCTCATCTTCAGATCATGACTTATCAAGTTAATTTAACAGCTTTTATTATTACGATAAAATAAAAAAGGAAATTGAACCCGAAATAAAACCAAATATAGTTGAAATAAAGGTAAGAGAGAAAGAAAGAAAAGAAAGGGAGAAGATTAGCTCTTGTTTTTATGCTTGTATTCCGGTTTATCTATAAGACAAATGAACCAGATATAAAGTGTGCTTGAAGGATCTAAAAATGTATTCTTTTGTATTAAAGTGGCAAAAAGCTGTGGTCATCACGATTCGGGTTAAATGTTTGATATATTTATTACAAATTCATGAGAGGGGGGTGAAACCAAATAAACGCATCTCAT
>OZ024740.1:70898542-70923542 GCA_964016885.1 Eledone cirrhosa
CTTTTCTATTTATTGGTGGGAAGAGTGTAAAAATATATTTTTACACTCTTGTCAATTGGAGGCTATAGTGCGACCGAACTCGAAACGACGTAGTTGCGAAGCAAAATCTAGTTCGCTTGTGTGAGAGAAAGAGAGAGAGTTTGTTTGCGTGCCCGCGCGCGTGTGTGTGTGTGTGTGTGTGTGTGTGTGTACTTATACGTTTGCTTGTTGTTGTTTTGCCATCGTGTTTGATGTGAAATAATCTATTTAAGTGTTTTTTCTTGCTCAATTATTATAGAAGGTTTCCAACGTTAAACCGCAGCAGTTCAACAACTCATATTGACACAAAACACACAGTGGTATTCTTTCACTCTATGTGAACACATTTAGCGTATACGGTGAACATTTCAATAGAATCATCAACAAAATATGCCCCCGAAAATGTAAATATACTTCTGTTTGGTTAAAGCAAATACTAAAATACCCTCAAAAATACATACAACACTACAAAACAACAATAAGAATAATAATGACAATAATAATAATGTTTCTACTTTTGGCACGAGACCAGCAATTATCCCAGTGCATTACTGGTGCTTTTGAACTCAGAACGTAAAGGGCCATAATTCTATGCTGCAAAGCATGGTGTCTGACGCTCTACCGATAGTGCCAATCCACCGCCAATAATAATAATAATTGTTTCTACTTTTGGCACAAGGCCAGCAATTACTCCAGTGTATTACTGGTACTTTATTTTATCGACCCCGTAAGGATGAAAGGCAAAGTTAACCTCGGCGGGATTTGAACTCAATGCGTAAAGGGGCGTAACTGTGCTGCAATAATAATGATAACAATAATGATAATTCTATTAGCCAGAAGGGCCCAAGACATTGAGGGACAACACATACAGAGCATTTGTTTGGGGGGTTTTTTATCAGGTGACGCCCAGTTGCTCTTACATATTTTAATTGTTGTTGTTGTTAATACTATTATTATTATAATTATTGTTTTTGTTGTTACTATTATTACCATTGTTATTTTAATCATTATCATTATTATTACTGTTGTTAGTGTTATCATTAATATTGTTGTTATCATTGTTATTGTACGGGTGGGGGTATGTTTATTTAGTTATTGGGCGCCGTTCTTACGGCTGACCTGCTTACATTTTAAATGTGTTCCATCGGTGGTTTGTGAAACCGTAGATTGGGTGGGGAAGGGGTGATTCAATCTGACAACCTTCACCACTCTCTTCTCATATTTATATTATTTGAAATGTTTTGCTTTGTTTTTGCTTATTTATGGCGAGTGTGGAGAGAGGACACTCTTCAAGTATTTATTCACTTCAATCGCTTTGGTGGAACTATTATTATTGGTGCATTGGCAGCTTTGACACATAGAGTTACGGCCCTTGTCATTCTGAGCTCAAATCTCGCCGAGGTTAACTTTGCCTTTCATACTTGCGGGGTCTATAAAATAAAGTACCAGTAATGGACTGGGTAATTGCTGGCCTTGTGCCTAAAGTAGAAACAATTATTATTGTCAGACACCCTGCTTCGCGGGAGAGAGTTACAGCCCTTTACGTTCTGAGTTCAAATCCCGTCGAGACTAGCTTTTCCTTTCATCCTTACGGGATCGATGAATAAAGCACCAGTAATGCATTGAGGTAGATTTAATCGACTTTCCCCTCCCCCAAAATTGCTGGTCTTGTGTCTATAGTAGAAATCATTATTATTATTGTCGGACACTCTGCTTCGCGGGAGAGAGTTACGGCCCTTTGCGTTCTGAGTTCAAAGGTTTGCCTTTCATCCTTACGGGGTCGATAAAATAAAGTACCAGTAATGCACTGGGTTCTATTTAATCGATTTCTCCTTGCTGGCCTTGTGCCTATAGTAGAAATCATTATTATTATTGATGTTGTTGTTATTTGCCATTTTCTCCATCTCTACAATGTCAGATCGTCTGTAATCTCTTTATCCGTTAGAATGCTTATATCCCACAATATATCAACTTTTCCTTTTCTACGACACATTCTGGTTTTGCAGATTAGCACCAACCTTGTTATGCCTTCTTTTGTACACTGTTTATGCTAATGTTTTGCAGCCACTGGCAATATGAGCACATTTTCCTAATGAATCCAAGACAATCTACATTTGTTTGACCCATCCATTTTGTAAACTTCTCTCTTTATTTCATTGGTATTTATTGAGCTGTTTATAGTAAGCTTTCTGTTCCCGTATTATCCTTTTTTTTTTTTCGCTTTATTTCCATTTTATTTCATCTTCCGGTCGAGTCACAACCAAAGATCTAAGGCACCTATAGAGAGAAACTTCCCGAGAAGGTCGGCGGTTGAAGTCAGCACAATTTTTTAACCTCGTAGATTGTTGGTTTTCCTGGGATCTGGTCAAAGAATTTATCGACGCCTTTCTTGATCATTCCCAGGGCACCCACAGCAGGGATGATTTTAGTTTTTCATATCTCAATCTGAAGGTCCTTGTATTTAGATAGTTTCTCAAATTCTTTTGCTGGGATGTTTCTATCAGTAGGCACCATCATATCAATTAACAGACATGTTCTTTGTCTTAGGTCTTTGATGATGATGTCTAGCCTATTAGTATTTATTTGCCTGTATATATGTATCCCATAATCTCCCTCGGGGAATGGCTGCGGATGGTGTCCATACCAGTTCTTAGGGTGCTGGATATCATAGTAACAGAATATGTTCCACTGCAAGTATTGGCCAACTCGATCATGCCTGGTTTTGTATTCTTAGGAACAAGGACTGAGCAACCGGCAACAATGTGGCTAATGCTCTCAAGTTTGTCATCGCAGAGTCTGCACTTTGTGTCTGCCACATTGTGCAAGACATTGGCTTGATAGCTCTGGGTAAGGAAACTCTGATCTTGAGTCACTAGGATCAATTCTTGTTTCAATTCTTGTACTATGCAACCACTGGTGGGGTTTTTTCCTATCTGCATCAGCTTCCCCAGCTCGTTTGGGGTATTTTCCATGCAATGGGTTTTCTTGCCACAGTCTCGATATTTCTGTCAAGCTTTCCTGTTTAGCTTTAGTCTTACACTTTTTTTCTGCCTTAGTAAATGACATGTCGTCGTTATCATCATCATTATCAGGGAGGTTAATCTCTCGTCTGTATTTATATGCCTTCTTTGAGATTGAGTGCAGTTTCTTACCATGTTCGTGTTGTCCCACCAACTGTATCATCCAATTAGCGTTACTTTGGATGTACATCTTATATTTTAAGTTAATATAAACCCTACTTTCTCCTCTTTTCGTTCAAAGGGACACGCTAGATCTATGAAGGTACAGTTTCTTTCTTTCTTATCAATTACAATATCTGATTTGTTGTATTCAATCTTCATCTCGGTCTGGATTGGAATCTCCCATCTCTTTCGTTTGTGACACCATGTTCACGGATTTTTTCTGCACGTAGAAATCCATACTCTTTACACAAGCTCCAGTGAAACATAGTAGCCACCTTATAAGTCTACTTTTTTAATAATTATTCTGGGATAACTGCTTACACTCTGAAACTACACGAGCAGCTATCTCTGCTTTCTCCCCATAAATCCTGCATTCAGCTTAATCGCCTTTCTTGTTTATGTTTTTCATTACCCACCTTGTTCTCATGGCTTGATCTTCTCCTGCTAGTATACGTCCTTCCGTTTCTTTCTTAATGTAGCCTTCCCTTAACCAGAACCAAGTATTTTTGTTATCCCACACGTTTCTTGTTTCTTTAAGAAAATGCTGAATGCAAGGGCTTTTCTTCAAATGGTTTTTACGCTCTTCAGCAATCACAGCCTTTTTATGTTTTCTGGCTCTCCATTTTTTAAAATATGCCTTCCATGACAAACTCCAATAAAAGCTTTTCTTTCTTATTTTTTATGTAGAGGCCTATACTTTCTTCTCTTTTGACAACATCCTGTACACTCAGCAATCCCCTAACTCCCTTCTTTGTTTTCCAATAGAGCCTGTCTGTAACACATTGTGGGTGCATACTTTGATAGATAGTGAGCAATTTCCTTGTTATCTGTTCGATTTCCTTTAACTCTACCTTTGTCCATTCTACTATACCAGTCCCATACCTAATTAATGAAACTGCCCTGACATTTATTGCCAGCATAGTATTTCCACCATTCGAACTGGACTTGAGTACATCCTCAATCATCGAAAGTGTTCTTTTTGATTTTGATTTTATGGCTTTTTAGCACACCTATATATTTATAAGCTTCATCTGTTTCCAGTGACTTGTTTCTTTCACTCTTTGGTAGTTCGATTCCATCACACTCTACCTGCTTTCAACTTTTGCACTTGGAGCTAGGGTGGTACACTATGGAATTGGGGAGTTTGAGTGACACTCTAGGACAATATGGAGCTAGGATGTCGCAATATGGCAGCGGGGAGGTAGAGTGGGAAAATACGGTACTTCGGAGCTAGGGTGCCGCACTGTGGAAGTGCGGAGCTATGGTGGTACACTATGGAATTGGGGAGCTTGAGTGATACAGTATGGAAATATGGAGCTAGGGTGACCCATTCTGGATATGGGAGATAGAGGGGAAAAATACAGCACTTTGGAGCTAAAGTGCTGCAGTATGGCACACTGGAGCTAGGGTGGAACACTATGGAATTGAGGAGTTTGAGTGACACAGTGTGACAATGTGGCGCTTGGATGTCGCAGAGTGGAAATAGGGAGATAGAGCAGCAAAATACGGCACTTCGGAGCTAGGGTGCCGCAGTATGGGACAGTGGAGCTAGGGTGGCACACTATGGATTAGGGAGCTTGAATGACACAGTATGGAAATATAGACCTAGGGTGACCGATTATAGATATGGGGAGATAGTGTAGCAAAATACGGCACTCTGGAGTTAGGATGTCGCAGTATGGCAATAGGGAGATAGAGCGGCAAATTACGCCACTTCGGAGCTAGAGTGCCGCACTATGGCACAGCGGAGCTATGGTGGATACAATGGAATTGGGGAGCTTCAGTGGCACAGTATGGAAATATAGAACTAGGATGTCGCAGTATGGCAATGGGGTAGATATGGCAGAAAATTGTGGAATTTCGGAGCTAGGGTGCTGCAGTATGGCAATGGTGACAATCTGTGAGATTGGGAGGGTTGACACAAAAACAGTATGGTGTAGGACAGGGACCTCGTTTTCCTTAAAAATGTGAGGGGGACAAACCAACATTTGTTGATTCTTAAAGGAGCATGTTAGTATTGCTCATGGTGCCTTTCCCGGGCCCTATCACATAAGTAAAATTTTACGCTAATTAAATTTTTTATATTCAAATGAAGATCAGATATAACAAAAAATAAGCTTAAAAAGAATTTATTATATCAAATAAACAAAAAATAAAACATAGGCGTTTGAAAAAGTGGTGGGGACTTATCCCCTGGTACCCCCCTGAAACAAGGCCCTTGGTGTAGGACTGGACAAAAGAGAGACACAAAAAAACGAATCTGTTACTGAGAAGGTCACGAAAGAGCTTTGACAATAAATAAACAATCATGCCGCTAATGAACCAACCGGAAAATTCAACATATATATATATATATATATACATATGTGCATGAGAGAGAGAGAGAGGAGGGGGGGGGCTAATATACACCAGTCTATATACTTGACTACACACATATATATACGGAGTGTAACAGCAAAATTGTCACGCTCACAAATTCCTAAAACCTCTTAAAACCAATAAATCAATAAATTAATCGATTTGCAATTTTCCAGGTTTTCAGATAAGACATCTAGTCATACTGACACCACATTTGGTCAGAGTCAATGGAATACTTATTGAGATATTTAGTTAGAAAAAGAACAAGCTGAAATCGTTTTGTGCCAGCCTCACCATGTCTTCCCAACTGAGAAATGTGAGCTGGCTAAGATCATCCAGACCTTCAGTAATGGTATCAACATCCATTATCTGGCTTTCATCTTCAAATTCCATTCTAAAACCATCAAGAGAATAGTGAAGAGGTTTAAGATAGCGGGAATAGTGAAGAGGAAAACTGGATCAGGAGGTCATAACCGCAATAGGATCATTATTTCAATCTGGAATCAATAAGAAGAGATCCAACTCAATCAATAAGACGCTTTGCACGTGAGGGAGGAATTTCAGCTATGACAGTTCAAAGAGCGGTGACAGAAGACTTGAAAATGAAATCGTACGTGACACCTATGAGGCACTGGAGTGATCTTTTACACATATGAGAATAATTTCACCCACGATACATCACACAAACAGACGCAACAGCCACGTCTTGTCTTCAAATCCTCACGAGAGAGACAAAAACCCTGTCAAATTGATGATTTTTTCCCCTGCGTGGCTTTTGATGGTAAAAAGATGCCATTGATCATATTTGAGAAGGTTGAGGGATTGACAGAAGTTTTTTTATGTTCAGGTTTTGAAAGATGTAACAGACCTGGTTGCTTTCTGAATATCTTGAGGCAAGAGCCGAGGGAAACCCCAACAAGATCGCTAAGGATTTCAAGTTTACATTCCAGCAAGATAGAGCTCCTTGTCACGCAAGTGCAGTGGCTCAAAAATTTTTCAGGGATGAGTTTGGGAACAGGCTTTGGGATAAGAACACTTGGCCCCTTCCTCACTTAATTTGAACCCATTAGGCTTCTGCATCTGGAATGAACTGGTGAGATAAGCTTGTGAGACGCCCTAGAATAACCTGTAAGCCCTCAAAATCTTCATCCGTAGGATATGGGAGGGGAAAATTGATAAGAAATTCATTAAGAAAGCTTGTGGTGCAGTCAGAAAGAAGGTTGAGGAAGTCATTGCCAAAAGAGGAGCAGCTCTTGATGCCTAACAGGTAGGATTACGGCCAGGATTGTCTTTTGCACTTTGGAATAAAACGTTGTTTTTATTTCCCGTTATACGAAGTGTTGTTGTTTTGTGGAGTGATGGTCGCGAATGGACTATCCTCTCTCTCACTATCTAT
Organism: Eledone cirrhosa; assembly: GCA_964016885.1. Lineage (NCBI taxonomy): Eukaryota > Metazoa > Mollusca > Cephalopoda > Octopoda > Eledonidae > Eledone > Eledone cirrhosa. The sequence goes on from OZ024740.1 coordinate 70,905,497, forward strand.
CTATCTATCTATCTATCTATCTATCTATCTCTCTCTCTCTCTCTCTCTCTCTCTCTCTCTCTCTCTCTCTCTCTCTCTCTCTATATATATATATATATATATATATATATATATATATATATATATATATATATATATATATATATATATTAAAATAACAGATTAAAGTTTAAGCAAAGAATCGCTGCTTTCACACTTAACGGGATCTTCTGATCTAAATATTTGCTCTACGGTTCTTATATATTTGATATATATTTATCCTTATCGAGCCCTCTTTGGATTTTAGTCTTCAAATTTATTATTATTACTATATATATATATATATGAATAAATTTAGTCCTTCATCAGTGATCTTCCAACCTTCATTGGTATTTCATCGCTTTAAAGACCATATACCTCCGGTTGGTGCGAGCAACGGCTAAAGAACGTCGTTGGGACACGTAAATAAGGGGAACGAGGGGGACGAGCGAGACAGTAAACAATCAAAGATGGTAATGCAACGAAAAGTGAGGAAGAAGGAGTCAAGTCCCTGAAATCGATGAACATAAGTTCTGTGAAATCGTGGACGAGAGAGAATAAAGACCATCAAACCTGGTCGAAATGTGAGTAAGGAAAGAATTTCACACAGGTCAAACGGGAGGAAGAATGAGTCAATCCCTGAAATCGATGAACATAAGTTCTGTGAAATCGTAGACGAGAGAGAAATATATATATATATATATATATATATATATATATATATATAGGAACAAGTAGGACCCCGACCGCTAATTCTGCGTCCAGAATTAGCCGTCCAAACGGCTTGAGCTCAGCCGTCGGGGTCCTACTCCTTCCTATTACCCACTCTACTACCCTAAGTATTGAGTACTTTGGTGCGTTATGGTCCACCTGGCTCCTTACCACATTTCCTTCGTTATATATTTATATATATATATATATATATATATATATATATAAACTGTCTGCTATCCTCTTTCTAGCTGTGTGTATATATGTGTACAAACATATGTATATGCATGTTTTATGTGACGTGTATGTATATATATATATATAGAGAGAGAGAGAGAGAGACAGAGAGAGATATAGATATGTGTATCCTGTGTTCAATTGGTGGTAACCACAGTAAGTAAGGTACTCAATACATAGTAGAGTATATACAATGTTTAATATGGAAATGACTTCTACAGGAATAGAACGGTTTCATTCGAAGTATTGTATGTGTTTATATACATACGTATGCGTTTGTGTGAGCGTACATGTGTGAGCGTACGTGTGTGTGTGTGCGTGTGTGTATGAATGTTTCATTTGGCTGCCACCTTTCGTATACCTAATCACCTTTCAACAAACTACTTCCTTCTTCCCATTCTACTACTACTACTAGTACGACGACGACGACTGCTACTACTACGACTACTACTACGACGACGACTGCTACTATTACTGCTGCTGCTACTACTACTACTTACTACTATTACTACTACTACTACTACTAATACTACTACTGCTGCTGTCAATAACATCACTATACTCATCATCTCGCCAGCTCTCACTACTTCTTACCAATACAAATTTCCAATTTAAAGCAATTTAGACACTTGAGAATAATTTGAAGAGATGTCTCATTGCGTAATCTTAAAGTGTGCTAATGTAATTTGTGTCTTAAATTGTTAATTAAAAATGGACATATAGTCACAATTACGTCTTTCAATTAATGAGCTGCCTATTAAAATACATGGGTGAATTATATCAATTCAACTCCAATTCAAAGTCCCGTTTGTCATCTTCAATGTGTGCGTATGTGCATATATAAATATATGCGTGTGTGTGTGTGTATTTGTGTGTGTACGTATGTGTTTGTGCGTGCATGTGAATCCATGCGTATGTGTGGTGGGGGGGGAGTGCAGATTTACTCTAGACATATATAGAATACATAACATTGTTAATATTATCTTTTAAATCATTTTTTTTTTTTTTCATGTTGTATGACTTCCTTACAATTTGTTTAGAACAGTAACATTCTTAAATACATCCTAAACGTTTTTATTCCTTCATGTTCTTATCTTCAAGATAAGCTTTTATATAGTAACAGAGCCAATGCGAATGGTGTAGATGAGGCATGGGCAACCTTTTTCAAGCAGTGGGCCACATAGGATCTGGCTCATCAGAAGGCGGCCGCACTACTAAAAAAATTCAAGGCAATTTTGAAATTAGGCGTGCCATTCAGAAAGCCAAACGGACCGCAGTTTATCCTTTTTTTTTGCGAAAGGAGATAAACGCCTTTGGTTATATATCTGCTCGATCAAGCCTCCATTGGGGGTGAACAACAAATTGAACATATGTATGAACAACCTCACAATCTTATTTTCCCCTCCATTAGTACATAGCTTCCTGTCAAAAGAATCCATCGTAGAAAGTAAAGAATAAATTGCTGGTGTGTTGAAATTCAGTCCCAATTTCGGGTATGAAGTTGATATATGTTTACTACACATCTGACTGGCGGAAAACTATAAAGTATATAATAGTTCTTTGTCGGCTTTTTCTCTATAACAACAATGCGAGACCGTATAAAAACATTGCTGGGCCTCTAGGCTTTCTGGAATTACAAGTGCCCTCTGACACTAGACAGCTTCATGAATAATCCAGCTCTGGCACAAGGCTTCACAGACAATCATATCGAAAGAAACCAATGTTTGCCAATCATTCTTTTGAGTGCAATCAATAACAGAGATTGGTCATGAATTACAGACAAGACATTATAAGTAGAGAGTAGAGAGTGGAAGAAAGTTATATGAATGCGAGACATAGATGCTTTTGCTTTTGAAACTTCATGTTCATCGTTATGTAGCTTTGCTTATATATATGTGTGTGTGTGTGTGTGTGTAAAGGTAAACAGAAATAACAACACAATCGGTACAGTATATGGAAGGGTTATATTAGATTAACGCTTGATATAGCAGGAAGAGGGTCTTAACATTTTGAATGCTAGTCCTTCATCAGAAGAAAGAATGAGAAATAAGATAGATTGAGAGGAATGCTTAAAAATACGAATAAGAAGAAAGCAAGAACAGGGGGGGGTCCTCATCAGTTGTCTGCTGGGGGTCTCGGATATTTCTACGCATTAAAGACAAGATATCTACCCCCAGTGCGTTCAATAACTAGATAAGTTATTGGGAAAACGAAAGAGGGAAGGAAAGAAAATATAGGATAACAGAAGGGAAAAGGAAAAAAAGAGAAAAGAGAAAAACTGCGAAAAAAACGAAAAAAAACGGGACTCAGCCGGATGGCTGGAACAGGTAAAAGAGTAAAAGAGTAAACAACAAACCAAAGAGAGTGCGAGCAATTTGAAGAGACAAAATTCAAGTCCACGACGATTACTGGACATAAGTTCTAGATTGTGTGGGCGAGCGAAAAGATATGTCTGATCCCAGCGAATGTGAGTGAGCAGCTAAAAACAGCGAAAATAAACGGGAAACAACAAACTGAGGAGGTTTCGATTCCAGAGTCAGGAACGAACATAATCGATCGGACTGCTCTGAAACATATGTAATATGTAATTATATAATATATATACACACACACATAAAATACGTAAGAACGTTGTGCAAAAGCATCATTCTTAAGTTTATTCCGGTGTGACGCGCGTTTCGCGATTGATCAGATCAAGGTTTGATCTGTATCGATCGGGCCCGACTCTGGAATCAATAGCTCATCAGACTCTTGGTTTATATATATATGTGTGTTCTTCTCCTCGTGTTATCACCTTTTTTCGGTGTTCTCTGGTTCTTTTTTTCTTTTTTTCTTTTTTTCTTTTTTTCTTTTTTTCTTTTTTTCTTTTTTTCTTTTTTTCTTTTTTTCTTTTTTTCTTTTTTTCTTTTTTTCTTTTTTTCTTTTTTTCTTTTTTTCTTTTTTTCTTTTTTTCCCTTCCGTTGAATATTTTTTCTCTCTCCTTTTTTACTTCCCTAATAACTTTCAAAAGATGCACTGGAGTTAGACATATTATCTTTAATGCGTTGAAATGTCGTCACCTCCAGCAGACAACTGAAGAAGGCACTGCCCCTTGTTTGTGCTTTCCTTTTATTTATATACTAGCTTCAATACCCGGTATTACCCTGGAAATGTGGGGTTATTCGCAGTTCCCAGAATGCGCCTGAAAATGCTAGCGACCCTGGGTGCCCATACTGGATTTTCAATAGCAACCTCTGCTAGGTGTGTTTATGGCAGATCAATTTTTTGTGTGGAACTATCAATAGCTGTTTAAGTCATAAGTCCTTCCATCCAGCTTTCTTCATTCAGACTGAATAAGCCGGGGAAGTTTGAGCTCGAAGAGTATCGAACTTATTCAACAAACTTACGTATGAGAATAGCAAACTTACTGCCTTATCGCTCAAAAACAAAGACAGCACAATTGTGGAAGTCATCGCAATTATTGAAGAAATTATAACCGAGTGAGCGTATTCAGGTACAGTTCAAGCACCCTGTATATCACCGTTTGTAAAGACATTCGAATGACTGAAGCAATTCAATAAAACCATCCCGTTTCTTCCCTATAGTAGACATAACCCGAGAAAACACCATAAATAGTCGGATAAACAATCAGAAGTGTTGGCCCTAAAGAGGGCCTTGTAACGTTCACTGTTGCAAAGTGTCAATAGTGTCATCTTCTTAATTCGTCTTAATCTTCCCACGATCCGACACTTCGAAATATCGACAAAATAAACTCTACTCTCAAAGACAGCATGTTACAATTAAGATGCCGGGAGTACGAATATTCGTCAACATACGATTTGGGTTTTATTCTTCGGACTAATCTCATGGTAAGCTAACTTCCAGGTCATTGATCATCACACATTTTTGTAACTTATCACCGATTCCTGTAGTTGACCTTAATATGACCTAAGCGTGTGAATGTGTTCAGAATCCATATCAGTGGATGTGATATATATATATCATATACACACACACACAGACAGAGATCTGTTCAGTCGTCAACCAAAATTAGATTGTCGTCTGCTGTGTTTGAAATTTCTTTATGTATATCTCTAAGTTGTTGCCTCGTTTTAGAGGACTGAACTGTGGGAGGGGGAGCGGGAGTAGTGGGAGGGAGGGTTTAACATACATTAGTAGTATCTCCTCTTCCTCCTCTCTCACTGAAACGTCTTCTCTTTCCTTCTCCATTATAAAGATTCCATTATTGATTTTTATTGAAATCAAATTAGCTAGTCATGTTTCTGAATATTAGCTTAACATGTCTGTAAAGTTTGATCAGGATTGGATCACTGGTGTAGGCGCCAACTGGTTACACACAGACAGACAGAAATTGCCATTTATATAGTAGATATATATAGTATTCTACTCTAACCATAATTTTCAGTAGTACCACCCCACATAAATTCCTCAATTTAAGAATGACCTGTAGTATCGAATTTCATACTATAAACCACAATTGAATATATATCTGACCAGGAATACTTTTTGTGAAAATCAGTCATATGGAACTATTGTCATCTTGCCTGACGGTTTGAACTTTACAACACCATTTGCCTCTTTGAGGTCAAATACCAACCCTACTAGCATCTACAAACTGACCAATGAGAATTAAGATTATTCCTGCTGACAACATTAAATTATTCCTAACAAGCTCATATGTCCCAAAGCCCTGATACCACCAACACCATAAACACAGAGCTGGCATATCTAAGATCGGACTAACTGCCTGATGAGGTCATAGCCATTCAATGGCTATCATCGAAATATATATAGCAGTAAATAAAGGATTATGAGTTCATGCAATTGACTTATGTTTCGTCACTATATATATATATAAGTATGTATGTATGTACACGTACATACATATATGTATACAGACGTACAGTAGTATGTATATATATACATACATGCACACATATATACATGCACGAATCGGTTTACCGAACATTTATTATAATGCTCGGTTTGTTTGTTTGTAAACAAACAAACAGCCAGAAATACGCCGTACAGTTTTTAGGCAACCACGTCACCTTTTTTGTTCAACACTGACACAGGAACGATGTACTAGTTTCAAACTTATTAGCTATCGTCAGCATCGTATACCTTCCTGCCAGATGGTTGAACGTCTGAAAGTATATACTTTACTTATGCATATTAACGGCTGAGCAGCCTAATTTGCATGTATGTATATATATATATATATATATATATATATATATATATATATATATATATATATATATACATACTACTGTACGTCTGTATACATATATGTATGTACGTATACATACATACTTACATTTAAGTAAGTGCCGTACTAAGAGTGAGAAATGAAATTTCGTTTCCTTCTATTCCATTTATATATATATATATATATATATATATATATATATATATATATAAGAAAAAGTATGACCCCGACGGCAGAGCTCAAGCCGTTTCGACGGCTATTTCTGGTTCAGAAATAGCCGTCGAAACGGCTTGAGCTCTGCCCTCGGGGTCATACTTTTTCCTATTACCAACTCTACTACCCTAAGTATTGAGTACTCTGGTGCGTTATGGTCCATCTGGTTCCTTACCATAACTCCTTCGTTATATATATATATATATATAGAGAGAGAGAGAGATCCATACAGTGATCATGTCTCGAGCTACCTACCGGCGAAACAATTGTAACATGCAATAAACTGAGTCCAGATGCATCACTGTTTTTTCGTTTTTTTATACTATCCACACTCTGCTCTGTATGAATATTGAGTGCTAATTTTGGCATACCGCCTATGGAAGCACCATAGCTACCATTATACACGCGTATATATATTTTTTTTAAGTAAAGAAACTCATATATTTTTTTTTTTAAGTAAAGAAATTCAAACACACACACACACACAAGCACACAAATAAACATACATATCTTTACTTTCTTTATTCAATAGAAAATCTGAATTCTGACACCCCAGCGAACTAACCATATTCACTGAACCAGAACAATTCTCCCATCCCTTTCTCTTGACCATTATCTTTCACTTTAGCGGTGGATTGGCAGTATCGGTAGAGGGTCTGACGCTATGCTTTGCAGCAAAGAGTTACGCCCCTTTATGGTTTGAGTTCAAATCCCGCCGAGGTTAACTTTGCCTTTCATCCTTACGGGGTCGATAAAATAAAGTACCAGTAATGCACTGGATAATTGCTGGCCTTGTGCCAAAAGTAGAAACAATTATCTTTCACTTATCATAAAATTCTCTAAAAACGCTACAGAATGGATTTCCAAATAAGGGCACGAAAATTTAATGAAAACTTGTTCACGTGACAACCATAATTTCATTTATAACCAACCAAAAAAAAAAAAAAAAAAAAAAAAAAGCCTTCGTGAGCCCCTTTTTTCAAGTAAAAAGAAATTCAAACACTCATATATGAAAAAACAACCTGTGACAACTCCCCCCTCTTATTTGAAGAACTATTGTAACGCGAACTGGCGCGAAATTTATTATAATTATTGACAAACCAATCAAATTACTTCTCGAAAAACCTGGCATTTCGAGCCACTTTTTCCATATAAAACAAGTAACATTCAGAGACCAAACAGATGTGAGAAAAACCACAGACCCTCCATCTCAACTCACCTTTTGAAAAGCAGAAGAACTGCGAAACCGGTAAAGGAACCAAATAAATATATATATATTTTTTTTAAATAAGACTCCAGTTGCATTTTCGATTTCATCTCTTTTTCTTTATACTTTCACTCGTGTAGGACACCTCGGTTATTTTTCATTTTGTAAAAAAAACCTCACTTTCTAATATATATATATACAATAAGTTGACGGAACTAGCATCGGTTTCATATATATATATATATATATATATATATATATATATATATATATATATATACATATATATGAAATCGATGCTAGTTGTATTAATCTCCCGAGACTTACAATTAATCTGTTAATAATTTTATTGACAGATTCATTGCATAAGTTTATTTTAAAAACTACCCGGTTGAGTGCTTATTCGATTTGTGCTATTTATTTGCATTAATTTGTTTGCATGATTTATACATACTGAATTCATTTGCCAAAATCTGGAGTTTTTTCCCTTATGAGTTACACAAAGCTCTACGTCATTCACAAAGTTGGTGCAGAGCAAAATACCTGTTGATAACGTGATATTCCTTGTTCGATCATTATACCAAAAGCTTATAGTTTTAAGCAGACAGTATTATTGATTTAGGTGTCATAGAAACCTTGCATTTGGATTTTACCATGAATTCCAATGGGTCCAGATCTGTTTTTATCATTTATTTTGTTTGACCTATTTAGCTTGATTTGTGTTTGGGTTTAGGTGGTTAATGCCTTCTTGACCACTTTTTCAGTTTGTATGGCGTTTTAACATATTGTTTAGCTCTGGTTTTTTAACTATTGAGCGCTTGCCAGCATAACTCTGATTTTGCGTTTAGTTTCGCTTTTTCTATCCGCCGAAATGCGATTCTCGCTGAATTTATATATATATATATATATATATGTGTGTGTGTGTGTGTGTGTGTATGACAGCTAATGATAATGAATTTGTTTTCCCATTCATGCTACCACCCACCTTTGTGTCGCCTCTGTACAAATCTCGTCCTTTACTCATCCGTTCCTGCTGTTCTTCTGTCTGTTTCTCACAATATCTTTTGCCATTTTTGCTCAGACAGATAGATATATAGGGTTGAATGAGAGAGATGGGAAGAGAGGGGAAGAGAGGGGAAGAAAGAGAGACAGCGAGGGAGAGAGGGAGGTAATGCGTCATAGAGAGTAAAGGAGACAACAATGAACGAGGAAGGGAGAGTGTGTGCGAAAAATGAGAGTAAGTCAGAAATGTAGGGAAAATAAGAAGAAACAAAAAAAATTATAAGGAAATAAACAAAGAGGAAATGATAGGCAAATAAAGAGTTAATGGGAGTGAGGGAATATATAAGACAACGAGGGTGAGAGTTAGAGACAGAGATAGAGAGGAGGTAGCATCTAGTGTGTGTGTGTGTTCGTGTGTGTGTGTGTGTGTTCGTGTGTGTGTGTGGGTGTGTGTTCGTGTGTGTGTTCATGTGTGTGGAGGGGTGTTCGTGTGTGTGTTCATGTGTGTGGGTGGGCGTGTCCGTGTGTGTTTGTATGTGGGTGTGGGTGTGGGTGTGTGTTCGTGTGTGTGTTCGTGTGTGTGTTCGTGTGTGTGTGTGTGTGTGTGTGTGTGTGTGTGTGTGTGTGTGTGTGTGTGTGTGTGTGTGTGTGTGTGTGTGTGTGTGAAGTTAACAAGTGATGAAAGATATGATTATTGCATTTGAAAGGGTGAATCATTTCCTCCAGTAAGTCTCACGTCCGTATTAAACCACTTCCACCCCTCCACTAACATCACCACCGCAACTCCATCACCAGTAGCTTCACCATCATTACCATCACCACCATTACCATCATTACCACCAGCATTACTACCATTAACACCACCACCATCATCACCATCACCAACACCACCCGCACCAGCACCACCACCAGCACCACCACCACTCAAAGCAATGATCACTACTCTTACAACTATTGTGTATAACGTATAGAGGTCTCATTATGATAAATTCCCGCCGCACACCACCTCCAACAAACCAGACACCCACCACCACCACCACTACAACCATTAAAATGAACTTCCTATTTCGCCTGTAAATAAATACAAGGTGTTTTTGTCTCTTCGTTATTCTACCGTTCTTGTCAATGCATGTTCTAGTCCACCCATTTCTTTAGTAATGATAACCGAGTACAAGAAAAACAACGTTTATAGAGTACACAACAAAGGTGTGAAAATAAAGAAAAAATATTTCTTTTCTTTTCTCATGAACACATACGCACATCCGCACATGCACACGCACGCACACCTTCAAGCACATACGCACACGCATGATGTGTTTTTGGCTAGTTTAGATTTATTGTATTTAGTTGTTGAGTAAGGTTGCATAGTGAAAAGGTGTCAATGTTTTTTTCTCCTTTGGCTATATGCTACCGTACACTATCATTTTTTGCCGATGTTAACTTTGCCTTTCATCCTTACGGGGGTCGATAAAATAGAGTACCAGTAATACACTGAAGTAATTGCTGGCCTTGTGCCAAAAGTAGAAACAATTATTTTTCTCTCTTTCTTTTCAATTGATGCATTTCTGTTTGTAGCAGATGTGAGTAATTCGTTGAAAGGCACAATTCGTCCTGCCTCTACTTGTTTTGTTGCGTCTGAACGTGCACAGGAATGAATAGTATCAACCTTAAAATTCAGAAACTATAGTAATTTCCAGAGGTTGACTGATGAGAAATGTCTGTCCAATTTTCCATTGTCTTTGTTCGGTTCGCCCCCTTTTTGTATATATATGTGTGTGTGTGTGTGTGTGTGTGTGTGTGTGTGTGTGTGTGTGTGTGTGTGTGTGTGTGTGTGTGTGTGTGTGTGTGTGTGTGTGTGTTGTATTATACCTCCGATAATGGTCTCTAGGAAAAGGGTTTTTTTCTGTTGACAGGATTAAGTATTTAGTGCATTACAGAGTATATGCTGCTAATATATCTGCTTGCCACAACTAACAGAAACAAGATATTGAGAGCGATTGTGGCCTGATGAATTTCCTTTTCTTAATACCAGTATATATGTATGTGTGTATATATATTTGTGTGTGTGTGTGTGTGTGTGTGTGTGTGTGTGTGTGTGTGTGTGTGTGTGTGTGTGTGTGTGTGTGTGTGTGTGTATTTATGTGTGTGTGTGTGAAAAAGAGTTAGTTAATTTAGAATCAGCTGACTTATATATAACAAATTTCAAGCACTCAACGTTATGTCTAACCGGAATTTTCCCCACTCATATAATATCTTATGTGTTGAGGTTGTTTATTCTATCTCATATGCTTGCCGGGTACGGATCTGAACAGCTGGTCTGACCGCCCGCATATTAAAAGATTTCTATATCTCCCATAGATTTTATCTGAAGAGAACATGTTTCGGCTTATGTTATACATAAGCCTTGCTTCTTCGAAATGCGCATAATAAAACGAATTGGGATGGTCTAAAGTAAGTGTCTTTCGTTTAATATAATTATTATTATCATATGTATATATATACATATGATAATATATATATATATATATATATTGTCACTGGTCTATTTACCTGACTACATTTTACAATTTTAGAGAGATTTTGACAAGAACATTGCAGCATTAATTTTTGTCCCCTGGTACGCCCCTGGAACAAGGCCCTTGGGTGCACGTGTTGGTGAACTTACACGTTGATTTCAAACATCGTCGAAACCGACTAAAATTCATCCTAAGTATACAAGACAAGTGTGTATGTATGCAGGCATGTATGAGTGTCGGCTGAAAAGTTCATAGGCTATAAAGGACTTATTCTAGAGCTGTGAAATCTTGCATGCAGCTCTTCTTATTAATAACTGCATTCTTTCTTTCCGGGCACTATGTTGAAAAATAAACCTCATTTGGTCTTTCCATGAAAGTATTTTGGTCAGCCGACCCTCGTTTATCGGCATGCATGCAGGCATGTATGTATATGTATGTATATATTTATGTATGCATGTATGTATATATGTATATATTTATGTATGTATGCAACCCCACCAAGTTTACTTGGCGAGGAGGGTGATTTTGGACACCCTGCAGGACAAAAAACAAAACCTGACAAAGGGGGAAGAACTCATAAGAGTCAACGGCCATCCAAAAGTGTGTAAATATGTATATACACATGTACATATGTATATGTGTATATACATGGGTGCATGTGTATGTATATGCGCGGAGACATAGAAATAGTTTGGCTGAGCACCCGATCGCGCAGTTAAACCACTGGGAGTGAAGGACCCCTAGCCTTTGTCAGGGCATTCTTCTAGGAGAAGGAAACTCAGCAAACTGGGATAACTCCGACATAAAACCTGCGGCTCAGTAGTTACCGATGATGTTGATCTTTTCTTCTTTTCGGGTTATTGTTACTGTCGCTCAGAGAGTGGGATTGGCTCAGTGCACAGTCTTTCGTCACTTTAAAAAATATCTTCACGCACAGGCATTGCATGATAGAATAATTTAATAATTATTAATAATGGTATATCGTGCAATGGCCATACTCGATAATGAAGGGGCAGCCATCATGAATGTATGTATGTATGTATGTATGTATGTTTGTGTGTGTGTGTATGTATGTATTTATGCGTGTATGAATGCATGTATGTATATACGTATGAATGCATGTATGTGTGTACGTGTGTGTTTATGTACGCATATGTGTTTGTATGTATGTATAAATGTGTGTATCTATATATGTGTACATGTATGTACGCAAGTGTATTTGTATGTATATTTATACTTATGCCTGTATCCATGTATGTATGGTTGTATGCACTTATGTATTTATGTATGTTCTTCTGGTTTTATGATTTCACAAAGTAGTTTTACCAATAGAGAGAGAGTCGGTTTCTAACATAGACACAAGACTCTCTCATTGGAATTTACACAACATCAACTAGGTAGATATGTATGCATGTCTGCATGCATGCATGTGTAGATATGGATGTTATTGTAGGTGTGGATGTGTATGTTTTGAGTTGTATGTGTGCATGTGTATATGCTTAGTATCTGTACATGTGTATATGCAGTTATTAGATGCAAAGTTTTTGGAATGTTTTACATATTTTTACTGTCCATTAATGAATTGTACTTGTAGTTTCCTAACTAGTTGTGTTCTTTCTGTTCCTGTGAAGCCCAGCTTTTCAAGATTTGTACTGAGGCAGTTACTAACATATCCCAGTGCCCCCAATAATCACAGGCATAAATCTGAAGGTGTAATCAGGGTGGCGTATCTGCAGTTTTCTCATCAGTTCTGCATAAATATTCTCCTTTTCGCTAATCTTTGATATTATATTGGCATCTGCTGGGCTGCTAACTTCCACTACTGTGCATGCCTTCTTTTCCCTGTCCCATATCATAATATCTGGTCTGTTATGCCTGCATTTTATTGGGGTTTTTACTGGGACATTCCACCAGTAATCTTTCATATATGTATATATGTATATATGTATGTATGTATGTATGTATGTATGTATGTATGTATGTATGTGAGTCTATTTGAGGAAACAAGAAGAAGGCACGCGACACTAAAAAGATATGTCTGGAAAGGAATCCACGTTGGCCTTCTCGAAGGCACTGACAGACGGCCTGACCTGACATGTGAGACCTGTAATAGGGTTTGTCTGAGCATGGCAGGTCTAAAGAGTCACCTGAGAGTGCACAAAAACAGGGAAGCAGGCACCTGTGGAGCTATAAGTGTTCATCAGATGACATGTAATATTTGTGGAAGGGTATGCAGGTCGAGTAGTGATCTCACACGACACCTTGGGTCACATGGTACCATGGGCCCAGCACTAGGTATCAATAATTGTCACAAGTGTAGTGTTTGTACCAGAGTTTTCAAGTCGCTGGCTGGACTAAAAATCATACTCGTTCAGCGCATCAGTGGGGGTTCTCCTGCATGGATATAAAGTAGTGGCCGTACTCGAAAACGAGTTGGCAGCCACCATGTATGTATATATGAATGTATGTAGTGAGAGCGCGTGACTGAGTGGTTAGGGTATTTGACACACGATCGTAAGATTATGAGTTCGATTCTCGGCGGCTGGTTGTGTCCTGGATCAAGGCATGTTAATTCACGTCACTCCAGTTCACTCAGCTGGCAAAATAAGTTGTACCTGTAATTTAAATGGCCAGCCTTGTCACATTCTATGAAAACTACGTTAAGAGTACATGTGTCTGTGGAATGCTCAGCCACTTGCATGTTAATTTCACGAACATGCTGTCCCATTGATCGTATCAACTGGAACCTTCGTTGTCTTAACTGACGGTGTGTCAGTTTATGTATGTGTGTATGTATGCATGTATATATGTATGTATGGATGTATGTATGTGTGTATGCATGTATGTATGTATTATGTCAGGTCACCAGTTGGTGCTACTGGTCACATGTATCCCAGTACAACCTGTCTCATGGTCGGGTCGTTGGCGACTAAACTGGTTTCTTGGTGAGGAAGGTGACTTTGGACATCCTGCAAGACTAAAAACAAAACCTGTCAAAGGGCAAAGGAGCTCTTAAGAGTCAATGGCCATCCAAAATCACAGGGAGAATTCTATAAGGAAAACTCTGATATAACACCTGCAACCCTGATGGTATCCAATGATGTTGACTTGTTCTTCTTTTTGGTAAATATCATCTTGGTTAAGAGAGTGGGACTGGCTTTGTGCAGTGCCTTTGCTCACTATAAAAGCTTCACGGCACAGGCATTGCTTTATATCTGGAGATCTCTCTGCACTTGTCGTCACATGGTACCATGGGCCCAGCACTATGTGTCAATAATTGTCACAAGTGTAGTGTTTGTACCAGAGTTTTCAAGTCGCTGGCTGGACTAAAAAGTCACACTCGTTCAGCGCATCGGTAGGGGTTCTCCTACATGGATATAAAGTAGTGGCCGTACTCGAAAACGAGTTGGCAGCCACCATGTATTATGTATGTGTGTGTCTTTATATATGTATGCACGCATGAATGTATATATGTACTATGTACGTATGTATGTATTATGTATGATTGCATGTATGTATGTACGTATATATGTATGTATGTATGTATGTATGCATGTATGTATGTATGCATGTATGTATGTATGCATGTATGTATGTATATATGTATGTATGTAAGCCATTTTTTTATGTCAGGTACAAGCCGAGACAATAAACAAACAGTCAGACAGAACGTGGAAAACTCATATATTTGAAGATTTAGAGTCGAGTTCAAAATGTCTACGAGCCTACTTGACCTTTGACCATGTTTGGTGTCAAATTAGGAAGGTAAATAATATCCGATGGGGGTGTACATTAAACAGGATGTCCAGAGATTCCACTTGGGAGTAAAAGTCAACGAAGTAACGACCATTAGCTTTTATTGTTCACTCTATTCAGGTACAGACAAAATTGCTTACACACACACACATACATATATATATACAAGCAAACATACATACATACATACATACATACATACATACATACATACATACATACATACATACATACATACATACATACATACATACATATAACCAATCGGTTCCCTCGAATGGAATTGGAGATATACAAAAGCGTGGAGAACTTAATATTGCTAACATAAAGTTATTGGACCATTTTACACAACCAATAATGCACCTTACTATATAACAACTTAAAGCTCCTATTTTTGTTGAGCACTTAATACTGTTAAGCAAGGAATATGATGGAGAAATTCTCGGTGAACTCTTCACTTAAGGACATCCCTTGCCCGACATAAAAGAATTCACAAGGTTGGCCATAGGTAAATCGGATTCATTTGTCCGTAGAATGCGTTGGAAGGCCTTCCATTTCGACAGAGGAACACCAACAAACCACCCCAGGGAGGGAACGCGCGGCATAGAGGAAATATTCAAATCCAGAAGAAATCCACCACACAATAAATACTTGGAGGAATTCGAGACTGAAATGTCTAACATAGTGTCCAACTTTAAGTTTAGGAAAAACCCACTCAGGAGAAAAAGTTACCTGAGACGACTAAATGGTGATCTAGTAAAATTAAAGAACTCGACCGGTATTTTAGTGCACGCAGATAAGACTAACAACCTGTACGATATGGATAGAGTAACTTATGATGATTCGATAACCAGAGAACTTAGGAAAAGCTACAGAAAAACTACACGGGCCAACCTGGATTTAATTAACACGAAGGCCAATAGCATCATGATTAAACTGGGTATTGAGGATAAAACCGAACCCTTCCATCCTAGAACCCCGAGGATTTTGCTGAAGGACCACAAATTGAACTTTGAATCATTAAGACCTGTCAGGCTGATAGCCCCTTTGAAGTCGGGCATAGGAATCGTAAGTAAAAACATCCTTGATAAAATAATCTCCACTCTAGTTAGGAGATCGAAGCTCAAGTTGTGGTCAAGAACTAGTGAGGTAATTAACTGGTTTGAGAAATCGCAGAATAAGAATAGCACTAAGTTTATACAGTTCGATATCTCTAATTACTACTCTTCAATCTTTCCAACTCTTCTAGGTAGGGCCCTTAACTTTGCTAGCTTACACACCGACCTTACATCCGAGGAAATTAGCATTATTCTCCTAGCTAGGAAAACCTTAATTGAATTCAACGGTGACCTGTGGACTAGGAGGGATTGGCTAGACAATTTCGACATCACCATGGGATCCACGGACTCGGCCCAGGTGACGGATCTGGTGGGCCTTTACCTCCTTGACTGTCTCGGAGCGGAAATGCCCCACCTGGGAAGCGGCGCTTACCGTGACGACATCTTGTTTACTGTGTCGTTCCATAATAATAGTATGGTAAAGAGGGTGAGGAAAAAAACTTAGCAAATTCTTCAAGAGCATAGACCTAAGTATAGTATTTGAAGAGAATTTTAAAATAGTTAATTTTCTAGATGTTACACTTAACCTCAATTCAGGACTCCTCCAACCCTACCACAAACCCAACGAGAATCTAAACTATGTCAACGCAAAATCGAACCACCTTAGAATAGTCACTAACGGTATTACCAAAAGCGTCTCTAGTAGAATTTCAGGACTATCTTCCAATGTAGATACCTTTAATAAGATCTCGAATTACTATAATAGCGCCCTGGAACGCGCAGGGCATAGCGAGGGAATCTCATTCAAACGTCCATTAAATAGTAGAAGTAACATTGCCCGCGATAGCTTAGGCCTAAATAGTGACACTCTAGTTAACAGCAGGCGTGATACGAGGGAGGATTCATATAGTCTTCATGTTGTACTGCCGCCTAGTCCCAGTGCTGTTGGTACTAATAGAAACAGCCACCCAGGTACTAACACTGGGTCTGAGCAACGTAACGCCAGTGGAAACTCTTAATTGTGGAACCGATAAAACTACCGTTGAACGCAGTATGGAACGAGGGTCGAGTGGGGGGAATAGGGACAGGTGTAGCAGACGCATAGCGGATACAACCCCAGCTATCGAGGGTAACCCCAATAGCCGCACGGAGGGTACACCGCCCTGGATACTTGGGACGATTCCGAACACAATCGTGACACCCCAGGACACCATCGACCCACAGGTAATTTCCAGTTACAATAGACCAGTAACTACTAGGGAGACAGGTAATTCTAATATAGTTAGTAGGAACAAGAGGCATCGGACCAGAAAAGTCCTGTGGTATAATCCCCCTTACTCCACTGGTCTGACCACTAGTATAGCTAAGCTTTTATTTAGGGCCTTAGACAAATGCTTCCCTAGATCGCACAGATATTATAAAATATTCAATAGGAATACCATCAAGCTGTCCTACTCCACAACTAGTAACATAGCTCAGAATATAGCTAAGATGAATTATAGTAGACTTAGGACAGCCCATGAGGGAATTAGGGATGGCAGGAACAATGGCAGCTCTATTGAGGAACTGACTCATACACTTGAGGCGAGTCGGGTCTCCCCAACCCCAGGGAATTTACCCATAGAGCAGACTGGAACTGAGACCCGACCCCAAAGGTACCGTGGTCCATCAGGAACTACCCAGATCGATAGCAAAAAATGTAACTGCAGAAGCACCGCCACCTGCCCCATGACTGGGAAATGCCTTACCAAAAACATAGTCTACGACTGTAAGGTCTCAACTCAGGATAGAACCTTTAGGTATGTTGGGGCAACTGCCACGGAATTTAAGGATAGATGGTATAATCACCGCTATACCTTTAATAGATTAGATTTTAAAAATAGCACGGCACTTTCGGAATTAGTGTGGAAGCTTAAACATCAGAATATAGAGCACTCCTTATCCTGGTCCATAGTTTGCTCAGCCCAACCTTATAACGGCAGCACTGGCGTCTGCAATTTATGGATAGCTGAAACTTTTAATATTATGATCATTTCAATGACCGGGTTCCGTATGAATCCGGTGATATCATCAGGTATTCGAAATATAATAAATGAATGTAATAGATAAAATCCAT
>OZ024740.1:70926042-70931042 GCA_964016885.1 Eledone cirrhosa
TGTAACAAACAGCATTGAAAACAACACAAATAATCTTTCATGTAGACAATAAAGAACTTCTATATTTTTTTGAAACCAAACGTTTACTGCACATTATTTACAAAAGCGGTCTGTGTTAGCATACTATTTACAAAATATGAAGTGTGGGTTCGATTCTCGCACGCGTTTATGCGCATTTTTTTTTTTTTTTCGTTCTTGGGGTTTATATGCCCTGTTATTTGACAATTTTCTGTACGACAAAATCCAATTCAAATGCGTAGAAATGTCCGTGATCTCCAGCAGACAACTGATGGAGGTAAATATCCCCCGTTCGTGCCTTCCTCCCTCTTATATATATATATATATTTAATATATTAATATATTTAATACATTAACAGAGAAAGCTTTAAGCTATACTCTGACTGGCTTCCATCTCACTCAACAAACATTAGGATATACCTTAGTATAATCCCAATTTTACGTTTGGGGTGCTAACTATATGTATTTTGCGGAAAGCCAGTTGTATTATTTTATATGAGACATAATTAAAATATATCTCCCTTTCCAAACAATTGTTTCATTATAAGTTTTCTACAAGTTGGGAGAATGTGTCCAGGTTATGTAGAAGCCTGCACATATTCCGTAGGCATATATGCAGGTGGGCACTTATAAATCATCAGTGGATGCCTGTCAAACATCGATATAAAAAAACTCTCTTACCGATGTCAAATCCAATGTTAGCGATGGTCCCTCTCCGTATCAGAATGACCGCCAAATTTGAAATTCCAGCAGTCTCAGAATGAGAAATTTTACGCTGTCATCAAGCGGAAAGGGGAGGTCATCGCGAAACATAAGAAAGTAAAATAATATACACGCGGGTCAATTAATTTTTTCAACAATTTTAACCTTGCGTGTGAAGAACTCAATTAGATTTTTTTAAAATAAATATATGCATGTATTATTTATACACGCATATTGGTATTTTCTTAGGCTAAAAACAGAGATATGATACCAGAATAACAATCAATATTTCATAGTAATAATAAATACGGAAATTTACGCTTAAAAGGTATCTGGAAATATTCATCTCAGGTCAAATCAAGAGTATAATATTTAATACATTAACAGAGAAAGCTTTAAGCTATACTCTGACTGGCTTCCATCTCACTCAACAAACATTAGGATATACCTTAGTATAATCCCAATTTTACGTTTGGGGTGCTAACTATATGTATTTTGCGGAAAGCCAGTTGTATTATTTTATATGAGACATAATTAAAATATATCTCCCTTTCCAAACAATTGTTTCATTATAAGTTTTCTACAAGTTGGGAGAATGTGTCCAGGTTATGTAGAAGCCTGCACATATTCCGTAGGAATATATGCAGGTGGGCACTTATAAATCATCAGTGGATATATATATATATATGGATGTATATATATATATATATATATTATATATATACATACACATATATATACATATATATATGTATGTATATAAATATATATATATATATATATATATATATATAATTGTTTCTACTTTTTTGGCACAAGGCCAGCAATTACCCAGTACATTACTGGTACTTTATTTTATCTACCCCGTCTAAGGATGAAAGGCAAAGTTAACCTCGGCGGGATTTGGACTCAGACTGTAAAGGGACGTAACTATGCTAGAAAGCATGTCGTTCAACCCTCTACCGATACTGCCAATTTGTGTGTGTGTGTGTGTGTGTGTGTGTGTGTGTGTGTGTGTGTGTGTGTGTGTGTGTGTGTGTGTGTGTGTGTGTGTGTGTGTGTGCGCGCGCACACACACACATATAGCGAAATCTTCAGGTTGTAAATCTACGGGTATTTAAGCCCAGCTGAAATTCAGTTTCACTCTCTTGCCTCTCCTCCCTTTGCTTGTTGACAGCCAACCCCCCGCCCCCTCCCCTCCCTGCAGCAGTCACTGCTCAATAAGGCTCTACTGTACACAAAGCAACATCTTATTTTGACCATTGTCTCTGCATTCGTACATTCACTAACAAATTCCACCATATCGCAACGAAATGCTTTTATCTGTGAACATTACATTTAACGACCTTTTGACGAACACACTCTGTTATTTTAAATATTTATAGTATTCTGGTTGTGTTATATATTGTACAAGTGGTCGTTGTATACCATGAAACGAATAAAAACATCAAAATTAACAGTTTGGCTTCCTTGTAGGTCTATTCTAATCCATTGTTGATCCTGCTCGTTTTTCTACCACATCAATTAGCACGTACAATACCAAATCAATGACTAACTTCAACAAGCGTCAACACAACCGCCAAAATCAACATAGCAGCAAACAACCACATATCTCGTTAAAATGACATATATACTGTATAAACAAAAGTTTCGACCTGGGATATTATTAAAACTAGGGTTATGACTTTTTGACATTTTGTAAAATAATTATATTCCTGTATCATAATTCGATGAACTTTTGTTAAAAAATAATGAAGGAAGGTTTAATTTTGCTTATTTTTTAAACACCCCAACACGAAATTTCTAAATCGTATATAAGTATAGTAGCTCTATGACTTTCTGGAGCCTTCTATGACTTTCTGGAACCTTCTAGAACTTTTTGAAACCTTCTAGAACTTTCTAAAAATGTATGATGTGCATGGTGAATGGGTGTGTAGTGAGGACAGGCGGTTATATCATCTTCAGATCGAAAGCAAAGGACATGTTGGGTATACAACTCGAAAGACTGTGAGTTCCAAAACTATTCATCCATCCAAAAGAAGAAAAGTGACCTTGGAGTATACTACAACAGTAACAACAACATCTTCAACTTCCGAATCAGAGATCCAATCAGAGAGTGAGTATGAAGAGTCCGAAAGTTCTGGAGAACAATTTACAAGAAAACGAAAGAAGTATAGCAAAACCAAACTAGTAACATCTTCAAACTTATCAATAAGCAAAGCAACAAATGTTTGTCAGGAGTTATCTTCAGAGATTGACGTTGAGACACGTTCCCAATCTGGTATTTACAGGTCTAGTATCAAAGAAGCTGTTAAACTTAAAAAAGAAATGAAGAAAGCACTACACTTAGAAAATTGGTCAATGCATTTTAATGGTAAACGAATTGATGGCCAAGTGCTCGTTTTGAAGAATGAAAGAAGAAAAGTTAAGTAAGAAGCGTATAACTGTTGTCAAAAGCATAACAGCTGTTCTGGATGAATACAGTTTATGGAAGAGCATAAAAATAATTGTTGTGGACATTACAAAGGTGTATACTGGGAGCAGGAACAGGATTGTCGTTCAGTTACAAATACTATTTGTTGAACAGAAACTGGAAGAACCAAAATTAATTGGCTGTCAACATTATGTTGTTGACCGAATGGATGACAAAATAGAGGGAAAGAACACATATATATATATACATATATATATATATATATATATATATATATATATATATATATATATATATATATATATATATATATATCACCTTGACCGACCAGTCTGTCGGGCGTCCATTCAGCGGCGGCGCTGGTCACAGCACGCCGTCCATTCCTCTCTGGATCGTGCTTTCCTCATCCATGTATTCCCAATCGTATTCTTAAAATCGTAACTCCACCCTCGTGGAGGCCTTCCGAGTGGTCGTTTCCGCTCGCGCGGGTACCACTCGGCAACTGCGCGGGTCCACCGATTATCGGTGAACCGGGCGACGTGTCCAGCCCATCTGAACTTGCTGCGCATATATTCCGTGATGACGTCCCTCACGCCGGACTTCTGTCTGATGACTTCGCTCCTGATGTGCTCTCTCAACGAGATTCCTGCATGGCTCTTTGAGCCGTTACCAGCCTCTGCTCTTCTCTCTTCGTTGTAGCCCAAGTTTCAGTGCCATATAACATTGTAGGTAAAACTGTGCTATTGAAGAGGTTGGCGCGGGTGGTCTTGTCCAACCTCCCCTTGAGCACATCCCTTATGCCGTTGAACGCCTTCCATCCGGCCCTTACTCTCCGCGAGATCTCCCTCTCAATGTCTCGGCGCATGTTTACTTCTTGTCCCAGGTAGACGTATTCCTCCACCTCCTCTATTTCATCACCGCCAATCACCATTCGACTTGTTGGTACGTTGTCGGACCGAATGAACTTCGTTTTCATGCGGTTCATCTTGAGATCTACTGCAGAACTTTTAATGTCGAGCTCCGTCAGCATGGTCTGAAGTTGATCCGTGGTTTCAGCGATGAGTACGATGTCATCAGCGAAACGGAGGTGGGTAATTATCTCGCCGTTGATGTTGACACCGCCTTGTCAGTCAATGCCTCTGATGATCTGCTCGAGACACGCGGTGAAAAGTTTTGGAGAGATCGTATCTCCTTGCTTCACTCCCTTCTCGACCGGCACTCGTACTGGTGATGACAGCAGAGCTATGTCGGTGGTGCATCCGGAACTCGCCTCCCTGAGCAGTTGAACGTATTGCACCTCGACTCCTTGCCTCTGCAGCGAGTTCAGCGCTGCGTTGATTTCGACGCTGTCGAAGGCTTTCTCGTAGTCTACGAACGCGACGCAAAGAGGCATCTTGTACTCTTTTGCTCGCTCAAGCAGTTGTGTCAGAGTAAATATGTGGTCCATCGTGCTGTAGTTTTTCCAGATGACGTAATAACCTGTTCAGGATTATCTTCGTGAACAGCTTGTACACGTGAGACAGCAGGCATATGGGTCGGTAGTTCTTCAGATTTTCTCTATCGCCCTTCTTGTATAGCAGGATGGTATTCGACTCTTTCCACTGTGAGAGTATTCTTCCCTGGTGACGACCCTGAAAAACACAGCTGGAGTACCGGTCAGCGACAAGAGTGAGGTGGAAAAGGTTTGCGAAGACTTCTACACCAAGCTCTTCAAGTCTACCGGGAATGTGCAGCCGTTGCCGTCACTCCAACAGGAAGAAAATGTGCCACCCATCCTTGTCGGTGAGGTCGAAAGAGCCGTCGGCTTGATGAAAAGCGGAAAGGCGCCAGGGAAAGACGCCATAAC
>OZ024740.1:70933542-71013542 GCA_964016885.1 Eledone cirrhosa
CCCCAGTCACTGAAGAGGTCACAGAATGTGTGACGAAAGAACTTTGACAATATATAAACAACCATCTGGTTGTGGAACCAACCAACCAGAAATTTATAAATTCCTAAATTTATAAATTTATTATAATAAATTGAAGTGAAAGCAACTGGTGCGTGTGTTTCTTATTGGCAACATGACCCTCCCAAAGTATAACAATATCGGTTTCGACACACGTTTTCAGATAAAGAATCTTGCTAAACAAATTCAGAAGCGAAATATATATATATATATATATATATATATATATATATATATATATATATATATATATAAAACAATGTTGTCTCTGATCGAGACTAAACCGTGCGAAACCATTTTGCTGATTAGGACAGTGGCTATCTTCAGTAGGCCGTCCTAATAGTGATAAGAAATATTTTATATAGACAGAGAATTCAAAGTAAAAACTGAACTCCGTGTGCGTTGTTAAGGTAGCTGTAGTAATTATAGTAGCTAGTGGATAGCAAACAGGTAAAGAGAAAAAGCTAAACATAGCTCACCAACAACACCGATGTAGGGAACTCAACCGAATATATGAATTTATATATGTTTACTTCAATAATCAGTATATATATATATATATATATATATATATATATATATATATATATATATATAGGAACGAGTAGGACCCTGACGGCTGAGCTCAAGCCGTTTCGACGGCTAATTCTGGACATTTTAGTCCAGAATTAGCCGTCGAAACGGCTTGAGCTCAGCCGTCGGGGTTCTACTCGTTCTACTACCCTAAGTATTGAGTACTTTGGTGCGTTATGGTCCATCTGGTTCCTTACCACATCGTTGTATATATAAATTTTAGTACAGCATTAACGAAGCTTTAGTTCACGGCCAAGCTAACGAATGCAAATTCGGTCTGTAGCTTTAGCACTCGGATGGGGAAAAGTACCCCAGAGTAATAACAATACGTTTAGACAGCTTAGCAAATCAAATAGAGCGATCGGCAGTCCAGCCGCATCACTAGAGCAACGAAAATACAGGACTCAGGAAAAGATTTTAGACTGACCTGGACAAAACGGTGAGGCTGAACGCAAAATATATCATGCATATCGTATAGCACACGATATACATCACATATATATATATATATATATATATATATATGCATATATACATACATACTAACATACACACGTACATACATACACACATAGACACACACATACATACATACATACATACATACATACATACATACATACATACATACATACATACATACATACATACATACATACATACATACATACATACATACCAACCCGCTTGGACCAAAGTATGACTGAACAAGGGATGACAATTTCTTTTCGTTTACAACCTTGCCACCAGGAAGGTGGCCGGTCAAAAAAATATACTCGAAATTAAGAGAAAGAGAAAACATACATACATACATACAAATGTTCAAACAAGATAAAAAAATTGACCAATTTACAGAAAAAGTTGTGCATGGATACTTGAGGCGTAAAACACAGACCATAGAGGGGATAAACCACTCAAAAGGCCTGGCATGGAGTTCCGACAAGTTTATGACATCACACCTTGAGGGATATATCTGTGCAATACAGGAACAAGAACTCCCTACCAAATATCTGCCAAAAGAGGAGGGCCAGCAGCTGACAATAAATGTAGGCTATGTAAAACAAAAATCGAGGATGTAAGCCACATTGTTGCCAGCTGCGAAAGAATGTCATCTCGCTACTACCTCCCCATGAGACACGATGGGATAGCTAGAACCATCTGGAACGCACTTCGGAAAACAAAATTAACAACAAACGAGGAAGAATATATTGAGACAGATGGCACTAAGGAATACTGGTGGAACCTGAAAATAAAAACTGCCACCAAATTAAAGCACAACCGGCCTGATATTGTTGTTTGGGAACACACATTGAAAACGTGTTCTGTTGTGGAGATCAGCTGCCCACCTGATGTAAACGTTGTCAGAAAAATACAGTAGAAGGAGGACATCTACGGACCATTGATGAAGAGTTTACAAATCCAGTATCCAAGATACACCTTTAGCTTCTTACCCATCATTATTGGAGCTACGGGTTATATACCAACCCGCTTGGACCAAAGTATGACTGAACTTGGATTTGCGGACAAAAAGCGCAGCTCCCTAATTCATAGTCTACAAATGGCTGCGATAGCTGGCACCTTCAAAATTTGCAAAACATTCTTGCGATTCAAAGTATGACAATTTCTTTTCTTTTGACAACCTTGCCACCAGGAAGGTGGCCGGTCAAAAATAATATACTCGAAATTAAGAGAAAGAGATAACATACATACATACATACATACATACATACATACATACATACATACATACATACATACATGGTGGCTGCCAACTCGTTTTCGAGTACGGCCACTACTTTATATCCATGTAGGAGAACCCCTACCAATGCGCTGAACGAGTGTGACTTTTTAGTCCAGCAGGCGACTTGAAACTCTGGTACAAATACTACAATTGTGACAATTATTGACACAGACCCATGGTACCATGTGATGACAAGGGCAGAGAGATCTCCAGATATAAAGCAATGCCTGTGCCGTGAAGCTTTTATAGTGAGCAAAGGCACTGCACAAAGCCAGTCCCACTCTCTTAACCAAGATGATATTTACCAAAAAGAAGAACAAGTCAACATCATTGGATACCATCAGAGTTGCAGGTATTATATCAGAGTTTTCCTTCTCCTAGAATTCTGCCTTGACAAAGGCTAAGGAGTCATCTCTCCCGGTGATTTTGGATGGCCATTGACTCTTAAGAGCTCTTTTGCTCTTTGACAGGTTTTGTTTTTAGTCCTGCGGGATGTCCAAAGTCACCCTCCTCACCAAGAAACCTTGGTGGGGTTGCCAGTTTAGTCGCCAACGACCCGACCATGAGACAGGTTGTACTGGGATACATGTTACCAGTAGCACCAACTGGTGACCTGACATACATACATACATACATACATACATACATACATACATACATACATACATACATACATACATACATACATACATACATACATATTTATAGTCTACAAATGGCTGCGATAGCTGGCACCTTCAAAATTTGCAAAACATTCCTGCGATTCAAGGGATGACAATTTCTTTTCTTTTACAACCTTGCCACCAGGAAGGTGGCCGGTCAAAAAAATATACTCGAAATTAAGAGAAAGAGAAAACATACATACATGATGGCTGCAATCTCGTGTTCGAGCATTGCTATCGCCCGATAGAATGTGGCTCTTTAAACCAGCCAAAGATTTCCACCTTCTGGCACATACATGGCAACTGTAGGCTCTTCCGGGACTTTCCATTGCTTTGTTCTGGCTGTGTTCTCGTGTGTTTTTTAAGCCCTCCCATGCTAGCACATTCCTTGCCATACATACGTACATACATACATAAGATACAAAGCATATACACATACACACATATAACTCAAAACATACACATACACACAAACAATAACATCCACACCTGCACATGCTTGCATACATATCTACCTAGTTGATGTTGCGTAAATTCCAAGGAGAGAGTCTTGTATCTATGTTAGAAAGCGACTCTCTCTCTATTGGTAAAAAAAATGTGAAATTATAAAACCAGAAGAACATTCATACATACAGACATACATGCATACATGATGATGACTGCCCCCTCGTTATCGAGTATGGCCATTGCACGAGGAGAAAAAAAATTAATAAATAAATAAAAAAGAAAAGAAAAGAAAAAAAGAAATATATATATATACATACATACATATACATATATACACACATATATATATACATACACACATATACATTAATAACAATAATAATAATAATAATAACAATAATAATAACGACATATATATATATACACACACACACGCACACATAAACATATCTATACACACACACACGATAGCAACTAACAGCGCTGCGATCGAATGTGGCTTTTTAGCCCAGCCAATGATCTAAAATGTCTTGCACAGAGTCGGCAACCAAGACATTCACTGGGAATAGCCGGCTGTGTTTGGAGTTCATGTACTTTTGCATGTCGCTTGAGCTCTCCTGCTGATTTACATTCTCTACCACATGTTTGGCAAGCATGATGAGTAGCATCTCCAACAGCAACCTGGTAGTCAACCACTGGTCTTACTTTATGACTGCGAAGATGACTTTCGAGTCCAGCTTTGCTTGGGCAGGGTCTCGCACAGACGCTGCATGTCAGCACCATAGGAGGACCCTTGCCGTCTGGAAGTGTAACAGCAATGCCCTTCCTCATATCCCGCTTTACTTTCTCGTATGCGATTCGAGATGCCTCAAAGGCAACTTTTCCCTCATATACAGTCTTTCTCCATTTATTACGATCAGCAGCAATATTTTCCCATGTATCAGCAGAGATGTTAGCGTCTTTCAAAGAGGCTTTCAAGGAATCCTTATACCTCTTTTTTGGTTTATGTGGCGGTCCTTTTCCTTTAACCAACTCTCCATAAAAGAGTTGTTTTGGTATTCTAGAATCCTTCATCCTGGCAAGGTGACCACTCCAACGGAGTCGTTGCTTAAGCACAAGAGCTTCTATACTGTCACACATAGAGCTTTCCAAAATCTCGACATCACTGATGTGGTCCCTCCAGTAAACGCCATGGATCCGTCTGAGACACATCTGATGGAAACGCTCCAATTGCTTAAGGTGGTGTCGATATGTGACCCAGGTCTCGCAGGCATAAAGAAGACAAGAGAGCACACATGCCTTGTACACCTTTACCTTTGTCCTCCTGCATATGTCTCGCCGACCCCAGAGTCGCCTTTCTAGCTTTCCGAAAGCATCACTTGCTTTCCTAATCATAAGTGAGATTTTACTGTCAAGGTTGCTGTATCGATTGACAGTGCTTCCCAGGTAGACAAACTGATCAACCACTCCAAGTCGTTTACCATACACATAGATATTTGGTTCAGTGTACTGCTTACCAGGGGCAGGTCGGTACATGACGACGGTTTTCTTGAGACTGAAAGTCAATCCTAGGGCAGTGCAAGCGTCAGAAAATGCATTCAAAATGTGCTGCATATCACTCTCTGTGTGCGCTACAAGATCGCAATCATCTGCATACAAGAGGTCTCTTATGATTGATGTAAATACTTTTGTCTTTGCAGCAAAGCGCCTGATGTTAAATATGCTGCCTGAGGTTCGATATCGGATGTAAACACCATGCTCGCAATTCCTGAATGCAATACAGAAAACCATTGCAAAGTATATGGCAAACAGGGTCGGTGCTGGAATATCCCCCTGTTTCATTCCATTTTTTACTGAGATAGGCTCCGACATGTTATCTCCGACATTAACCCAAGCCTTCATGTCGTCATGGAAAGACCTAACTAAAGCAAGGAACTTATCAGGGCAACCAAGTTTCTGGAGAACCTTCCATAATGCATCTCTGTTAACAGTATCGAAAGCTTTTGTCAGATCGACAAAAACCTGATACAGATCCAAACCTTGTTCCATGCACTTCTCCTGGAGCTGTGTAGCTGAGAAGATCATATCAGTAGTGCCGCGTCCAGCACGAAAACCAGATTGACTTTCAGGAAGAACACAATCTGCAATGTGTGTCAGCAGACGGTCCAGAAGCACCCTACATAAAACTTTCCCTACGACAGAAAGCAATGATATACCTATGTAGTTCCCACAATCTTTCTGTTACCCTTTCCCTTGTACAAGACCACCATTACTGCATCTCTCCAGTCCTCAGGTACGGATTCATTAGCCCATATCCTGCCAAACAAAGAGTGAAGATGTTGCAGGAGTCTCTCACCACCATATTGTAGGAGCTCAGCATGTATGCCATCCATACCTGGAGACCTTCCACTGTTCAGCTTCGAGATAGCCACTGCAACCTCCACAAGCGTCGGAGGTTCTGCGAGAGCTACTTTCACAGGACTTTCTGGAATGAGATTGAGGAAATCTTCACTGACGACAGACGGCTGATTCAAAAGATCATCAAAGTGCTCTCGCCACCTTCGTAGAATTCCTTGTGAGTCACGAAGAAGTTCTTTGCCATCCTTGCTGCGAAGCGGTGTCACCAGAGAAGAAGACGGTCCATAAACCTCACGCAAGAGACTGTACAACAGCTTACAAATTCTTCTATATGTACAAATTCTTCTATATGTACATCATTCTCATTAAACCAGTCCTGATGTTTTCTCTGCACCAATCCCAGAACACGCCTGCCTACATCATAAACCGACTTTTTAAGGGTCGGCCAATCCTCACCAAGATCTGCAGCCTGCATCTCTTCTTCCAATGTCCTCTTCACATTTTTATCCTTAAGACGAGCAGCATTCAATCTTTTGGGCAGGGCAACACCAGGAGCCCGGATTTTACGTTTAGTGATTAGTTTCACTTTTGCGCGTACCAGGCGGTGGTCCGCCCAACACTCAGCTCCACGAAGAGCACGAACACACTGCACATCCTGTCTGTCACGCATCCTGACTAGGACGTAGTCCAAAAGATGCCATTCCTTAGATGCAGGATGCATCCATGTGGTCTTGAATTCGTTGGTAACACACAGATCCAGCTCCTCACACATCTGCAGCAGGAGCATACCATTGTTGTTACACTTTCCCACCCCATGCCTTCCGATTATATTCCATGTGTTAAAATCCCTACCCACTCTAGCATTAAAGTCACCAAGCACGATGACTGTGTCTGCCTGAGGGATATTTCTTAAAACACCTTTCAAGGCATGGTAAAAGGACACTTTTTCTTCATCGACAGAATTCATAGTTGGAGCATACACACTCACCAGGGTAGCATATCTTCCCTTGTCCAGTGGAACTCTCATGGACATAAGACGCTCACTAATCCCTACTGGGAATTCCTCTAATTTATTCACAAGTACAGTCTTAACAGCAAATCCTACCCCAGCCTCTCTTCTGGTTCCTTCATCTCTTCCTTTCCAGAAGAATGTATATTCTCCACAAAATTCTGTAAGATGACCATCTCCAGCTAACCTCGTCTCAGATATAGCCACGATGTCAAGATCGTAACGTCGAAGTTCCTTTGCAACAAGAGCGGTCCTTCGTTCAGGACGCTCCAAGGAATCCCTGTCAAGCAGCGTCCGTACGTTCCAGCAGCCAAGACTAAATGCCTTGTTTGGCTCTATTACAATGGCACGATGACGAGCGGGCCCAGGCTGTGATAACCTGGGCCCCTGCCCTTATTGCCAATTATCTTTTTTGTTCCAGAACCTAAATTGCCAATTATCTCTTTTATATTGTTCTGGAACATCATTGAATTGAAGAAAAAAAAAAAAAAAAAAGTAATAATAATAGTAATAATAATAATAATAATAATAATAATAATAATAATAATAATGTTTTCTTTATTAACCACAAGGGTTCACATAAAGTAGACATTAAGGACAGTACAGGACAATACAGGACGGTACAAATGGGCATTTCTGCGTGTAAAAAAACAGAGGTTGAAATAAAATAACAAAGAAAAATTCCCCAATAGGGGGGAGACTTCCAAGGGACATTTGTGGAGAAAGCCCATTAAAAGACCACAGTGGCCCTGACCACCAGGGCAAGTACCCTCTCCCAGTTTTCCACCTTTAATTTACAGACACATACTCAGAGAAGGCCCATTCATTCGGGCCATACTTGCTTCTCTCACCCATCTTTCAACAAAATGCTGGGAAGAGAGCACTTCCCTCTCTACCCTGATTTTCCTTTTCAAATGAAATTTGAAAAAGTTAATCAGGGCATCACCGAAGAGGTAAGTGCTCGTCTTCAGCCCTTTCAAACGTGTCCACCATACTATCTCTTTCGCCATGGCCACCAGACAGATAAAAACTGCCTGCCCTTCCAGGCTAAAGGAAGGGGGCGGGGCAATCCTCACGATGGACTCAGCTGATAGCTGGATCCGTCCTACACGTGACAGCAGGTGTTCGACATAAACCCACAAGTCAGCAATGCTCGGACACTGGACGAGTGCGTGCAGGACGGTTTCGTCGCCCTGCGCGCATCTCGGACATGCCCGGCTGACGGCACCTCCATGCCTGTAGAGTTTATCCCGAACTGGCAAAGCTCCTCGGTAGCACTGCCAGGCCAGGGATTTCTGGAAGTTGTCCATAGGCCCCGGCCCGAAAGTCCTTCCGAAGAGATTGGCTAGTTGATTTTCGTCGACGCCTAGAGTTTCTCCAAGTCCACTAATCCCCTATAGAACGCCAAGGTGGAGTTTCCACCGATCACATTGCCCGATTGGTCGAGGGCTGTGAGCGCCTGCAGACATTCCAGTCTCCAAGCGCTCCCTCTCGGTCTTCGCTTGACCCAGGACTGCAGCTCCGTCAAGGAGACGAGCTGGGGAAAAACGTGTCTTGCAAACGGCGACCACACCTGATCACCGTCGAGGAAGAGGTGGAGATGTCGTAGCCTGAGTGCGTGTCTGCGCATCATCAGCCACGGCATGCCCAGCCCTCCACGTAGCGGGTGTTGACAGCAGATGGACCGCCTGACCATCGGAGCGCGTCCCTTCCACAAGAAGCGAAAGAGCAAACGCTCCAGCGCAGTCAGGCGGGGCTTAGGACAAGGTACGACGGTCAGGCGGTAGTAGATGACGGATGCGATGTACGCATTCGCCACCTCCGCTCGACCTTTCAGGGATAGCTTCCTCTCGGCCCATTTCTGGGTGAGAGAAGCCACCCTGCTCGTCACCTCGTCCCAGTTTTTGTCCGTCTGGAGGTCTGGACCGAACCAGACCCCTAGCAATTTAACCGGTCCGTCCGTCCAGCGCCCGACGACGCTGTTGGACGGCATGGACCTGCCTCTCCAGGTGCCGAGCTGCAGGCCCACTGACTTTTCCTGGTTGATCATTGCTCCTGTCACCGCTTCGTATTCTCTTAGTGTAGTGCCGATCGCCTCGATGTGTTTGGCGTTCGACACCACTACGGTGACATCGTCGGCATATGCTGACACGGATCTTCCGCATCCTAGTTCGCGCGGGACCCCCCTCAACGTCTCCAGTTTGTGCAGTAATGGCTCGAGAGTCAATACGTACAATAGGGACGAGAGGGGACATCCTTGGCGGACCGAG
Source organism: Eledone cirrhosa (assembly GCA_964016885.1). Taxonomy (NCBI): domain Eukaryota; kingdom Metazoa; phylum Mollusca; class Cephalopoda; order Octopoda; family Eledonidae; genus Eledone; species Eledone cirrhosa. Next base: position 70,942,660 of record OZ024740.1, read on the forward strand.
CGCATGATGTTGAACGGTTCCGAAAGGTGACCGTTCACTCTCACTACAGAGCAGATGTCGCTGTGCATGGCAGCGATCCAGCCTCTGAAGACGGGCCCAAAGCCAGCCGCCCTCAGGACTGCCGCTAGGTAACGATGGTCGACCCTATCGAAGGCTTTCGACTGATCTAAATTGATCAAAGACCCACCCGTGCCAGGTTCCTTAGCTACCCTCTCTACGATGTATCGCATGAGGTGGAGGTTGTCGTGGATGGATCTGTCGGGAATGGCGCATGTCTGTGCCTCTCCCACCAGACCACCAACGACAAGCGCCAACCTCTTTGCTAGCACCTTGGCCAAAATCTTGAACTCTGTGTTTAGCAAAGTTATGGGCCTAAAATTATCTATGTTATCCCCTTGTTCGGATCCTTTCTCAGCAGCGCCACCGCTCCTCGGCTCACAGAGCTGGGAATTCTCCCGTTCTGTTGCCAGTTGCAGTAGACGTCCGCCAAGAGGCCTCCGAACAAGTTTGGCATTTGTACGTAAAGTTCATAGGGCAGACCATCCAAACCAGGCGATTTACCCCTTGTGCAGCCAGTCATTGCCTCCCGTACTTCAGCGGTTGTTATCGGCTTTTCGCAACACTCCGCCTCAGTGGCCGAAAGCCGCGGCAGTCCGTCGAGGTAGACACTAAAGTCCATCCCTCGATCCGGCCCGCCACTGCCCCCGAACACTTGAGCGAAGTGTCGCTGAAAAGCTTCACACATTTTCCCGGGATCGAGTAGCATGCGCCCGTCGTGGTCCACCAAAGACCGGATTGTGGCTTTGTTGCCACGACGCGCCTCCGCCACTCGGGCCCATGGAACGGCTTTCGTCCCCTCGTGTCTGAGAGCACGCACCCTAGCTCTGACAACGCAGCCTTCGTGCTTTGTATTGAAGAATTGGTCAAGGGCCAATTTCGCCGCAAGCACGTCGGTCGCGATGCCTTTGCTAAGCGCCTCATCTAATTTTCTAACTAATTCTCCCTCTGCTCTATTTTTCTCTATTGCTAAAGTCTTACTAAACCTAATGGACTCTATTCTAATTGCTCTTTTCAGAGCAAACCACCACTTGTTGTTGACGATGGCCCCCGTCAACGCCCGCTTAACTAGTTCGCTAATCCGGTCTCTGTAGGCCTTGCGCGCTGGTAAGGACGCGTTTAGCTTCCAGTAGCCGGGTCCTCGTCTATGAAGCCTATCTAAGTCAAGCACACAGATCACGAATTTGTGGTCCGTGTAGCTGACTATCTTGAATTGTGGACAGCCTATGCTAGACCTATCTATTTCCCTACAAAATACTCTATCTAGATATGATCTGGATGACCCTATACGATTTGTCCAAGTCCACATTGGTACATTCGGGAAATCCATTCGGTACCTGTCAGACAGTTCAAAACGTCTGAGCAGGTTGGTGAGACTCTTGCACCCTCCTTCCCTATCCACTAATCCCACACAATCCCAGCGTGCATCTAAGATCCCGTTCCAGTCGCCCACTAACACTAAAGAGTGGGACGTTCCAAGAAAGGTCTCCAGACGCCGGAAGAAGTCAGGCCGCCCTGCTCCTGTCGGGGCATAGACGGCCACTAACCTGAAAGCTTGCCCGTCTCTGCTGGTCACGTCCAGCACCACCAACTTACCTTCTGGGTCCAGGAAGATGGCCCGTATGGCAAGATCCAAACCTCTCCGAAAAAGCACAGCAACTCCTCCCCCCGAACCCGGACGGCTGGGAGATGCGTACACATCGTAGCCGCCGAAGATCGGTGCGAAAGCCTGTGCTTCGGAGATTCTGGTCTCGCTGATGGCCACTACATCTATGTTTAGTGACCTGAGGTCGTTGAGCAGGTGGCCCTGCTTCCATGACGACCCCAAGCCACGCGCATTTATGCTGCCTATTCTGAGTGAGGTCATGTTGAAAAGGAGTGGAAAAGATGGGAAAGACCACTTACCTTACTTCTCGTAGGGGAAGGACGGTTTTTCCATCCTTTTCACTGCTTGTGGCCTCCTCAGGAAGGATGTCCTTATAAATCCTCCTGGAGAGTGCTTGTCGGAAGTCTCCGGTGTCTTTGGGGAATTTTTGTTTTAGTGCCATGTACGTTTTCTGTGTGATGCGAGTGATTTGTATGTGTGGAGGTGGTGTGAATTTTGGGGTTGTTGTGTAGTCTTTTTCTGTGATGCTGGTGTTGTGTTGGATGTAGTGTAATAATTGCTTGTTGTTCAAATTTAATGCTGTGTAGTGTGTATCGTTTTGGTTGTTTTGTTTTGTTTGAGTTTGTTGTGGGTTTGTTTCTGTTTCGCATTTTGGTGACTTTTGTGGTGTAGGTGATGGTGGTGCTGGGGTTAATGATGGTGATGGTGTTGGTGTTTGGGTTGATGGGGTTGGTGATACTGGTGTGGATGGTGGCATATCTGTCCTAACTTTTTTGTTTCTTAATTTATTTGTTTCCCTCTGTATTTTGTTTTTGGAGGGGGAAGGAAGAGAATTTTTTCTTTTTTGGTTTCTTTTTTTTTCCCCGGATATCGTTTCCCACTCCTCGTCGTCACAATCTATCTCCAGTTGTGATAGGCCGGGGAGTGGAAAATCCTCCACAGCCGTTAGTTTTGGTTGTGGTGTGGTGGATGGTGTAGGCGCTGGTGCTAGTTCTGAAGCGTTGGGTGGTGGTGGTGTTGGTTTTGCTGGTGGTGGTAGTGGTGTTGGTTTTGCTACTGTTGCTGGGGTTGTTGCTGTTATAGTTGCTTCTGTTGTTGCTGCTACAGTTGTTGCTGCCATCTCTGCTACTGGTCGTGTTGATGGTTGTGTCACTGGGGTGGGTAGGAGAGGTTGGCTCAACCTTTTAGCCTGAGGGCAGAAAGCCCTTAGGTGGGTTCCTTCACCACAAACGACACACCTAGGTCTTCTGCCCTCGACAATTACCGTGAGGTGGCTGCCGTCAGTGAGGTCTATTACCTCTGGGATCTCCTCAATGCTTTTTTTGGTCCGCTTGGATCAGGAGCTCCAGCCCAGATCCGGACCAGTTTTCCTGCTTTTCTTTTGCTATTGCTATTATTTTCGTGTTGGCTTCGATGCCGGCGAGGACAGCCGCTATTAGCCAGGGAATTTCGATGGCCGGTGGAACGTGGGTCACCCTGATCTTTACGAGTCTCTGGCCACAATAGCTTGGGACGAGTGTGAAGTCGTCACTTTTTAATGGGGCCATGGAGTGTTCTCTAGCCTCCTCTGGTGTTTCAAAGAACACATCCACGGTTCCATACTTTTGCCCACGTCTGATGTGGGTTTTTCTTGCCCACACATGTCCCAAAGCTTTTTGGATTTGGGACTCGGATGCCCGTTCCACTCGGCGCGATTTTACATTTATTGTTCTATACGACACGGTGCATAGGCGCCGATGCTCCATTTTATTAGGTGGGGGGGTGAGGCTGACCCTGTACCCATCTTTCTTTACCATTTGTTTGGCATTTTCTAAATCTTCCTGAGTTACCGTGAACGCTTCGAATTGTTTTGCTACTCTGGCGAAACTGAGGGGGGTTTTTATAATGTCATTGTTGTTGTTGTTGCTATCGTTATTTGTGTTAATATTAATTTTAGTTTCAGTTGTGGTGGTGGTGACGTCAGTCGTCTTTGGTGCGGAAGAGTCCATTTTGCTTGATTTCATTTCGACATCACGAGTTAATTTATTTTTTTCTTCTTTTGTTTCTGTTGTCGCGGTGGTGGTGGGGGTGGTGGTTGTCGCGGTGGTGGTGGTGGAGGCTTTAACACCTGCAGTCATTGGTAATGGCGGGAAATGAATGTCTGCCTGAGACAAATTTAAAATATTGCTAGTGCTTATATTTTTTTTTGTGTTGGCAAACGTAGTAACATTTACAATGGTGGTGTCGGTGTGAGGTGTTAATTTGTGAGGAAGGCTTTCAGCTGTTTGTTGCAGAGGTGAATTATCCATTTTTTTTTCAAAGAAATTTTTTGATAATAATAAAAGTTAAAATTTTGGGCACAAGGCCCCAATCTTTTTGGGTGTCCTTTTCGGAAAACAATGTATGTGCTTATAAACAGTTAACAATAAAATTTTCCATAAATGGCAATTTTTAACAAACGGAAAATAACAAACCTTTGCGGAGCTCACGATGATACGATTTACTACGTAGGTCGCCAATAATAATAATAATAATAATAATAATAATACACTCGTGCAATGCCTGTGCGTGACGAATATTTTTTAAAGTGAGGAAAGACTGTGCACTGAGCCAATCCCACTCTCTGAACGACAGTAGCTATAACCCGAAAAGAAGAAAAGATCGACATCATCGGTAACTACTGAGCTGCAGGTTTTATATTTGAGTTAACCCAATTTCCTGAGATGCCTTCTCCCAGAAGAATGTCCTGACAAGGGCAAGGGGTTTTTCACTCCCAGTGGTTTAACTGCGCGATCGGGCATCCAGCCCGATTATTTCTATGACCCCGCGCAAAAAAAAAAATTCAAAAAAAATCACTTATTGACACTTATACGTACGACATACACACGCGCGCATACATACGCGCGCACACACACGCATACATACGCGCGCACACAGCAACACTCATACATACAAACAAACACACACACGCTACTCACTTACACACACACACATATATATATATATTACCGTCATTACTGATACAAGATTACAAGATTATGTCAACTGTTGACTTTCAAGAGTTTGTATAGTTGAAGCCGTTCGTATTACAGTCCAGTATTATCATAATTGCTTTACAGCATAGAGTTATGGCTCTCCACACTCTGAGCTCAAATCCCGCCGAGGTCAACCTTGCCTTTCATCCCCACGGAGTCAACAAAAGAGAGTACCAGTGATGCGTTGGACCAGTCGCTGGATCCGTGGCAAAAGCAGAACAATTATTATTAAAGTTGTTTTCTTAAGGCCCGGTCGCTGGTGATGGTGATGGCGGCGGTGGTGGTGGTGGTGGTGGCAGTTGATGTTGTTGTGTTGTGTGCGTGTGTGTGTGTGTTTTGTTATTTTGAGTTTTTTTGTTTGTTTGTGGGGTTTTTTTTAATCGTTTGATGCCGCTGTTGTTGTAAATGTTCATTTCAATTCATTCTGAAGCTGTTGTTGCTGTAAACATTAGTGCCGGTGTTGTTGTTATAGATGTTGGGGTTGAAATCTGGTCGTTTGAGTGAGTGATGTATATACTCATATACATACACATATATATATATATATATATATATATATATATATATACACACATTCAACACAGAGTAGAGAGTTTGACAACAGGTCGATGACTTTAGTCATACATACATACATGGTGGCTGCCAACTCGTTTTCGAGTACGGCCACTACTTTATATCCATGTAGGAGAACCCTTACCGATGCGCTGAACGAGTGTGACTTTTTAGTCCAGCCAGCGACTTGAAAACTCTGGTACAAACACTACACTTGTGACAATTATTGACACAGTGCTGGGCCCATGGTACCATGTGACGACAAGTGCAGAGAGATCTGCAGATATAAAGCAATGCCTGTGCCGTGAAGCTTTTATAGTGAGCAAAGGCACTGCACAAAGCCAGTCACATACATACATACATACATACATACATACATACATACATACATACATACATACATACATACATACATACATGCAAATTACTTACAGTTTGGGGAAATATTTATTCATATTTTTATTACATATATGTATATATATATACAGTATATATATATATATATATATATATATATATATATATATATATATATATATATATATATATATTAGAAAGTGAGGTTTTTTTTTTACAAAATGAAAAATAACCGAGGTGTCCTACACGAGTGGAAGTATAAAGAAAAATAGATGAAATCGAAAATGCAACTGAAGTCTTATTTTTTTAAAAATATATATATTTATTTGGTTCCTTTACCGGTTTCGCAGTTCTTCTGCTTTTCAAAAGGTGAGTTGAGATGGAGGGTCTGTGGTTTTTCTCACATCTGGTTGGTCTCTAAATGTTACTTGTTTTATATGGAAAAACTGGCTCGAAAACCAGGTTTTTCGAGAAGTAATTTGATTGGTTTGTCAATAATTATAATAAATTTCGCGCCAGTTCGCGTTACAATAGTTCTTCAAATAAGAGAGGGGGGGGGGGGGGTTGTCACAGGTTGTTTTTTCATATATGAGTGTTTGAATTTCTTTTTACTTGAAAAAATGAGGCTCACGAAGGCTTTTTTTTGGTTGGTTATAAATGAAATTTGGCTGTCACGTGAACAAGTTTTCATTACATTTTTGCGCCCTTATTTGGAAAACTATTCTGTAGTCTATAGTGAATGTTATGACGATGGAGAGATAGTGGTCAAGGGAAAAGGGATTGGGAGAAATGTTCTGGTTCAGTGAATATGGCCAGCTGTCAGAGTTCAGGTGTCAGAGTTCAGATTTTCTATTGAGACTGAAGATATGTGTTTATTTGTGTGCTTGTGTGTGTGTATATGTGTGTGTGTGTGTGTGTATGTGTGTATTGGAAGATGATTCTATTAGTAGAGATGGGGGAGGGAGTTGTATGTGTGTGTATATGGGTGTTATGTGTGTGTGTGCGAGTATGTTAGATAGAGAGAATATATATTTTTTGTGTGTGTGTATATATATATGTGTGTAGGAAAGTGGTTCTATTAGTAGAAATGGGGAGGGTGTTGTAGGTGTGGGGTTTTTTATGTGTGTGTATGGGTGTTATGTGTGTGGGAGTATGGTTAGCATGTTAAGATGAAGAGAATATATATATATATATATATATATATATATATATTGTGTGTGTGTATGTGTGTGTGTAGGAAAATGATTCCTTTAGTAGGAATATTTTTGAATGAACATATTTTCCTGACTTTTTCGTGTTTGCCAGTGCAAACGTATGTTTAAGGTTTATTTAGTTCGGGTTTTTATTTTCTAAAGTAGGTGTTATGTGTGTGTGTGTATGTCATATTGTGGTGTTGTCATAATGTATATTAAACCTTATTTAATGTTGGTCTATATTTTTGAATAAACATATTTTCCTTATTTATTCGCATTTGTTCTGTTGTATTGTTAGCGCAAAGGTAAAATGGGAAGACTTGGAATTTGGGTGTCTTATTACTTGCGCAAATGTCTAGATGTGCACTTAGTGGTATTTGTCTCGTGGTTGGATCTCGTAATTGTTGGCGATGAACTGTCATTCTGTTTCTGAGTGTGAGTTTAGTTTGTCCTATATAATCTTCATTGCATCCTTTACATTTAATGGCATAAATTAGATTTTTTGATGAGCAAGTGAAGTGATTTTTTACAGTAAAATTTTGTCCTGATTTAAATGTATACGTGTTGCCTTCAATGAGGTGAGTGCAGGTTCCACAATTAGAGCGACCACATTTTTTGATACTTGGTTGTGGGTTTGTGGTAGGTAATTTGGCATTGGTGAGTAATGTTTTCAGTGATTTTGGTTGTCTTTTGCTTTTGATTATTTTGTGTGTTTCAAGGGCTTTTTTCATTCTTGGGTTTTGTTTTAGTAGTGGGATGTTATTGTGAATAGTGTTGTAAGCTTCCGCATTTCTTGGGTTGTGTGTTGAGATATATGATAGAATATTGGACGTACCTTGAATTTGTTTCTGTTTCCGTAATTCATCAATGCCTATTGCTTTAGCCCTTTCTATTCCATTATTTATTAGTAATAGTGGGTACTCTCTCTCAAGTAGAATTTCCTTTAATTCTTGAAGTCTTTTATTTCGCGTTTCATAATTGGAGACAATTGTGCAAATTCTTCTTGCTAGGTTAAAAGGAATGTTCGTCTTCGTGTGCTTTGGATGGTTGGAGGTGAATAGCAGATATTGTTTGGAATCTGTTGGTTTGTAGTGTATGTCAGTTTCGATATTTGTGTCTTTTTTTGTGATTAAGATGTCCAGAAATGGGAGTTGATCTTGGCTGTATTCCATTGTGAATTGGATGTGGTTATTGATGCCGTTTATTAAGTTTTTGAAATCCTTCAGTTGGTCGAGTGTGTGGGACCAAAGAATGAGGCAATCATCCAAGTAGCGTTTCCAATTCTCTGATAAATATTTGTGGAAGTTCAATCCGTATTTTGATTTGGACTGTTCATATATCTGGACTTCTAAGTATGCCATGACTAAGTTGGCATAAGTTGGAGCGGCTTTTGTGCCCATCGCAGTCCCCGATATTTGCTTGTAAGTATTGCCATCGAAATCAAAAAAGTTGTTCTGTAGGATGAATTTTAATCCCTCGGTGATGAAGCTTTTTTCTATTCTGTCAGGTATCTCATTGGGATATTTCTCTAGCCAGAATCCTATTGCTTCTAGTCCGTATTGGTGTGGGATCGTTGTGTAGAGATTCACTACATCGAAAGACACAATAATAGTGTCGTTGTTGACATGTTTGGGGAGGTGGTTTAAGAGGTCCAGATCGTCTCTTACAAGGCTTGGTATGTGTTTCAGTATTGGTTTCAGTAGTATGTCTATAAAGTTGCTCAATCTGTGTGTTTCACATTGTGGGCCCGCTACAATTGGTCTTAATTTAAGGTCTGTGGGGTATTGTGTGTTCACGCAGGCTGAGGTGGATTGTTTACAGGCATCGTTGATTATTTTACATTTGTGGATCTTCGGAAGTCCGTAAAGGTTGCTGGTTTTGTATTCAAAATTTGTTAAATAATCGCGTTCCTTTTTAGTTAGGTCTTCCTGGTATCGATAAATCAGTGTGTTTAATTTGGTCATTATTTTTGATTGCTGGTAGTTTTTTTACTCTTTCATAGTAATTAGCATTTTGTAAGAGAGAGAACATAGAATTTTTATATTTTTCAGCCTCCATAATGACAACAGTACTTCCCTTGTCCGCTTCCTTAATTACAATGTCCGGATTGTTTTTTAGTTCATGGATAATCTCCCATTCCCTTCGACTTGTGTTGGGTTTGGGTTTAGGTTGCGGTAGTTCATGGTATGGGAAGGTAGCTATGTGGTCACAAAATTTGTCCAGAACTCTGTTTCTACCTTTTGTTGGGTTGTAGCTGCTTTTATTCCGTACAATTGATTCGTCGTTATTCTCCTTGTCAAAGAATTCCTCTGTGAGACGTAATTTTCTACAGAAGTGTGAGATATCGTCATTTATCTCGTTGGGGTTAGGATATTGTGGTGTTGGTGTGAATTTCAGACCTTTGGAGAGAATTTTTTACTTGTTGGGCTGAGAGGTTTGTATTTGAAATGTTAATTATTTTCGGTTTTTCAAAATCGGTTTGTGCCACCGGGTGTCGTGAGTCCTGTAGCCTTGGTCTAAAAAATGATTTTTCTGGAATGTTTTTTCATTGGTATTATTATATCTAATGGTATTTCCCCTGTTGTTGTGTGGTCTTGTATAGAAGTTTCGGACGTATTGAGGTTCGGTTTGTTGATAGTCCGGGTTGTAGATTTGGTTCCTTTGTGTGGGTTGGGATCTATGGTTTTGGAACAGGCTCTGTGTGGGCAGGGGTCTACGGTTTTGGAATAGGTTTTGTGTGGGTTGTGATCTGCGGATCAGGTCCTGCCTTGTGTTCGGGGATCTTTGGTTTTTGTTAGTAGGGTTATAGTTTTGTCTATGGTTTCTGGGATTATCGTTATAGTTTTGCTGGGGGTATGTTGGACGTTTTGTTACTTTTTTTGTTATTTGTTGTGCATGTGGTGTGTGAGTTTTAGTTTGTTTTAAAAATGGGTTACCTGTATGTTGTTCATTTTTGAAGTCCATTTCGTAGTTGTTGAACCAGGTGGCGTTTTTTTCCCATTGCTGGAGGGATGTGAGTTCTTCATCCTCACAGTTTTCTTTCCAAAGTTTTAGGGTTTTTTTGTAGAGTAGGCCTTCAGAGTGCTTTGAGATTTCTGTGTCCATCTGTTGGTCGAGTGACTTGAATTTTTCTTCGTTGGAGTTGGCTCTTAATCGCAACAGTTCTATTTCTGTTTTAAATTTTTCCAATGCCATCTTTTCCCTAAGTCTTTGTTGGTTTTCTGGTTCATTCGGGATGGGTTTTATTTAGAGTTTTTTGGGGAGGATGATTGGGGTAGAGTTTAGCCACTTTTCATATATGTCTGCCTTGCCATTATTTTTTAGGAGATTCCAAAGGGCGAATTTGCGGGCTGTGAGCTTTTGAGTCCATATGTTGATTAGGGTGTTTTTCACTGAGTGGACATCTCGTAGATTGGGTTCTAACGGTTGTTCAAGCTTTTGGAGCATTGTTGTTTCAATGGTTTCGATTAGCTTAGTTAATACTGGAGTAATATTCTCATATATATATATATATATATATATATATATGAGAAAGTATGACCCCGACGGCAGAGCTCAAGCCGTTTCGACAGCTATTTCTGGACTAAATATATATATATATATATAAGGGACGTAAAATAAGAAAATTATAAAATTAACTTACTTACTAAAATCACTTCCAACTAATTAGTTTCTGGAATGGAGTAGATACATCTTCCGAAGAAGGTGTACAGAAGCATCCCGTCATCAGGAAAGTCTATTCTCATATAAGTTTCCAGGCAAAGCGAGGACTCTGGAAGCTTATTAAAAAATAAATCAGTGAATAGGATATATATATATATATATATATATATATATATATATATAATATAAGATCAAAAGATGGTTAAAGGAGTTCCATGTATTTTATTATGCGCATTTCAAAAACAAACATCATCATGCAATAATATTTGTGTTTTCATCAGATAAAACAGGAGAACATGATATGAAGGCTAAAAAACACTTGTGGATAGTGCAGTGTTGATTTAAAACTGCACTATCCACAAGTGTTTTTTAGCCTTCATATCATGTTCTCCTGTTTTATCTGATGAAAACACAAATATTATTGCATGATGATGTTTGTTTTTGAAATGCGCATAATAAAATACATGGAACTCCTTTAACCATCTTTTGATCTTATATTATGTATACTCCAGTCCTACAAACTGTAGAGTGCTTCTTATCCGATATCTGCATTGCTTTATTGTACTACAATAAAACTCACCTCCTACATATATATATATATATATATATATATATATATATATATATATAGGAACCAGTAAGACTCCGACGGCTGAGCTCAAGCCGTTTCGACGGCTAATTCTGGACTAATTAGCCGTCGAAACGGCTTGAGCTCAGCCGTCGGGGTCTTACTGGTTCCTATTACCCACTCTACTACCCTAAGTATTGAGTACTTTGGTGCGTTATGGTCCACCTGGTTTCTTACCACATTTCCTTCGTTATATATATATATATATATATATATATATATATATATATATATATATATATATATATATATATATATATATGAAAAAAGTTTGTCCTTCATCAGTGATCTTCCAACCATCATAGGCATTTCATCGCTTTAAAGACCATATACCTCCGGTTGGTGCGAACAACGGCTAAAAAAAGTCGTTGGGACACGTAAATAAAGGGGACGCGAGGGTAAACAAACAAAATGGTTAAGCAACAGAAAGTGAGGAAGGAAAAGATAAGTCCCAGATTTTTATGAATTTAAGTTCGGTGAAATCGTGAACGAGAGAATAAAGACCATCAAACCTGGTTGAAATGTGAGCAAGGAAGGAATTTCGCACAGGTCGAACGGGAGGAAGAAGAGGTCTAGTCTGCGAATTCGGTAAACATAAGTTCTGGGAAATCGCAGACGAGAGAGAAAAAAAATTCATACCAGCTTGGTCAGCGTGCGGGAGAAAAAGAATTACACACAGGTCAAACGGGAAGAAAGGGGAGGAGAGGTAGTGACAGAGAAAGAGTGAGTGAAGGGTGAGGAAGAGGCTAACAGAGAGAGAGAAACTGCTAGAAAGGGTAAAGATACATAGAACGAAAGAGACGGGTAGCAGCAGAGGAAAAATTATATGTGTATATATGAAAATAATGGAGCTGCGGCGTTGCAAATGGGTTACATATGAAAAAAGTTTGTCCTTCATCAGTGATCTTCCAACCATCATAGGCATTTCAACGCTTTAAAGACCATATACCTCCGGTTGGTGCGAACAACGGCTAAAAAAAGTCGTTGGGACACGTAAATAAAGGGGACGCGAGGGTAAACAAACAAAATGGTTAAGCAACAGAAAGTCAGGAAGGAAAAGACAAGTCCCATACGATATATTAACAAATGGAGACTATATTTATAAAACCATATTTATTTCATTATACATATTTCAAGAACACCAAGTTAAATTATGGTATGCTTTCATCAGATAAAATATAATATAGAGCAGTTTTATAAATAAATATTGACATACCCTTAAAGAATGCGACCATATCCGGGAGCTTCCAACATAAATGGACTCATTCTTTAAGGGTATGTCAATATTTATTTATAAAACTGCTCTATATTATATTTTATCTGATGAAAGCACACTATAATTTAACTTGGTGTCCTTGAAATATGTATAATGAAATAAATATGGTTTTATAAATATAGTTTCCATTTGTTAATATATCGTATTTTTACTCCAATAAGTTGTTGAGTGCTTTATAACAGTTATAAAAATATTTGCTTGTTGTATCCCAACAATTTAAATAGAACTTCTACATATATATATATATATTTATATATATATATATTTTCTTTTGTAAATTTATTTCACACACTTCCTGTCTGTTATCTGTCAGGACTTCAATTTTTCTCACAACAAAAGATAGAAAGAGCATACATGTATGTGTGTGTGTGTGTGTGTGCGTGTCTATGTGTGTGTGCGAACATACACACGTACATTCATACATTCATTTATTGCATTCGTGCACATAATACATACATGGATGCATATATGTAATATAATTGTTTCTACTTTAGGCACAAGGCTGGTACTTTATTTTATCGACCCCGTAAGGATGAAAGGCAAAGTTAACCTCAGCGGGATTTGAACTCAGACTGTAAAGGGACGTAACTATGCTAGACAGTATGGCGTCCAACCCTCTACCGATACTGCCAATTCACCGATGCATATATGTAATATAATGTATGATTATGCCTATGTATAATGTATATATACTTTTCCTTGTATGCTTTTTTTATGCGGTTTCTTTGTATGGTGTATATAAGAATTATTACTGCACGGGGTGCACACGTGAAGGATCAAGCATATACTGTACATGCTCAGTGTAATAGATACTCCATTGTAATTATTATTATTATTATTATTGGTCTGTTCGGACGCTTTTTGCTCGCTCCCAGTAAGTCGCTTTATTTACCTGTTATAATTATTTGTTGCTTAATTTTTCTTGTTGTGTAATTGATATAAGCCCTGAGAAGGGGAAAGTATAATATTTGGGCATTTTGGCCCAAATATTTTATTAATATTTGAACATTTTACTTTTAAAAATAAAAAAAAACATGGCTGAGCCACGCCCCCCAACAATGTGGCTGCTGTCGTGTGACAACGGAGTAAAAGTTGAGAGGAGGGTTACAGAAATTGATACAACAAACACCACCACAAACAACGTGAACAAAGACAACAACACTGAGAACAATAATTTTGAAAAAATTACCAGACCAACTACAAGAATAACAGCGACAACACCAACAGCAACAATAGAAATTGCACCGAAAACAACAACAACGGTGGCACCAAAAACACAACCAACTACAACAGTGATAACAGCAACAACACCAACAACACCGTTTGTAGCAGTAGCAACAGCAACAGCACCAACAACAAGACCAGTAGCAGCAGTAGCGGCAGCAATAATGGTGCCGCTGAAAAAGGGGCCACTTCTTTCGCAGGTGTGGCCCGAAATGTAGAGACAGTGCTAGTCACGCAGGAGGAGATGGCAGTCGCAAGAGCCATGGTGACTAGAAATGATAATAGAGTTTCCCTGAAACCTCCACCCGATTTCTTCAAAGACCAGCAACTGCGCACGGTGATTTACCGCACCGTAAGCAAAATGTCGCATCGGGTGGAGAGAGCCACGGAGGCGCAAATCCAAAAGGCCTTGGGGTGCGTCTGGGCGCGCAAAACCCACATCATCCGAGGCGAAAAGTACGCCACAGTAGACGTACTTTTCGCCACCCCCCAAGAGGCGAAGTCTCACTCTTTGGAAACCCTAAAGAGTGAGGAGATAGTCTTGGTGCCCTCCTACTGCGGGCAGAAAATTGTGAGGGTCAACGTGACCCAGGTCCCGCCTGACGTGCCCATACCTTGGCTGGCCGCGTCTGTACTGGCTGGAATCGAGGAGAAGACCACCATACTGCAAATACAGAGAATGGGAAGAGAGAACTGGTCAGGAATAGGCATGCAAATGCTAATACAGACTGACCAGGAGTGCATCGAGGCCATCCCAGATATCATAGACCTAGAAGATGGGCTCCATCTCCCTATAACCGTGGAAGGAAGGCACCCAAAGTGCTATCTCTGTGGGCAGAAGGGTCACCTCAGGGCCTTCTGCCCACAGAAGACATCCAAGAAGAGGGTCCCCCCTCCTTCCGACGCCTGATCCGCTGCTACCAAGAGCAGGGCAGGCAACAGAGGCAGATGACCCTTCCATGGTGAGTAGGATGGCAACGTCAGTGGCACACATACCAAGGCCACGGACAACTAAAGCAGCGGCAGCAGTGGCGGCAACACCAACAGTCGCAGTAGCTACGCCGGCGGTAAAATCGCCGGAGCAGGCTCCACTACCACCACCAACAGCAGTGGAGCTCATACCCCTCCCGGACGCCGCGGGGTCCGACATGCAGTGTGATGCGGGAGGGAAGTGGCAAACGGTCCGCCACAAAAAAAACAAAACAGAAAAAAAACCTTAGCTTCACCCTCCAAAAGCGAAAGCAGACAAAGGGGGGGGGGGGTAAAGGCTGCAAGGAGACTTGCAGCAACACCACCACCATCACCACCACAAGCATCACCACCAACAACAACCACACCACCACAAGCATCACCACCAACAACAACCACACCACCACCAGCCTCACCAAAAAGACCAACATCGCAAACACAACAAAACACACACACCCAACAGCAACAACAAGAAAACAGCAACAAAATCACCCCTCCCCCAAAAAAGTATACAGCCATAAACATGGCAAATAAAGAACTCTTACAATATATAAAGCAGCACACAGACATCACAGAAAAAAACTACTACACCCCACCAACACCAAGAACTCTCCCGAAAAACATAAACATAATTGAAATCAAAATAGAACATTACAAACTGTTAAAAGAAAAATTCCCCAACGCAGTTGGAGACGTCAGAGGGTCGGTTACTAAGAGGATATACACCGACATCATCTTGGAAGCACCCATGACCAGCGAAAGGGACGGTTCTACTGTCCTTTCACCACACGATCAAGGTAAGTGATCCTTTCTCACTTACCCCGTTTCTCATCCAACATGGCTGTACTCAGAATAGGCAGTATAAATGTACGTGGCCTGGGTTCATCTTGGAAGCAGGGTCACCTGCTCAACGACCTCAGGTCACTAAACATAGATGTGGTGGCCATCAGCGAGACCAGAATCTCCGAAGCACGAGCCTTCGCACCGATCTTCGGCGGCTACGATGTATACGCATCTCCTAGCCGCCCGGGATCGGGGCGGGGGGGGGGGGGGGGCGTGCTTTTTCGGAGAGGCTTGGATCTCGCCATACGTACTATCTTCCTGGACCCAGAACCCAGAAGGTAAGTCGGTGGTGCTGAACGTGACCGGCAGCGAAAGCAATGCGTTCAGGCTAGTAGCTGTCTACGCCCCAACAGGTGCAGGACGGCCAGATTTCTTCAGACGTCTAGAGACCTTTCTTGGAACGTCCCGCTCTTTAGTGTTAATGGGTGACTGGAACGGTATGTTAGATGCACGCTGGGAATATGTGGGGCTAGTAGACAGGGAAGGAGGGTGTAAAAGCCTCAACAACCTGCTCAGACGTTTTGAACTGTCTGACAGGTATAGACTGGATTATCCGAATGTGCCAATATGGACATGGGCAAACCGCATCGGGTCATCCAGATCGTATTTAGATAGGGTATTCTGTAGGGAAACAGTTAAGTCCAGTGTAGGTTGTCCACAATTTAAATTAGTCGACTACACGGGCCACAAATTTGTGATCTGTGAAGTTGACTTAAATAGACTCCATAGGCAAAGGCCCGGCTACTGGAAGCTGAACGCGTCGTTCCCGTCGCGCAAAGCTTACAGTGACCGAATTAGCGAATTAGTTAAGCGTGCGTTGGAAAATAGAGTAGATGGCATCGCAACCAACGTGCTTGCGGCGAAATTGGCACTCGACCAATTCTTCAATGCAAAGCATGAAGGCTGCGTTGTTAAAAGCTAGAGCGCGTGCTCTAAGACACGAGGGGACGAAAGCCATTCAAAGGGCCCGGGTGGTGGAGGCGCGACGTGGCAACAAGTCCACAATTCGGTCTTTGCCTGATCAAAACGGGCGCATGTTGTTCGAACCCGAGCAGATGTGTGCGGCTTTTCAACAGCACTTTGCTCAATTGTTCGGGAGCGGCGGCGGGCCGGATCGGAGTATGGACTTCGGTGCATACCTCGACGGACTTCCGCGGCTCTCGACGAGCGCAGCGCAGTGCTGCGAAAAGCCGATAACAGCAGGTGAAATACGGGAAGTCATGTCTGACTGTACGAGGGGTAAATCGCCAAGTTTGGATGGTCTGCCCTCTACGAGCTTTATGCGTATATGCCAGACTTGTTCAGCGACCTCTTGGCAGATGTCTACTGCAACTGGCAGCAGAACGGGAGCGTTCCCAGTTTTGTGAGGCGAGGATCGGTGGCGCTGCTGAGAAAAGACCCGAACAAGGGGGACCTTATAGACAACTTCAGGCCGATAACTCTGCTAAACGCAGAGTTTAAGATTTGGGCCAAGGTGTTAGTAAAGAGATTGTCGCTTGTCGTCAGTGATCTGGTAGGAGAGGCTCAGACATGCGCCATTCCGGACAAATCCAGCCACGACAACCTCCATCTCATGCGATACATCATAGAGAGGGGGGTTAAGGAACCTGGTACGGGTGGGGCCCTGATCAACTTGGATCAATCTAAAGCATTTGATAGGGTCGACAATCTGTACCTGGCTGTTGTCCTCGGCGCGGCCGGCTTCGGGCCCGTTTTAGGGGCTGTATCGCTGCCATGCACAGCGACATCTGCTCCATTGTGAGGGTGAATGGTCACCTGTCGCAGCCTTTTAGCATCATGCGCTCGGTCCGCCAGGGTTTCCCCCGCTTGTCCCTCTTGTACGTACTGGCCCTAGAGCCGTTACTGCACAAATTGGAGAGGATGAGGGGGGTCCACACGAACTGGGATGCAGGAGATCCGTGTCAGCTTATGCCGACAACGTCACCGTGGTGGTGTCGAGCACCAAACACGTCCAGATGCTCGGCACCGCTCTCAAGGAATACGAAGCGGTGACAGGAGCAAAGATAAACCAGGAAAGGTCGGTGGGCTCGCAGCTCGGCACCTGGAGAAGCAAGTCCATGCCGCCCGACAGAGTCGTGAGGCGCTGGACGGAAGGACCGGTTAAATCGCACGGGGTCTGATTCGGTCCGGACCTCCAGATGGAGAAAAACTGGAGCGAGGTGACGACCAGGGTGGCCTCTCTCACCCAGAAATGGGCCGAGAGGAGGCTGTCTCTGAAAGGTCGGGCGGAGGTGGAGAATGCGTACATCGCGTCCGTCATCTGCTACCACCTGACGGTCGTACCTTGCCCCCGCCCAACTCTGACCAAAATGGAGCGCCTTCTCTTCCGCTTTTTGTGGAAGCGACGTACTCCCATGGTCAGACGATCCATTTGCTGTCCAACACCCGTTGCGTGGAGGACTAGGCATGCCGTGGCTGATGATGCGCAAACATGCGCTGAGGCTGCCACATCGCTGGTGCTTCCTTGACGGTGAACAGGTGTGGTCACCGTTTTCCAGAGGCACTTTTCCCTAGCTCGTCTCCTTGACGGAGCTGCAGTCCTGGATCAGGAAAAGACCGAGGGATAGCGCTTGGAAGCTGGAATGTCTCCAAGCGCTCACCGCCCTCTACCAGCTGGACACTAGTATCAGTGGAACATCCACCTCGGCGTTCTATAGAGGGCTAATGGAGGGCAAGAGCGACGACGTTCTCGGGGAGACCCTGGGCGTCGAAGAATATCAGCTGTTCGCTCTCTTCAAGAGAACTTTCAAGCCGGGGCCTATGGACAACTTCCAGAAATCCCTGGCCTGGCAGTGCTACAGGGGAGCGTTGCCGGTTCGGGATAAGCTCTACAGGCACGGAGGTGCTGTCAGTCGAGCCTGTCCGAGATGCGCGCAGGGCGACGAAACCGTCCAGCACGCACTCGTTCAGTGCCCGAGGATTGCTGACTTGTGGAGCTATGTCGAACAGCTGCTGTCGTGTGTAGGACGGATCTGGTTATCGACTGAGTCCATTGTGCAGATAGCCCCGCCATCCTCCTTTAAAGAGGAGGAAGGACAGGCAGTTTTCATCTGCCAGGAGGCAATAGCGAAAGAGATTGTGTGGTGGACAAGGAAAGGGTTGAAGACGGACACTTTCCTCTCCGGCCAATCCCTGATTAACTTTTTCAAGTTTCACTTGAAGAGGAAAATCAGGGTGAAGAGGCAAGTGCTGTCTTCTAGTAAGTTTGTTGAAAGGTGGGTGAAAGTGGCGAGTCTGGTCCGAGTGAACGGGCCCGCTCTGAGTATGTGCCTGTAGACTGAGGAGTGGGAAAAGTGAGAGAGGGTGCTTGCCCTGGTGGTCATGGTGGCCGTGGTCTTTTGTGGGGTTTTCACCACGAGTGACCCTCTGACGTTTCCCCCTTCTTGGGGAATTTTTGTTGTTTGAATCTTTTTGATTTCTAGCCAGATTTTGTTATAACCTCTTTACACGACCAAAACCCACTTTGTATCGTCTTGTATTGTTCTGTGCCGTCTCTAATGTTTACCTTCATGTTAACCCTTGTGTCCACTAAAGAAACCATTATTTTTATATATTATGAATATTATTATTATTATAGGGCTGCAGATTGGCAGTATCGGTAGAGCGTCGGACACTGTTTTGCAGCATAGAGTTACGGCCCTTTACGGCCTGAGTTCAAATCATGCCGAGGTTAACTTTGCGTTTCATCCTTACGGAGTCGATAAAATAAAGCACCAGTCACGCATTGGGGTCAATTTAATCGACTTTCCCCTCCCCCAAAATTACTGACCTTGTGCTTGTACTAGAAATCATTTGCTTTCTAGCATAGTCACGTCCCTTTACGATCTGAGTTCAAATCCCGCCGAGGTTGACTTTGCCTTTCATCCTTACGAGGTCGATAAAATAAAGTACCAGTAATGCACTGGGTAATTGCTGGCCTTGTGCCTAAAGTAGAGACAATTATTAATATTATTATTATAGGGCTGTGGATTGGCAGAATCAGCAGAGCGTCGGACACCATGCTTAGCAGCATAGAGTTACGGTCCTTTACGGTCTGAGTTCAAATTCCCCCAAGGTTAACTTTGCCTTTCATCCTTACGGGGTCGATGAAATAAATTACCAGTAATACGCTGGGGTAATTGTGCCAAAAGTAGAAACCATTATTATTATGGTTAATTTTTGAAATCTCAGACATAGATGTTAAACGATCTGGATATTTCAATTAAGGAGCACCACAAATGGATTACTAGAAAATCAGGATCTTTATATTTTGATATTTTCTCCATTTCGTTGATAAATATATTGTCACGTCCTTCCTTCGCTTGAATAGGGTTAGTGACCCTTTCCCACTTTTCTTCCTTTTCTTCAAGCATAACCTCACTCAGGTTAGGCAGTGAAAATGTAGGTGGTTTAGGGTCATCTCGGAAGCAATGTCACTTGCTAAACGACCTCAGGTCGCTGAACGCAGATGTGACGATCATCAGTGAGACCAGAATGTCCAAGGCACGAGCCTTCACACACATTTTCGTCGGCTACGCATCTCCAAGCAGTCTGGGATCAGGGGGCGGAATCGCTGAAACGGACCCAGAAGGTACGTTTGTTGTGCTGGATGTGACCAGCAGCGAAGGGCTTGCTTTCGGGCTAGTGGCTGTCTATGCTCCCGACAGGGCAGAGCGGCCTAATTTCTTGAGGCACCAGGAGGCCTTTCTAGAAACGTCCAGTTCTATCATTTTAGTGGGTGACTGGAACGGTATCTCAAACGCACACTGTGACTGGGGCTACAGATACTGGAGGAGAGTGGAAAAGTCTCACAAACCTATTCAGACATTTCCAACTGTCTGACAAGTACTGATTGTGTTCTCGAATGTACCAATGTGGACATGGAAAACCGCATCGGATCATCCAGATCGTAACTCACGTATTCTGTGGGGAGTAGAAAAGGTTAGCATAGGGTGTACACCATTGAAAGTAGTCGACTATACAGGTCACAAACTTGTGATATGTACAGTGGACTTAGATAGGTTTCATAGACAGGGACAGGGACCCGATCACTGGGAGCTGAACGTGTCCTTTTCGGCGCGCAAAGCCTACAGAGACCGGATTAGTGAATTAGTTAAGCGGACGTTGCCGGGAGAAATCGTCAACAACAAAAGGGGCGATTGGGATAGAATTGATTAGGTTTGGTAAAGGAGTAGCGATAGAGATAACTAGAATAATGGGAAGGCTTGTTAAAAGGCTGGAAAAAGCGTTTAGGAAACATGCTTGTGGCGAGGTTGGCTCTCGATAATTTCTACAATGCAAAGCCCAAAGGCTGCATTGTCAGAGCTTGTGCACATGCTCTTAGACACGAAGGGACGAAAGCAATTCAATGGGACCAAGTGGCGGAGGCATGATGTGGAAACAAAGCCACGGTCCAGTCCTTAGAGGACTACAACGAACGCATGTTACTCGATCCCAAGCAGATGTGTGCCATTTTTCAGCAACACTTCGCTTAACTGTTCGAGAGTAGTGGTGAACCGTATTGTTTTAAAAAGTCGAAAACAGATGTTGAAATACGGAGAGCAATAACTAAGTCGCCTGGTTTGGATGGTTTGTACTACGAAATTTATGCTTACGTGCCAGACTTATTCGATGACCTCTTGGCAGACGTCTACTCCAACTGGCAGCAGAACGGAAGAATTCCCAGTTCTATGGTTTAGACACCAAACCACCCCGCTTCGCGGCATAACATTATGGCTCTTCACGTTCTGAGTTCAAATCCCGCCGAGGTTAGCTTTGCTTTTCATCCTTACGGGATCGATCAAATAAAGTACCAGTGACGCACTGGGGTCGATTTAATCGACTTTCCCCTTCCGAAATCAGAAACCATTATTATTGTTGTTGTTGTTGTTGTAAGAATAACAATAATAGAAATTGTAATAAATATACATAATAAAAATCATATGTCAACAAGAATCATTTCCACAATAGTGGAAGATTGCACTTTATGATATTTCCAGAGGGATCCCTACACTAAACCCCAGATTACTCTCTTGTCTCACGGACATTGAAAGTGCCTTTTCCCGGTTTCTTTCCTTATGCTTTCTTTCCTCGTTCCTGTCAACTATCTTTCATAAAATAGACTAAGTGTGTTAGTGAATAACATAAGAAGATAAAATCTTAACCCTTTTTTATACCAAACTACCTAAAACTATCCCTCGTTCTACAGTACAAAACTGTTTGAAAGTGTTTATATTTATCTAAAAACCTCCCACCGTAATTTTATATAAGAATTTGTCAAGTTATGTTCCAAACACCAGCTTGATAATGATCGAGTTAGTTATATTACTAAATCTCTCAACATTCTTGGTTATTTTCAAAATTATTTGAAAATCACAAGCAGCGTTTTTCATTGGGAATAACGTAGTCTGTTTATAGTAATGTAAATAATTACCACCTGAAAATTCACTGAGAAATTAATCACTGAAATATTTGTAACGTATTATTTATATATTTACGGCCTGAGTTCAAATCCCGCCGAGGTTAACTTTGCCTTTCATCCTTACGGGGTCGATAAAATAAAGTACCAGTAATGTACTGGGATAATTGCTGGCCTTGTGCCAAAAGTAGAAACAATTATTTATATATTTACATACTTACATATTTATTGGGCTGGTTGCAAAAAGTAATTCTTCTCGCCCAACTTTGCAGTGTATTCCAATCTTAGTACTTGATTCAGTATCAGACGGTGTTATATTCTGTATTATAATTTTTTCAGCTTTTTAAAATTAAAATAATTTCTTAAAATTAATTACAAGTTTCAGGTACATTCCCTGTAAACTACTTAGTAAAGTAACCTCCCCTAAAACTGGTTGGTTAAGTTGTCTCCCTTTAAAATTGTTTGAAATATTTTATTCATTACAGCCCATTTTGTTTCCGTTAGTACATATTGCAATTTCTTCTTCTTCTTCTTCTTCTTCTTCTTCTTCTTCTTCTTGAGTCATCTCCTCTTTCCAAGGTGAAGCATCTATTTTGATTTTTCTAATGGCTAGAATTCATGTGGATGACCATACCTGCATACTCATAGATTTCTCCGCTAACTAGAGCTGTTGTGCCAACCCATTGTCGAATTAACAGTTGAACATCTTCAAAGCTACTGGTGTTCACAACTCTTTCATCATCTAATTAAACTGATGATCATCACATAAGCTACTGCTTACTATGGGACAAGCAGGATATTTATCGAGGCTTACTCCTCTAAATCTGACCTGTTCTGCTAGACTATCCTATGATAGCCATACTTGAGTCACGTCATGTATGGTGTGGCTTTTCACCACACAGCTAGGTCTTCGAACTGGAGAGGCTAGGTACTCAGCTTGAATGAACATATGTTGCGCATCATCAGTTCGCTGAGTGTCATGTTGAATAGACACTGGGGCGCCACAAAAGACTACCCAGTGAATCTACTACAGCTCTGCACATTCTTACAATTTAGATTTCAATTTAGCCATATCTCTTGCTATTTTGAGCACAGGCTCGAAGAAGAAGCCCAAACATTTCAGCTATCTATCTATGGTTTGGTGCCAAATTTCTTTTGGTTTATTCCGTTTTCTCTTTTCTTTTGGCAACCAGGAAAAATCTGTATTCAGTAGCGAGAAAATACAGCTTAAGCGAACTAGAAGAGAAAAATGGCTATTCAATAAAAGTATTCCGCCTCCAAAACAGTATAATGGCAGAAACGATAAAGCACCTGACTAATTGTCTATTTCACAAATTAGTTACATCATTGTTTGAAAAAATATCTTCATATCTATAAACAGTAAATTTATTTTCTTGGTAGATGAAATGTACCCATTGGAGGTAAATTTGCCACGAGTTGGGAATCCCAGAGTTAAGTCAAAAACCAATGGGAATATACTCAATACAGATATCAACGTTTCTCATATCTAGTGTTAAAGTTGAAAGGGGGGTTACTTTATTAACTAAATTAAAGGGAAACAACCTAAAATTTGAAGCAACATTTGCTAGTACAAATGTAGAGTGGTGAGGACAGCATCGGATGAAATAGTTCATCCTTATAGTGCCGATAAAATAAAGTACCAATAACGCCGGGAGCTCGATTTAATCGACTTTCACCATCCCAAATTGCTGGCCTTGTACTAAATGTAAAAACTTTTGTTTTAACATAGAATAAAATGCGTTGCAACTCTTTACATTCCGAGTTCAATGGAGTCCATTTTGATTTTCATCCTTCCAGAGCCACTAAAATAAAGTACTAGTCCTGTACTGAGGTCGATTCAATTGACTTTCCCCTTTCCACAAATTTCTGGTATTGTACCTAAATTTGAAATCATTGATGTTATTCAAAAATTGAACGGTGATGATTCCCGTATTATACAATCTCATCTGTTTATATGTTAGGCAGTGGATTTCAGTGACTGCTTGAGATGTGTTTTCCATTTCAAGGCATTGTAACCAAATACCAAGGATCTTTATGCATTTTTGAGGTATCAATAGTTGATTCATTAAGTATATTTCATATGAGACTTGGACACTGACCAAGAGGCTCACTCAGATGGTGGATGGGTGCTACACAAGAATGCCGAGGATGGCTCTGAGCATTAATCAGTATACACTGAGGATGAAGAACTCAGAGCTGTACGGGAGCCTCCCAAAAGTCAGCTCAACTGTGACACAGAGGAGACTAAGGTTGGCTGGACAGGCTCGTCGACATCCAGAGTTGACACTGCACTCAGTGCTCCCGTGGGATCCCCTGCATGGACACACTGGAAGAGGAAGACTGAGGTTAACATATGTTGATGCCCTAAGGACAGACACTGGTCTCTTGGAGACGCAGGACATGGCAGCGATAATGAGGGACAGAGACGGCTGGAGAGAACTTGTCCATGAATCTCGGGAATTTTACCCGCCCTAGATAGATAGATTTATAATTG
Organism: Eledone cirrhosa; assembly: GCA_964016885.1. Classification (NCBI taxonomy): domain Eukaryota; kingdom Metazoa; phylum Mollusca; class Cephalopoda; order Octopoda; family Eledonidae; genus Eledone; species Eledone cirrhosa. The sequence goes on from OZ024740.1 coordinate 70,966,975, forward strand.
ATAGGTTCAGGATTATGGAAGTGAATCAATTATAGAAGGGATTAAATTGTTGACCATTTTCTTTTGCCCATAAGGGCTGTGCATAATTTGGTTTTGTTTCGTTGGTGTTACTAGATGAAGTGTATATGTTGATGTCATCTGCAAAACCAGATAATTCCACACTTTTATTTAGAGATGTAAACAAGTCTATTGTGTAATATAGAAAGAGAATGAGTGAGACTGGAGAAACATGTGAGAAGCTCTTTAGAAGGTAAATAATTTTGCTTTTCTCATTTCCAAGAATCAGACTTGTACTATAATTAGAGAAAAAGCTTTCAACACAGTTACAAAGATAGATGGGTGTTTTAAATTAATGACATTTTTTAACTAGAGTGACATATACTACGTTATCATAAGCTCCCTTTATGTCTAGTGAGATTAAACTGGTTGATTTTTCCAAGAGTTTTGGATTTCTGATGATTGTGCTTATTTCATGTACACAATTCTCATTGATCTCCTTAGTAAGATAATCTATTACCTATAGTTTTTCTACCATTTTAGATAGAGTACTTATAGTCCATTGAGGCAGTTCTTTTTAACACAATGCTTTGATGCTATTAGGAGATAAATATAGCTTTGACGAGTAGAATAAACTATAGTTTGGTAGTTTTGCAATTCTGGTTCAAAAGTTATCAACATTTTTCAATTTTGAGAGAAAATAAAAGAAAGTTGGGTCATAAGTTGTGTACTTTATCATTTATTAAAGTTATCTTTATCACTACTGCCTGAAGTATCACTTTCACCATCATTGACTTCATCTTCGGACTCTTCATTGTCTTCAATGGGTCTAATATGCTTGTAAACCTTGTTCAGATGAGAATTAACCTTGTTAATGCATCCTTGGACTGTTTTGCTCTCCAGATTCTGAAATGATGCATATTCCTGCCAGCACTTGCTCGAAGGTGGTGTTTGTGATGTACTGTCTTCCCATTTCTCCCTTGACAATGGCCCATAGGAGCTCGATCGGCTGCAAATTGGAATGATACGGTGAAAAAAAGATAGCCTCATGACCTCTTTCTCTTGTCATGGAACAAACGACTGGAAAGATGTGTAGTTTGCAGTACTCTCTCGGCTTTTCCAATAGTACACAGTTCAGATCTCCTGCTTCGAATGGAATCTTATGTTCTCGTCATGCCGCTTGCATTTGAGCTTTCTTCCATGATCCTTTTGGTGTCATCTGCTCCGAAATCTTTTCTCCAGTCTCAACAAATTTGGTCTAGATTTCGCTGCAGAGTTTATTACTTCAACCAAGGACATTCACAGTACCAAATTAACAATCAAAATAAAAACACTGTGTTTTTATTTTGATTGTTAATTTAATACCTAATATCTGACTCTGTATCTAAAGAATTAACTCAGCGAAACACAGAACTTCTCTATGGATTTCACTGGATTACGCGCCATCGGATTACATTGCGTTCTATCTACGGTACGGACCCTACCACCAGAGGTAGACCACACTATATATATATATATGTCCAACCCTTGCAGGCAGGGAACGCCCGTGTTAAATGATGATGATGTTATGCATATATATATTTATATATACATATGCATAACATCATCATTTAATTCACCAACCACTTTACAGCATCTAGCGGCTGTCATGTTTGGCAAGCTTTCTATGACTAGATGCCCTTCCTAACAGGGAGACAAATATCAAGTGTGGTGTGATTTGGCAGGGTGATGAGTGGGGAAGGGGAAAGGGTGATTTTTGATAGCATAGGGGAGGGGATGTTGTGGTGAGAACACCTAAATGGAGATAGTTGTGGGGAGATGATGTAGTGAATAGCATGGGATGGCACTCACAAGTGCTGGAAAAGGGAGGTATAGTGATGGAGACAATAGCTAAGGAGTGATAGTGGAGGGAACAGGGGGTTGCATAGCGGGGGAGGAGAGTAGCTAATGAGGACTTTATTATGAAGCAATGGCTTAAAGTTGGAGATCAATATTTATAAAGTCATGTACAAACATGTTTCAGCTTTAACACTAGTTATCATTATAAGCTGGACAGCAATAACATTAACTCTTAAATGATTTGGAGCCATATTCTGAGTCATTTTGAGCTTTAAAGAGAAAAATCTTTTGATTGATTGTTTGATGTCCTGTAATTGAAATATGGCAATGTTTTCATTTATTTCAATGAAAAGTTTTGGAATTCGGATAACATTTAGTTCATCAGTTTTGTGATAAGGCTAACCTGTCACAACAACTACAAGATGATCCTCAGCTATGCAGAGGCAAATCATCAACTGGACATTCTTTAAAGAGAATGTAAGCCACAGATAATATACTTTATGACACAAAGAACAAAAATTGTGAAGTCTGCAGTAGCTTGACCAGTAAAGCTTGTATATACTTATTGCAATAGTTGTTAAAAGAAAAAACACACTTTATCCCATAACCTTTGCTATTATAAACATCATAGTGAAGTTTACATGTAGTTGTTTCAAATAATGTTGGATATCATCTTGGAGTTTCACTGGATCTTATGTCATAACTTTTATATTTATTTACGGATTTTCAAATAAATTTGCTAGATTATTTAAAACTGAATGTAAATTCACAATTTACTTATTTTATACCGAACAGTACCAAGGTGCGATATAATTTTAAATAAGGTGAAAATAGATAATTTTCATACATTCATAAAAAGAATTTCAGCCTGTTTTAGATGGGTTGGAAAGACTCTTCAGTCATGTCAAAGACATAACCTCCCTAGTGTCTGGTGACCTACATGATAAACATACCCAGAATGCGCTGTAATGTGACTGGTGATGGGAAGGGCTTCCAGCTGTAGGAAACTTGCCAAACAGAGGGCTACGGGGACCCCTCAGTCATGACAAGGACATGATAGCCTTCCTAGTGTTGGTGATCTACATAATAAATGCCCCCAATATATGTTGTAAAGTGGTTGGTGATAGGAACAGCATCCAGCCATAGCTTGCCAATCAAAGGGTTGGGAGGACCTTCTGTTGTGTCAAAGACATAACAACATCTCTTTTGCACTCGGTAGAATTTGAGACTGTACATAAGTGAGGCAGCAGATCCCTGGCTTATCTGGGAGATCAGTAATCTCGCTTCATTACTGACTGACTTGGTCTATGTCGACCCATCCAACCCTTGCTAGCAGGAAAAGCAGCTGTTAAAATGATGACGATGCTGATAATGAATATATTTGCAATAGACATGCAATATAAATAACAAATACAGTATTTAAATTAATTGTTTCTACTATTGGCACAAGGCCAGCAATTATCTCAGTGCATTACTGGTACTTTATTTTATCGACCCCGTAAGGATGGAAGGCAAAGTTAACCTCGGCGGGATTTGAACTCAGAATGGCAAGGGCCGTAATTCCATGCGCCAAAGCATGGCGTCCGACCCTCTACCGATAATGTTATAAAAAAAACTTTTCAATTGTCTACAATTTGATGTATAATACATTTAAAAGCCACATAAACAACAGAATTTCAAAGTCACAAACATTTATAAATTTAAATAAGGGGAGAAAAAGCTGCAAAATTGATATTTAATTGAATTGTTTAAGAGTTTTTAGGAATATAAGTACATTTTGTTAAAAAATAATATATGAACATTTATATCAACCAAAGTATATGATTTTATTGTTTATTTATGAAATAAAATTTCAAAAAAGTTATTTCATTATTGTTTTTACTTTGTCAACTTCTGCTATTTATAAAATATTCATATAAGTATTTATTTACATCTACTAACATAAATAGTAAATAATGCACATGTGTATAGTATATAGCACTTAAAAATGGCATTTATTTATCTATTTATATATTTAATAATCGTCTATATATATATATATATATATATATATATATATATAAGACTTAAAATAAGAAAATTTCTTTAAAAAAATTTTTTTTTTTAAATTAACTTACTTACTTAAATTTTCACTCCAACTAATTAGTTTCTGCAATGGGATAAAGACAGTTACGTAATGAACTGTTGAGAATTTCATTGTGTCATCAGGGAGGTCATTCTCAGCCGAGTCTCCAGGCGATGCGCGGACACTGGGGACTCATATAAAAATAATAATAATTCGGCAACTGGAACAGCTATCGAGGACTGGATTCCAGCCACTGAAAATTCTCACTGCCACTGATCATATGGCCGATTCTAAAGAATCAATCACGTGACACAGAGGCTAGTTAGTAGGAATGGGATGGTAAGATGACAGACGCCTACTAACACCCCCAAAAAAAATTTTTTAGAAGTGGTTTTGGCAGGTTTGCTCGACAAATCAGTGATTTGGAGATAAATATAGATAATTTAATATATCTACTAACATAAGCGCACAGATGTACGCTAATGCCAGCAAATACACAGGTTATGTCATAGTACCTAGGTGGTTCAATGCAGGAGAATGCAGAACAATAATATATAAGACGTAAAATAAGAAAATTTCTTTTAAAAAAATTTTTTTTTTAAATTAACTTACTTACTTAAATTTTCACTCCAACTAATTAGTTTCTGCAATGGGATAAAGACAGTTACGTAATGAACTGTTGAGAATTTCATTGCGTCATCAGGGAGGTCATTCTCAGCCGAGTCTCCAGGCGATGCGCGGACACTGGGGACTCATATAAAAATAATAATAATTCGGCAACTGGAACAGCTATCGAGGACTGGATTCCAGCCACTGAAAATTCTCACTGCCACTGATCATATGGCCGATTCTAAAGAATCAATCACGTGACACAGAGGCTAGTTAGTAGGAATGGGATGGTAAGATGACAGACGCCTACTAACACCCCCAAAAAAATTTTTTAGAAGTGGTTTTGGCAGGTTTGCTCGACAAATCAGTGATTTGGAGATAAATATAGATAATTTAATATATCTACTAACATAAGCGCACAGATATATATATATAATACATATATGGGGGGATGTTATTGACGAATGTGAGAAAAAGTACTATTATGGCTAAGTAGTGAAACTCCAAGGCTTACCATTTAGCTATAAAAAATGAAATGAAAAACGCAGAGAGAGACGGGGGGAGAGTGAGTTTATGTTTGTTGAATGACATTTTCTCAATTTTGAAAAGCGTTCGAAAAATTAAAAAGCAAGCTTTTAAAGGAGATTACTCTTGTTTCCATCCTTTCTTAATTATTTCCCTTTAAACATCTTCGTTTAGATCAGTTTAGAAGTTCGTTTTTCAGAAACACTATTCGACTGTATGTCACTTTGAGTGAATATCATCTACTGTAGTAACGGGTTAACGGGCGCGCATGCGTCTGGGATTTATATCCTATATGTACGAAGTGTGTATATATACATATATGCGTGTGTACGACTGTATATATATATATATATATATATATATATATATATATATACATACATACAATGTCTTTCCACCCTCGGAACTCTTTTCCCTCCCACTTTTCTCCTAATGAAGGGCTTATGGCCGAAACCTCGTCCCCCACCCCCACTCTCAAGCGTGAACCTAATACTAACACTGTTTGTACTGCACTCTTCGTTTTTGTTTTTTGTTTATAATTTATATATATATGTATATATATATATGTATATATATATATATATATATACATATATATATATATACATATATATATATATACATATATACATATATATATATATATACATATACATATACATATATATATACATATATATATATACATATATATACATATACATATACATACATATATATATATACATATATATATATATATATATATATATATATATATATATATATATATATATATATATATACATATACATATATATATATATATATGGTGGCTGCCAACTCGTTTTCGAGTACGGCCACTACTTTATATCCATGTAGGAGAACCCCTACCGATGCGCTGAATGAGTGTGGCTTTTTAGTCCAGCCAGCGACTTGAAAACTCTGGTACAAACACTACACTTGTGACAATTATTGACACATAGTGCTGGGCCATGTGACGACAAGTGCAGAGAGATCTCCAGATATAAAGCAATGCCTGTGCCATGAAGCTTTTATAGTGAGCAAAGGCACTGCACAAAGCCAGTCCCACTCTCTTAACCAAGATGATAGTTACCAAAAAGAAGAACAAGTCAACATCATTGGATACCATCAGGGTTGCAGGTGTTATATCAGAGTTTTCCTTCTCCTAGAATTCTGCCTTGACAAAGGCTAAGGGGTCATCTCTCCCTGTGATTTTGGATGGCGATTGACTCTTAAGAGCTCCTTTTCCCTTTGACAGATTTTGTTTTTAGTCCTGCAGGATGTCCAAAGTCACCCTCCTCACCAAGAAACCTTGGTGGGGTTGCCAGTTTAGTCGCCAACGACCCGACCATGAGACAGGTTGTACTGGGATACATGTTACCAGTAGCACCAACTGGTGACCTGACATATCTATATATACATATATATATATATACATATATATATATATACATATATATATATATACATATATATATATACATATATATATATATATACATAATTATATATACATAATTCGTTTTTGAATTTGTTTTGCGTGATTTCTTATCTGAAAACGTGTGTTGAAACAGATATTGTTATACTTTGGGAGGGTCATGTTGCCAATAAAAACACACGCACCTGCAAATGTTCACTTCAATTTATTATAAATTTCCGGTTGGCTTGTTGGTTCGATAACTGGAAGGTTGTTTATATATTGTCAAAGTTCTTTCGTCACACATTCTGTGACCTCCTCAGTGATTAGGTTTTTATTTTGTGTGTCTCTCCTTTCTTCTGTCCTACACCATCTTTCTTTTGTGTGTTGTGTGTTCACAACACACAAAAGCAAGATGGTGTAATCTTCAGTCAATCTCACCCCTCTACCACCTTCTCGTTGTCCTCCACCTCCGTATTCTTCTTCTTCTTCTTCTTGACCTGGCTACCCCCACATTTGGCTTTGTTGTAGAAGAATAGATGATGATGATGATGATGATGATGAGGAGGAGGAGATTACGATAGTCGAAGAAAACTCTGGAATTCAAGCGTCTTCACAGAAAACTTTCTAATCAATGAATTATTAAATTATTATTATTTACTAAAGGCGGTGGATTAGCAGTATCGGTAGAGCATCAGACACCATGCTTTGCAGCACAGAGTTACGGCCCTTCCCTAGATCTGAGTTCAAATCCCGCCGAGATTAACTTTGCGTTTCATCCTTACGGGGTCGATAAAATAAAGTACCAGTCACGCACTGGGGTCGATTTAATCGACTTTCCCCTCCCCCCAAATTACTGGCTTTGTGCCTATACCAGAAATCATTATTTACGTGGATTGGCAGTATTGGTAGAGGGTCGGACGCCATGCTTTCCAGCATAGTTACATCCCTTTGCGGTCTGAGTTCAAATCCCGCCGAGGTAAACTTTGCCTTTCATCCTTACGGGGTCGATAAAATAAAGTACCAGTAATGCACTGATAATTGATGGCCTTATGCCAAAAGTAGAAACAATTATTTACTAGAGACCCAATCATTTTAGACGGGTACACTGCAGCTCAAATACACTGTCATGCCAAGTGTGTAGAATTTTCTCTCTTCCTGGGGCGGTGGAAGCATTTCTGAATTGGGGCGAGGGGAAAATTTGGATAATTTAGTTGTAGTGATCAGTTTAGCTCTTTGCATTCTAAAATGTTCAGAAAAATTCGATAAGCGATAAACATAACATGTACATAAATTGTAGCACATATCCAAATAAATGTGTTTTGGTAGTTTGGGGAGAAAATATAATTATTGGAGGGCGGCGTGAAACTGGTATTATACCCAATTTATTCAATTTATTCATCTCCTATATATATATATATATATATATATATATATATATATATACATTTATTTATTATGGCTATTGGTGAGCTAAAGTTTCACCTGCGCACTCACAGGATCACCAGTCTAATCTGGTAAGTACGCAGGTGAGACTCCAGAGTAACAAGGCTTAGTCATAATAAACGAATATTTAAACTCAACTTCGGTATTGAGTTTTCATTCTTACGTCTGTCAATAATTCACGTGCTCTCAGGCCTTGAATAATCGTCCCCACCCTCGCTTATTAATTTGTGAGATCTCCCTCTCTCCCCTCCCCCATCCCGGTTTTTATCACACACACACACCACCCGTTTATTAAATTTTGCTAATCTATCTCCGGCGAAATTTTATTGTAAGTGATTCATATTGATACAGCAGCTGGAGAATCTAATGATAATTTTATTTTACATTAAAAAAACATTATATATGACAAAACATTATATACGTATGACAAAAGAAGAACATTACAAGAAATCTCATATTTACGAAAGTACTCTATACAATTACTGATTTCCCAATTATTGCCACCCCTCCTATTATTTGGAACTCGAGATTGCCACGAAAGTCTCCTACTCTCTATGTCTATCACACAAAACTCTCATTTTAATCCCCCTCCTTGTATCTACTAAAACCAAAACTCTACACCTCTCTATATCTACCACAAGACTGCTTCTCTTATTCCACTCCCTATATCTAAGACTAATACATTCTCTCACTCTCTATAAATATCTACACATACTTCTCCCAACTTCCCTCTGTATATCAATCACCCCTAAACTCTCACCCTTTCTATATCTACTACACGACACTCTCCCATTATCCCTCTCTGTATATCTACAACTACAATCTCTCCACCTCTTCCTTTGGAAGGGGCGGCCTCCTATGGTGAGGAGATCCATCTGCTGCCAACACCCTCTGAAAGGAGGGCTGGGGATGCCGTAGCTACTGATGCGTAAACACGCATTAAGGCTACGGCACCTCCATGTATTCCTCACCTGGCAACCGGTGTGGGCCCCGTTTGTGAGACGAGCCTTTCCGAGACTCGTCTCGCTCACCGAGCTGCAATCCTGGGTAAAGCGAAGACCGAGAAAACTGGGCGCCTGGCACACTAAGTGTGCCCAGGCGCTCACGGTTCTCTGGCAAGCGGACCCGGCTATCAGTGGAGATTCCACCTCGACATTCTATAGAGGGCTGGTGGCTAGCGGGGGCGACGACGCCCTTGGCGAGTCCCTAGGCATGGAGGAAGACAAACTGGCCAGCCTGTTCGGTAGGACATTTGCCCAGGACCTATGGACAACTTCCAAAGGTCCCTGGCCTGGCAGTGCTACCGAGGGGCTCTGCCCGTTCGAGAAAGGCTCTACAGACACGGGTGCCCGGGCGGGGATCCCTCGCGAAAGAACTGTCCCAGATGCCTGCGCGACGAGGAAACCGTTGCGCATGCACTGGTACAATGCCCTGGCATTGCCGATCTGTGGGGCTATGTCGAACGACTGCTGTCACGGGAGGCGCCAATCCGGTTGACCACCGAGTCCATTGTGACGATCAAGCCGCCTCCCCGCCTCGAAAACGAAGGAGAGGCGGTCTTTCTGTGTGTGTAGTAGCCATGGCGAAAGAAGCTGTGTGGTGGACGCGACTGAAAGGGCTGAGGTCAGGCGACTTTCTCTCCGGCAAACAGCTGGTCCTCTTCTTTCGATATCACTTCGGAAGAAGGATCAGGGTGGAGAGAAAGGCCCTCGGCCCCAGCCGGTTTTATGAAAGGTGGGTGAAAGTGGCCTTCTCTCTATATCAGTCTGTAGAGGTAAGTGAAGAGCGGAGTACCCCCTCTCTGTGCTCCCTGGCAGAAGGGTCGCACACTTTTTCGGGGGGGGGGGTGACCCCAAAGCGCTTCCTCCCTATTGAGGACTTGATTGTTATATTTTGATTGTTATTGTTATTTTTATATGTACTCGATGTTTGTAAAACGTCCCCCACCCAATGCCCTGGTGGCAAATAAATAAATTATATCTACTACACGGCACTCTCCCATTATCCCTCTCTGTATATCTACAACTACCAATCTCTCCACCTCACTATATCTACTACACGAAACGCTCTTCCAACACTCCTCCTTATATCAATTAACACCAAATTATCCCCCCTCTCTATATCAATAAACATCAAACTCTCCTCCTCTCTATATCTACTACACGGAACTCTCTCCCAACCCACTCCCTATATCAGTTCCACCAAACTATCCCCCTCTCCATATCTACCATACAACACTTTCTCTCTCATTACCTCTCACGCTATCCCTCACTACCAAACTCTCCTCCTCTCTATATCTATCAATCCTCTCACTCTATTCATTACCACCAAATTCTTCTCCTCTCTCCATCAACCATACAATACTCTCTCCCAATACCCCTGTCTATGTCAATTAACACCAAACTCTTCCCCTCTCTATATCTACTACACTAAAGGTTCTCAACGGGGGGCATCTCGTAGCCCCAGCGGCACGTTATGCAGTTGTATGGAGGACAAGGTTGAAAGGGCTGAGGTCAGACACCTTTCTCTCCGGCCAACAACTGATTCTTTTTTTCAAATACCACTTTGGAAGAAGAATCAGGATGGAGAGAGAGGTGCTGTACCCCAGCAAGTTTTATGAAAGGTGGGTGAAAGTGGCGAGAATGGCCCGAGTGAATGGGCCTTCTCTCTATATCAGCCTGTAGGTTGAGGAAAGGAGGAGGAGAGGAAAGGAGTACAAACTCTTCGTACTCCTGGAGATGAGGGTTGCACATTTTTTCGGGGGTATGTGTTACCCATATGAACTGTCTCCCCCTTTTGGGGAAAATCGACTAATTTTTTAAATTGCATTTGTGATAACATTTTACACGTTTTTACTGTATGTAAACTTCCCCCTTTGTATTTGTCCCCTTCTTTTGTGCCCCTGTGGCTAATAAAGAAACATATCTATTTCTTACTCTCTCTCTGTCCCTCCCTCTTTCTCTCTTCATTTATATATATATATATATATATATATATATGTGTGTGTGTGTGTGTGTGGAGCGTTGTTATTTGGCGTTGTTGAAAAGAGCTGTGGCCTTTGACCTGGCAATAAAAAACTGTAGACAAAATTCTTTCTGTACCAAGGCACACATACACACAATTTTGTGTGTGTGTATGTATATATATATATGTGTGTGTGTGTGTGTGTGTGTCTATCTATGTTTATATATAAGGGATAAAAATATTGCTTTCTCAGTCACCAAGCTTCTCAATTCATTCCTTACTACTTATTTTGCTACGAGGTATATTATTTTGCAATGTACTATTTTTCCCCTGAGTTTGTGATTTCAAAGAAAGGTAAGAAATTCTTCATATTTTGCATCTTTTGTATTTTGACTTTGCAGTTTCAATTGTCTATCCATTCAAAATATTACAACAGCTAACAGTGAAATATAGAATTTAAAAAAAAAAGCTTTTTCGACTGAGATCAAATGTTTTTTTTTTATTTCAAAAATATATAATTTGAAATAGCTTGCTTTTGTTTTGGACTGAAACTTTTTTGTATTTAATTCGTACGAGTATTTTTTAAAGAATCTAAGATAACTTGATTTGGCCCAGTAATCTGAATATATTGAAAATGGAAAAATAGGCCTTTCGTTTGGCTAAAATGGGTTGAGAACCTTTGTACTACACCGTACTCTCTTTCATTCCTCCTCTCTATATCAATTAGCCCCAAACTCTTCCCCTCTCTATATCTACTACACGGAGCTCTCTTCCAATATTCCTCTCTCTATCAATTAACTCCAAACTATTCCCCTGTATATCTACTACACAGAAGTCTCTTCAAATTCCTCTCTCTATATCAATAAACCTCAATCTCTCTCCCCCTCTCTATATCTAATATACAACACACTCTCCCAACCTTCCTCTCTATCTCAATTAGCACCAAACTCCCCCCCCCCCCTCTATATCTTTATTTATCTCTCCCATCTGTCTCTACATAACATGTGCATAAATTTTAGCGCCTATACAAATAGATGTGTGTTTTGGTAGTTTGGGGAGAAAAATATAATTAGTGTGGGAGAGGGGCGGAGCATGTCCCCCTTCCTCCCCAGTTCCACCGCCCCTGCCTTCCCATCACCCCTATTTTCTCTTCCATATTTCCTTTCTATTAAATATGTAAATAGCATTAGACATGTGTTGTGGTTAATAGTTATTTCTAAATGGGTTCAGGTGTTGTGTATGTTGTTCATCAGCCTGTTTTGGGTTAGTGTTATGAATCCCAAGAGAAGGAGGTAAATGACCTCCCATTAATAGTTTAAACTGAATAATTATCTTATTAGCTGCCATCAGCTTTTAGTTCCAGTAGTCAAGTCTACAAGTGACTAGAAAAGTTTTATACACTACTTCTTTTATTCAGACTAATGAAATTTTAATACATGTATGCACTGTACGTTTTTGTATTCGTTTGCTTCTATGAGTCAGCTAGAATTTAGTGACGTCATTCATTAAATTATGTTTAGAGATAAAGAAGAAGAGTTCGATGAATATAAATTAGAAGATTGTTTATTTAAATAATGGCACAACTAAACTGTGAGCTTATTAATCTAAAAGAAACAATTCTATTTTCTGCGAATCAATAGTCCCTGCCCGTGTCGGATTTTTCATTGTGCTTAGGTGTGCTTGAGCACAGGTTCCTGTTAGCTAAGAGTCCCATCTTCCTGTGTTGGCCTACCGGACCTACCTCCTTCAGAGCCCAAGTATGGCGCCTCATAACTTAACTAACACAGGGCCTCATATGTCCTAAATCCAGCACTAGTCTCTGGCATTCATTTTATTGTAGATACACAGTGGAAGTTTGGTATTTCATATCGTACTTTGTAATGAATATATTCAAGGTGTCATTACAGTATAATTTCTTAAGATTCTGTGGTACTGAAGATATGACAGTATTACTGCCCAGCTGAATATATTTCTACAATATTAAATCCTGCAGTCAAAATGGGGTTTATAACATCTCCAGAACCGTGCAAATGTTGGTAAAGATGAATGGAAAAATTTATGTCATAATTCGACAATTTAGCAGACATACTAATTTATTTTCTTCTTCTTTAGATTGGGAAGGAGGATTTGCCTCTTAAAGCTTGGGCTGAAAAAATGTCTCTGTGGATGGTGCGAGTTATGTGCCAAACAGAGCCCGACTACAGATCTTTTTTTTAAATCACTACAATGTTATATGTAGTTAAGATGGAATCGAATATCCTATTGTATCAGCTCAATTGATTTAACTATAGCTATCCACCAATGAGTGATCATCTGTATCGATTTATATATAGATATGTTTCCATGTCCCTCTTTTTCCCCGTCGGCAGTTGATAAGCTTCAAAGTTATTCACATCCCCGAAACAATCATCAATTTTACACCTTTACTGCTATTTAGATCAGTGAACACTTGTCCTATTCTATTTACAGTTTTGTGGAATAAAGTATTAATAGTTACGAACAGAATACAAACTTTCGATCCTTGGGTTAGTTGCTGGATATATTATCCCCTCAATCAACTGATGATGCTATGCCTTAAACTGTGACCAGGGCCTCCAAGAGAAATTTTGCAAGGTGGTACAAGACCCTTTTGGGGCCCAAAGCAGGTAAAGATTTTTCTCAAAATGGATGTTGCATGGTTGCTATGGGGCCTTTTTAGCTCTTGGGCCCCAGAACAAAGTATAACGGGTTTTAGGGTCAATTCTTAATATACATAATAGAGATCAGAAGGCATTTAGAACATTGACTAAATCCATTATCGATGTTGTAACTCTATTTATTAGTTGTACATGTTGAACGGATACATTAGGTACAGGTCGTATCTACATGTGTAGGATGTAGTTTGGTCCGCTTCATTGCAAGATGGAGATGTTGTTAGCAGCGAGGAGTGTAGCCTGGTCTTGTCGATAAGAGAGGTGCGTGTAGACTAATGTCTCTCTTGGTCACCTCCGCTCACACTGGTGACGTAGTTCTGGACAGTCGAATTAGTGCACCGAAGGTTTCGATTGGCTCACACTTCAGCCAACTTACCTCCGTAACACCATTCCGCCGCAGAAGGAAAATACATTTTATTCACTGCTACATCACCCCCTGCTTAGGCTTACAGCCGACAGAGAAATAAGGGTAGCAGTTGAATGAAAGAAAAAGTACTATATAATAGTAAACACAATAAAATATATCACTGATAAAGAAATGTTCATATTACAGGAAAGTCAGAAATAGTGTAATGTTCACCTTAGTTCATACATTTAATACAAATACAAGGGCGGAGCAAACTCCAAGAAGATTGCTGTAAATAACATAGTTCATATATAAAGAGTCTTGCAAAGCTTCTTGGGCCAATGTACTCGCCGACCGCTACGTGTGGTGGTGACATATGTAGGTGTAGGTGTGTGCGATGTTATATGTGTATTGTGGCTTGGCTGATGCCAGGTGTATGTGGGGGGAAAATGGGGCTCTTGTGTGAGAGTGTCTGTATAGGCCCGTTTTACCCTGTCAATGGACACAGTCTCTTTTTTACCCCCAATGTCTAGGGTGAATAGCTTATCTGTGCGCTCAAGCACGCGATAGGGACCGGTATAAGGTGGCATGAGAGGAGCTCTCACGGCGTCCTTTCGTAAAAAGACGTGGGTCCATGAAGCAATGTCTTTCGGGACCGAAGATTTGATTGTCTGTTGGCGAGGGTGCATAGGCGGAAGATTGCTGAAATATGATTGCAGTCTGCTCACATACAGAGCTGGGTCTGTTGCTGGTAGGTCCAATGGAGCTAACATCTGACCAGGCAGAGATATAGGCACTCCGTAAACCAACTCGGCAGGGGAGTAGCCTAGATCTTCCTTGATGGCTGCACGACAGCCCAGGAGGACAATTGGTACATATTCGCTCCACCGCTGCTGATCCGGATAAGCGCGCAGTGCGGCTTTCAATTGGCGGTGGAAGCGTTCAATCATTCCGTTAGAAGCTGGATGGTAGCTGGTCGTTCGAATGCGTTGCATTCCCAGGATCCTTGAAAGCTCTCGGAAAAGGTGTGACTCAAATTGTCCACCGCGGTCAGTGGTGATAGTGGCTGGAACTCCGTAACGCGATATCCAACCCGATACTAGAGCTCGCGCTACAGATTCCGCCGAAATGTCACTTAAAGGAATGGCCTCAGGCCAACGTGTGAAGCGATCTATGCAGGTCAGGAGGTATGTAAATCCTCGGCTGACCGGCCATGGTCCGACAAGATCTATATGGACATGGCTGAACCTAGCGTCTGGAGTGCTGAAAGTTCCAAGGGGTGCGCGGATGTGTTTGTGCACCTTTGACTTTTGGCAGGATAGGCAGGAACGTGTCCAGGCAGTGATGTCACGCCTCATATTAGGCCAGAAGAATCTAGCCGAAATGAGCTTCACTGTGGTCGATATTCCAGGGTGTGCCAGACCGTGCAAGGTGTCGAAAACTGCTCGACGATGAGTCACTGGCACTAGAGGGCGAGGTGCATCTGTCGAGGTGTCGCAGATAATCTGTGTGTCCGAAGTGGGCACAGGCAGATATGCAAATTTGCCAGTTGCAAATTCAGAAGACGAGAGGTCCAAAGTATCCAGAGGTGGTTGTTCTGTGGCCATTCGTTGGAGGTCGATTTCCGCTGGCGATGACAGGGAATTAATTGGGAGGCGAGACAGTGCATCTGCCGCCGCATTCTGTTTACCAGAGATGTGTCGGATATCGCTGGTAAATTGCGAAACGAAGTCCAAGTGGCGAGTTTCGCGAGGTGAATATTTGTCCGGCTTAGAACGCAGTGCGAACGTAAGCGGACGGTGGTCAGTGTATATAACAAATTGGCGACCCTCCAGTGAATGCCGAAAGTGTTTCACTGCAAGGTACATAGCCAAGAGTTCACGGCCGAATGTGCTATACCGTGTTTCTGCAGGCTTCAGCTGTTTAGAAAAGTAGGCAAGAGGTTGTAACTGTTGTTGGTGATGTTGTTGCAGTACTGCACCTACAGCTGTGCCTGATGCATCAACAACCAGTGAAAACTGGGCACCAGACACAGGATGTGCAAGCAGTGATGTCTCCGCAAGCTTTCGCTTCACTTCGTCGAAGGCTTTTAGCTGATTCGTGTCCAATGAAATGGAATCGTTCTTCTTTTTCCTGTTACGTAACAGGTCGGACAGAGGAGACAGGAGATCCGCACAGTGTGGGATAAAGCGCCTGTAATAGTTCAGTAGCCCAAGGAAATGTCGTAGTTGACGAAGTGAAGTGGGTGGTTGGAGGTCTTGTACCGCTTTCACTTTATCAGGTAGTGGCGAAATTCCTTCTGGGCTGATGACATGGCCCAAGAAGACAAGTGAGGAAGCACCGAAAACACATTTTGCCGGATTAATTCTCACTTGGTATTTTTGAAATCTCTCGAACAGGAGACGGAGGTGATTGACATGTTCCTCAGGTGAGGCACTTGCCACAAGAATGTCGTCGATGTAGTTGTACACGAAGTCTAAATCGCGCACAACTTCATCCATAAATCGTTGGAACGTGCTGGCTGCGTTTCGCAAACCGAAAGGCATGGTCAAAAATTCAAACGCTCCAAATGGAGTTGTTACTGCAGTTTTAGGTATGTCTGCCGGGTTCACCGGGATTTGGTGGTATGCTTTGACCAAATCCAATTTGGAGAATATGTTGCATCCATGCAGCGAAGATGCAAAATCCTGTATGTGTGGTATCGGGTAGCGGTCGGGTACCGTCATTGCATTTAATCGGCGAAAGTCCCCAGTGGGACGCCAATCACCGGAACGCTTTGGTACCAAATGCAAGGGTGCAGCCCACGGGCTTGAGGATGGGCGAATGATCCCGAGCTGCAGCATGTGATTGAATTCAGCCTTTGCGGCCTTCAGTTTCTCAGCAGAGAGACGGCGAGGGCGCGAAAACACAGGAGCTCCGGATGTTTCAATGTGGTGCTTGGTGGAGTGAGTAGGCTCACTCATCACAAAATTCAAATTTGTCAATTCCGGGAAGGAATGCAAAAGTGATTGGTAAGGATCTTCTGTAGCAGCGATAAAGAAGACCGGGCTGACCGACGAGACAGTCGATCTGGTACCCGGCACAGACAGTTCTGTGTTGGCATCCAACAACCGGCGTCTGCGCATATCCACTATCAAGTTATAGTGGTGCAGGAAATCTGAGCCTAGGATGGGGTAAGGCAGATCAGCAACAGTGAAGATCCACGTGAAATCTCTACGCAATTCCAGGTTCAAAGAACGAGAAATCTGACCGTACGTGGGGATCGGTGACTGGTTTACTGCTTGCAGAGAGACGGTTGAGAGTTGGGGCTTCTCTTTGAGAAGTTTTAGCGGCCAAATGCTACAAGCCGCGCTGGTGTCGATCAGACAACGTGCTTGCGACTCAGTGTCTGTGATGAAAAACACACGGTTATTAGGGAGGGTCAGAGGAGACTGTGCCGTGCTCAGGTCTCCTGAAATCTGTTTCCCTGGTCTGAAAATGTACAAGGCTGTTTACAGGAGCGTGCTGCTGCGCCAAAACGGCTGTGGTAGTAACACAAACCTGAACTGCTTGTGTGACGGCGTCGTGGCGAGGGTGAACGGCTCTGGAAACGGCGTCTGGGCGAATGAGCCCTGTGAGTGCTTAGTTTTCTCACTTCCTTGGTTAGCTGCTCTATTGCTTGCAGCATTGCTGCATTTGCAAGTGACTGGTCGGTATAACTGGCAGCCGCTGGAGTGAAGGAAGCGACCGCAGTCGGCGGCTGGGATGCATTGAAGGAGACAGGAGCGAACGGATTGACCGCAGCCGGTGGCTGGGGTGCCTGGAAGGAGGCAGGAGAGAACGGATTGACCGCAGCCGGTGGCTGAGGTGCCTGGAAGGGGGTAAATGAGGCTGGGTGTCCGATGACACTCATAACCCTGTCGGCCGAAGCCGCTAGCTGGTCGACAGGAGCAGCCTCCATCATGGGCGCTAAGATCGCCTGAACTCCGGGGGGTAGCCTTGAGACAAAAAGCTGTCTAAGGAGGGCACTGTCAGCTGGGGCATCTTCCGCCAGCTCTCTCATCCGACGCAGTAGTTGTGTGGGCGTCCGATCACCCAAATGTTCGTCATTGACGAGCGTCTGAAATTTTTTTTCTGCGGACAATGTGGTCCGCCGCAACACTTCGAGCTTCACGCTCTCATAGGAGGCCCCAGGGCGAGGATCGGTAATTAAGTCTTTGACGACCGACGTCAATGACGCTGGAAAAGCGCTTAACAGGAGATTTAACTGTCTGTGGTCACTGGTGATGTTATTCGCTGTGAAATGTGCTTCTATCTGGGCGAACCAGACAGTGACGTCACCGGTAAACGGTGGCAATGAAGTGCTACCCATTGTGTATACTGATGTAAAAGCAAAGGGCAAAGAAAGGACAACTCTGCACTTGTCACCGAGACAAAAGTTAAAATTCAGGCCAAGAAAAAATATAATCCGAGTGAAGGACAGAAAAAGAAAAATATATCAAAAACAATGTTGGAGGGAAAAACGTCAAGCTTTAAAAAAAAATTATGATTTATCTTTGTCCTATTATTTTTTTTTTTTTTTTTTTTTGTGTACTTTTCAAAATGGCGTTGCCTCCGTCATTTTGGCGGGAAAACAGCTGAAGAAGACGGAAGTCGGCCATCTTGCTCTGTCCGGCTATCAGCACCAACAGTTTTTTTTTTAGTTTTTTTATAGCGTCGCCCAATCAGAAATTTAGAGGGAAAAATAAGATTTTTGTAGTAACGCATGTGTTCGGTGATGTTAGAAAGTGAAGGTGTGATGTGCAGATTTAGTAACAATAAGACAATATATCAAATACATATTAGGACTCACGCTAATCGCGTACATACCCCGAGAAAAGGCGAGTGGCTTTGTTTTTTTTTTTTGTTTTGTTTTTTTTTTTTTGGGGGGGGGGGGGGGATGCAAAATGTTGATGTGTTCGTTGCAACGGAAAGATGTGGTTTCTTCTGTGTTGATGTCCTTAAACGTTCGGGTCACCATTTATAATGTGATTTGTTGTATCGTATCACGTCGGGGTCACCATTTATAACGGGTTTTAGGGTCAATTCTTAATATACATAATAGAGATCAGAAGGCATTTAGAACATTGACTAAATCCATTATCGATGTTGTAACTCTATTTATTAGTTGTACATGTTGAACGGATACATTAGGTACAGGTCGTATCTACATGTGTAGGATGTAGTTTGGTCCGCTTCATTGCAAGATGGATATGTTGTTAGCAGCGAGGAGTGTAGCCTGGTCTTGTCGATAAGAGAGGTGCGTGTAGACTAATGTCTCTCTTGGTCACCTCCGCTCACACTGGTGACGTAGTTCTGGACAGTCGAATTAGTGCACCGAAGGTTTCGATTGGCTCACACTTCAGCCAACTTACCTCCGTAACACCATTCCGCCGCAGAAGGAAAATACATTTTATTCACTGCTACAAAAGTACCGGCTGGACCCCTCTCTCATAGGTCCTGACTGGCATAAATTTCCAGATAAACGGTTGAACTACGAAATTGTTTTATCTGTGGTATTGGTCAAGTTAAGGGTTGTGTCATGATGTTTGTAGCTCTCTAGGGCGATAGATTGACAGAATTGTCAGAGCGCCAGATAAATTAATTTTCGGCATTTGGTTATGACCCTTTACGTTCTAAGTTCAAATCCTGCCGAGGTCAACTTTTCCTTCCGTCCTTCCGGAGTACAAGTACTGAGATCGATTTTCCCCGTGTTCCACCCATCAAATTACTGACCTGGTGCCAATATTAGAAAGAATTATATTTATAGCTCTTTAAAACTGAACACATTCCTGTTTGTATGTAAAATGATGACTGGGTCGAATTAGTAGAGGATCAAGTAAAAGATCAACGGTTGATATACTGTCACAGCGACCAAGCGTTGTTTCCGTAATCCGGACATTTAAATCTCTCTTAAAGAATTGGACTAACTAGTGAACTTTAACAGCAGTGAACTATAAAACTAACAACTGATTCGCTCGTTTGTATAGATTCGGTCGCTATGACTTACTCTCGGGTCCCAATAACAGGGGTGGGGGAATAAGTGGGTGGGTTGGACATTTGCTCAAATTCTTATAAGCGGGTGGGGGAATCGGTAATTGTATTGTGTATGTTCGTAAATATGGGATTTCTTGTAGTGTTCTTTTTTTGTCAAATAAAATTTCGCCGGAGATAGATTAGCAAAATTTAAAATGTGGTGGAGGGGGTCTAAAAATTAATTACCGGGGAGAGGGGCGATTATTCAAGACCAGAGAGTAAATATCTTTTCCATGGATACAACATTTTGTTTACAACAGTCCACAAATCACTGACCAGTCTGACTATCGTCTCAATAAGTACGAGTTCTATACTGTGATCAAATCGATTGACTACAGCTGACTCCTACAAAAATTGGCCTGGTTCTTAAAAGAGAAATCGATATTTGATTAATATTGTCTTTTCTATTTTTAAATTTAGGAAACTTAAAACCAGAATGATTTTTTTTCTTAAAATCTGAATGATGAATATCAAAGAAGATTGTTTATCAATGATAAAAGTACCACATGTTCTCGCAGGGAGTAAGGAAATTGATAACCGTTGTAACTAAATCTACCTTACTTCCTTTTAAAATGCTATAATTAAAACATGCTGTTGAGCATGTTTTAAGTATAGTTTTGTAGCGGTTGTCTCCCTTGTTTTGATTGGGATCTAGACGGGAAGTAGAACCCTTTCTGCAACTTCCGGTCAGAGCCCTATAAAACTAACAACTTTAAGCTTTCTAACTCTCTTTGCCTTTTCGGCACCAGGTCAAGAGCCTCTCATTTGGCTCTGCCATTAATTTGGCCAACAGGCGCCTGGCCTTAGCCAGGCGTCCTCTGCCAGCCGCGTTTGCCTGGCAATCAAAACGGTAACTACTAACTTTGTTTCATTCTAACATCTATCTTTGACATGTCAAGTATACTATCTACCATTGTTAATTAAATATTATACACCCAAAACATATATTCCTTGTTACATTCATACAACCCAGTATCCTCGCTATATTGGTAACCCTGACGTGATACGAACACGCAGCCGTTCATCGCTATAAGTGGTCCCCCCCCCCCAAAAAAAAAGAAAAAAATAGCACATCTGGTTTTGTGAGTAACATTACGAATACACAGCAAATTTAGCGACAAACTATGAAAATACTCAAGGACACGCACACACGCACATGTGGAATTCGCACAGACAGACTTTTTCTCTCACGCATCAATTAACTGTCGCATTTCACCAATATATATATATGTTTCTCGTTTCTTACAACGAACTCTTTCAAAACACAAAAAAAAAAAAAAGAAATTTGATATTCTTTAAAAAACATTTCAACAGGAACATTTATTTTCGATGAACCATTGCCTTTTTGTTCATCGTTTTCTTCATCGTTCAAGTTTTTTGTTTTTTTCCAAAGTTCACACCAATAATTATGCTGAGTGAAGCATTTCTTTTTCATCATTGTCACTTTCAAAATTGCACTATCATTTTCTCGCGCGTTAGAAATATTATTTTTTTCAACCTTGTATTGGCACGTGTAGGCAGCACAAATTCTCGATTCACAGAGATGTCTCTACACACAGACATAGCCGCACGCCAGAGATAACATTTCTCGCCAAGGATTCTTCAGCCTTAAGCTATATTCTTCTATTTGCCGGTTTATAAATTTACAATGTAAATTTACCGTTGATAACCGCGCATTTATTAAGAATGCTTATTTCTCTGGTCGCTGGCCTCTTGACCCTTCCAGGTCAACGCATTCTCAACATCGACCATCAACTTCGGCTGCTATTTCTAGCACTTTGCGCAACTCATTTTTTCTAAAAAAAAAAAAATAAAATTTTTTTTTTTTTTTTACTGTGAATTTAAACACCGAATACGCTCACTCAGCGAGACAACAGCATCAGCAGCAATACCTCAACACAGCTTCACCAACAACCAGCAGAACGCCAGAGAATTTATTTTTGCAGCACTCTCCCTGTGAGAAAATCCATTCGGAGGTTGGAAATTTCACGATATACCACAGAACAGAGACCACCTGCATTCATTCTCTGGAACACACTTTCTTTCCTGCTGTCATGTGATTGCACACCTGTGAACTATATTTTGTACATTTGAACTTTGAGCTCTTCTATTACTTTTACTTTATTACATTGTATCTTTGGGTGATGGATAGATGGATGTCCAGTCGTTCTCTGGCCAAGAGCGGTTGACTACCTTGATATCTATCATTGATTTTTCCAAACATTCTTTTGTCGTAATTTTCATGCTTGTTACAACATTCTCGTCAACTTGCTACATATTTTCATTTCGATTTTTATACACTAAAATTCTGGCGGGAGGTTATGTAGCGGTTGTCTCCCTTGTTTTGATTGGGATCTAGACGGGAAGTAGAACCCTTTCTGCAACTTCCGGTCAGAGCCCTATAAAACTAACAACTTTAAGCTTTCTAACTCTCTTTGCCTTTTCGGCACCAGGTCAAGAGCCTCTCATTTGGCTCTGCCATTAATTTGGCCAACAGGCGCCTGGCCTTAGCCAGGCGTCCTCTGCCAGCCGCGTTTGCCTGGCAATCAAAACGGTAACTACTAACTTTGTTTCATTCTAACATCTATCTTTGACATGTCAAGTATACTATCTACCATTGTTAATTAAATATTATACACCCAAAACATGTATTCCTTGTTACATTCATACAACCCAGTATCCTCGCTATAGTTTTCTTTAAGTAAAATAACATTTTCCAAGCTGATTAAGTAACTCTAACTATAATTTATTGTGATTTTTTTAGTCTTTATAGCGTTTATATTTAGATTATCTTGTGCACAGAGTACTTAACTCTGGCTCCTGCAAAGTATTTAGCGGAGATGGTTCCTTATTTGCATATATGCATGTATACTTTGTATATAATACTTAATTACCACTAATCTTCGTGCTGCAGCTGTCGCATTAAACATCTTCTTACAAAAAATATATTTTACAATATTCAAAGTGAGTCAAAAGTAATTCAGTTCTTACTTTATGAAACACCACTTTCAAGTAAAGGCGGATAATGAATTTGGTGGTGGTGGTGGTGGTATGTCGTTGTTTAGCCCCAGGTCAACTTTGATTGATCATATATTTGATCAAAAACATTCCAGCCATAACCTTCCTGTCTTTTTATGAGTATCTGGGGCTACATGGCCTACTCTGTTTTTTTTTCTTATTTAAAACGCTAAAGTGTAATTTCAAGAAAATATCACTGCTAGTTTGCAATGCATTCAGCAAGAACGTAGAGGCTCCCGTGTCAACTCGTCTTGGTCCATGTATTCAAATAGTTCCTGCAAGCTAATAAACCCTCATTGATTCTACACTGCTGTCGCTGCTTATAATAGTGAATTAGAAAGATAAAGCTAGGATTCTGCCTGCATCTAGAAATTCTACTTGATTTACATTCTGACCAGTTTGAGATTGTACACGGGTGAGGGTGAATAATCTCAAGTAAATCACAATAGGCAGTCAGCGTATTGATATCTGCTCACAAAATATATCATACAGGTCTTCAATAAAACGGAAGAAATATTGTAAAATTATTTTACCATATAAAATTGTAGTCTCTAAGTAGTCGCTTGACCTAGTTTTATAACTGTTAAATTCCCTATAGTCTCACCCTTCCACGTTAAAAAAAGAAGAAAAGACACTTTGGATAATGTAGTCCTAGATATACAAAAATACTTAATGATTATGACTGAAATATTTTTTACCATAAACCTGCTTAGTCACAGATGAATTGAGGCTTTACAACAACAATAACTTCACTATCACTATTTAAATACTTCATTGTCATAGAATCTCTATGTCCTATGTTCTCAACATTTTTTGCTCCATACCTCCAAGACGTCCTGATTTTTCAAATGCCTCCCCCACGTTATATTACTGATATTTACATAAGTAGACAAACATATTCTAAAAAAAGACTCAGCACGCCAACGGATGTTACAAATGAATACTAAAAGATTTATTTCGTTATTGTTTCTTTGTACTCGTAAAGATTTTGAGGAAAATCATCATTTTTTAACTCAGCCAGTTCATCCTGAAGGCATGGATCAACAATGTGTGAGAAACGGTTGCGAAAGCCATTCGGAGAAAGACATTTGACAGAGGTCATGAAATCTAGAGTTGAACTCCTTCTCCAAAGCAAGCAAATGAGCGCATAACATGCTCGATACCTTTGATGGAACTGATCCGCAGGTAGATAGATGTGGGAAGTTTTCGTAGCGACCCACAGAAAGGTTCAAATAAAAGAGATTTACCTTATCGATAAAGGCTAATATTTTGGTTTTCGCCACGATCATAGTCACCTTGTCCCCCTGCAATTCCTTGTTCAATAAATTGAGTTTTTGGAAAATGTCAGCCAAATAAGTGACCAATAATTTCCCGTCAGCTCTTTGAAGGATGTTTGTGTGGGAACTCTCGGGTAAAAACTTCATAACTTCATCGAATAATTCGAAAAAGCGGGCAAAACAATTTCCCTTTGACAACCATCTGATGTCAGTATGTAGGATAAGATTGACATGTTTGTCGATGTCCTTGCAGTATTTCTGAAAAAGACGATCAGTCTTGGGATTAAATTTACGTACGACACAACAGTATGCACTACTTCCTGTAATTTTGGTGAAAGACATCTGGAAGCCAGGTTTTCCCGATGACGGACGTAGTGTACTGTCAAAATCGATGAGTTATCATCTTTAAGTCGCTTAAGGAATCCATTGTGTCTGCCCATCATTGCAGGTGAGCCGTCTGCTGCACATGATGTAACGGATGTAATAGGAATCTTGTTTTCTGATAAGTACGACATCACAAGGTCGTATATATCGGAAGCTGTCGTTGTAGTTTCAAAGGCACGACAAAAAAGCATTTCCTCTCGAAAAGCATCATCGTCTTGGAATCTGACATATGCCAGAAGTACAGTCCAGCTTCCACAAAAGGTTGAATCATCGAATATATTTGTGAAGCTGCTGTTCCACATCAATGGACATCTCATCAATTCGTCGCCGTACTATGTCATTGCTGAGCGGCATAAACTGGACCACTGAGTCGTCTATGTGATTCATAACAGTTTGTAAAAACACAGAAATGGCTGGTTTAATTAACTGCTCACCTATCGTATGGGGTTTTCCACACTTGGCAATCAATTTTGAAAGTTCGTAGCTCGCTATTAATGATTTATACTGCTTTTCGGTTACTTTAGAAAAAACATTGAGATAGTGTAGACTGGCAGCAAACTTTTTTTTTAAGATCTTGGAAGTATGAAAGCGGCTTCGATGACTTGTCTTCATGCTTCGCATTGAAGTGTTGTAAGAGTCGCCCAGGGCGCATGGAGTCGTTGCTCAGTGTCTGATGACAGAGAAGACACATAGGCAATCGAGAATCATGAGGTGCCTCAATGAAACCAAATTTCAAATAATCGCTATATTGGCGTACTTTCTTTTTATTCGATGCCATAGGTAAGATAGTTGTCAGCAATCAGTTGTTAAATGTCTCCACTGTTGTGGACGATCGTTATATGTGTGAAATGCGATGCGTTAATAATTATTTTTACTTTTGGCACAAGGCCAGCAATTATCCCAGTGTATTACTGCTGTTTTATTTTATCGACCCCGTAAGGATGAAAGGCAAAGTTAACCTCAGCAGGATTTGAACTCAGACCATAAAGGGCCGTAACTCTTTGCTGCAAACAATGGCGTACGGCCTTAGCAGTCGTCTAAGCAGGCCAGTCGATATTCATGCGCTGCAGCCACGGGTTGACGTTACATATTGGCCGGGAATTTTCCCGACGTTACGGTCAAGGTCACGCATTGTGGCTGGATAGGCAGACAGAAAGTGTGCATACTCTCATACGTCAGCAAATTTCTTAGCACTCACATGTGTGCAGGCAATAATCACATGTCTCGAAATCACGATTTCACGCAGATCAGCAATCTTTCTCCCTAAATTAAGAATACACCTTATTGTTTCAAATGGTCCATTAATATCATATGCCCCCCCCCCCGAAATTTTCCATATGACCACCTGGGGGTAGGGGCTATCTCCCCCCCCTTTCCTCCCCGTTGAGAACACCGCTCTATGTGGTCACACGACTTTACAGAAAACTCCTAAATCTTCTTCAAGCTACACCTTATCATCTTTAAAAAGACACATTAGATTATGTAATCCAGGGTTCAGTATTGGTGGGAAAAAGAAGGAATGTTCATAATTTGAATACAATTGAGTAAAACGGGGGCGGTGGAAGCACTTCTGAATTGGGGGGGGGGGCAAACTTGGTCAATTTAGTTGTAGTGATCAGTTTGGCTCTTTGCACTCTAAAATGGTCAGAAAACTTCAATATCTGATAAACAAAACATGTTTAGAATGTTAGTATCAGTGTATATATATTATTAAGAATGACAATAAATGCAGGTGAGTGTTGTGACATGGTTTTACTTCACAGAAGTCAAATAAATTAATAGAAATAATTTTTACCACATGTTGATGGTCAGTTGGTCACAACTCCCAGACTGGAGTTTGTAGAGCAGAACAGAAATCTTGGTAAGGTTCAAGTGTTTCTTTAGGCTGCCGGCGCAGGAAGTGGAGAGTAATGCCTTGATGTCCTCAAATATATAGTCCCCAGGGAGACGCAACTCCATTTAGTACATGGATCTTCCACTGGGAGTCGCGACCGTCACAAAGGGACGCAACTCCTATACGTATCTGCCACTGGGAGTTGCGACCGTCACAAAGGGACGCAACTCCTATACGTGCTGACTTACAGCCGTAAGGGGCCGCTACAGTACCCTCCTCCAGACGCTAGGCGAAAAGCCCGAAGGTAACTGTAGCGAACCCAGCACAGGCATGAAATATTAACAAAAAGGTACATGTATAAATCAGGCATGAAATAGTAACGAAAAGGTACATGTATACATAGTAATACGATAAAGAGAAAAACAAAAAAAAAAGGCACCAGTGGCCAGTTCACATAAAAACAGTTTGGCAGAGTTTTTTGGGCCAGTGGACTCTTCGACCGGAACGGGTCGTGGTCTTGTATGTAGGTGAAGGTGGGGCAGAAAGAGAAGGTGTATGCACAAGAGAGAAAGATTGGGGTATTTGTGGCTCGGGTGTATGAGCGTCATTGTATGCCCTTTTTAGTCTATCCACCGAAATTGTCTCTCCGGACCCCTTAATGTCTACAGTGAAATGTTTGTCAGTACGTGCTAACACACGGTAGGGTCTAGAGTACGGCTGTGTGAGGGGTGGAGTAACCGCATCGTTTCTGACGAATACATGTGTCCACGAGGCAATATCCCTCGGGACTGCAGCTTTAATAGTTTGTTTCTTAGTATTCATGGGCGGTAAGTCCTGAAAATAGGAGCGCAAACGAGATACATAGGAAACAGGGTCCTGGAAAGCAAGATCAACAGGGGCAAGCATTTTCCCTGGCAACGCTAGAGGAGCACCATACAGTAATTCGGCCGGGGAGAACCCAAGGTCCTCCTTTATTGATGACCGAATTCCTAACAACACAATAAGAAGGTACTCGCTCCAACGTTGAGAGTCTGGATAGGCGCGAAGAGCGGCCTTTAATTGGCGGTGGAATCGTTCCACCATTCCGTTCGAAGCAGGATGATAAGCTGTGGTTCGAATCCGTTGAGCACCAATGATCTTTGTCAGCTCAGAGAAAAGATGAGACTCAAATTGTCTACCACGGTCTGTGGTGACTGTAGTTGGTACCCCAAAGCGGGTAATCCACCCTGATACCAGGGCACGCGCTACAGTCTCAGCAGTAATATCTTTTAAGTGGGTGGCTTCAGGCCATCAAGAAAAACGATCGGTACAGGTCAAGAGGTACGAATATCTACTACTGAATGGTCCAACGATATCAATGTGGATGTGTTGAAACCGAGCATCTGGAGTACTGAAAGTACCAAGTGGAGTCCGGATGTGTCTGTGGACTTTAGATCTCTGACACTGTGTGCAGGAACGGCACCAGACAGTAATTTCTCGCCTCATATTGGGCCAGAAAAATCTAGCCGTTATAAGCTTTACTGTGGCAGAAATTCCTGGGTGAGAAATGCTGTGCAAAGCAAGGAACATAATTCGACGGTGAGTCTCAGGAACAAGTGGTCGTGGTGAATCCGTAGATACATCACATAGAATCTGCCTTTTGGTGGTCGACAAGGGCAGATATTTGAAGATGCAAGTCGCAAATTCGGCAGAAAGAGTATACAACGATTGGAGTGCAGGTTGGTCTGCAGCTAAACGACTTAAGTCGATCTCCTGGGATGACGAGATGAAGCTGATTGGCAAACGTGACAATGCGTCTGCAGCTATGTTATGCGAGCCAGCAATGTGCTGGATATCATTTGTAAATTGCGAAACGTAATCCAGGTGCCTTGTCTCTCTGGGCGAATATCTGTCGGTTTTAGCCCTCAAAGCGAAGGTCAGAGGTTTGTAGTCGGTTAAAACAGTAAAATTTCTCCCCTCAAGAATATGAGAGAAATGTTTCACCGACAGATATATGGCTAATAATTCCCGCCCAAACGTGCTGTAACGCGTTTCTGCTGGTTTCAGCTTCCTTGAGAAAAATGCCAAAGGTTGTTGGTTTCCAGCGTTGTACTGCTGTAAAACTGCTCCCACAGCGGTATCAGATGCATCAACACAAAGCGAAAGCTTGGCCTCTGGTACCGGGTGGGCTAGCAAAGATGAACTAGCGAGTGCTGTCTTGGCAGTCTGGAAGTCTTGAAGCTGTCCTTGTGTCAAGGATATCCTCATTCTTCTTACGACGATTTTTCAAAATGTCAGTAAGGGAAGATAGCAAATTAGCACAATGAGGAACGAAACGCCTATAGAAATTGATTAGGTCTAAGAAGTGACGCGACTGGTGAAGTGTAGTAGGCGGAGGTAAATCCTGTATGGCTTGAACTCGCTGAGGGAGCGGCCTAATACCTTCGGCGTCGATGAGGTGGCCTAAAAAATTTAGCGAAGTGGAACCGAAAACACACTTTGCGGGATTCACACGAACGCGGTAATCCTGAAGTCGCCGAAATAAGAGATGCATGTGGCGCATATGCTCTTCCGGAGAGGAACTAGCAACGAGAATATCGTCTATGTATGCATAAACGAAGTCCAGACCACGAGTGACTTCGTCTATGAACCGCTGAAAAGAGCTAGCGGCGTTCCTGAGTCCGAAAGACATGGTCAAAAATTCGAAGGATCCGAAAGGGGTTGTAATCGCCGTTTTCGGAATATCCTCCTTCCCGACCGGAATTTGGTGGTAGGTTCGTACTAAATCTAGTTTTGAGAAAATTTTACACCCCTGCAATAACGATGCGAAATCCTGGAGATGGGGGATGGGATACCTATCCGGGACGGTCATAGAATTTAACCTCCTATAATCCCCAGTGGGTCTCCAGTCGCCGGAAGTCTTGGGCACCATGTGTAACGGTGAAGCCCAAGGACTTGTAGATGGGCGAATAATGCCCAGCTGCAGCATATGGTCGAACTCGGACCGTGCTGCCTTTAATTTGTCCGCCGGTAAGCGGCGTGGACGCGAAAACACTGGAGCACCGGTGGTGGACATGAAATGTTCAGTTGAGTGTGTTGGGTCAGTGACTCGAACATTTCCATCGGTGATCTCCGGGAAGGAACCTAACAACGAATGGTAGGCGCCTCCAGCGGCAGCGATGAAGAATATGGAGCTGACTGTTGGAGCATTGGCTTTCCGGCCACGAATTGAAAAACCGGTGATGTCATCCACCAGGCGTTGGCCACGGACGTCCGCAGTCAAAGAGAAGTTGTGGAGAAAATCCGCTCCTAAGATAGGGTATGGCAAATCGGCAACCGTAAAAATCCACTTAAAATCCCTACGAAGATTTAGGAATTTGAGAGGAAGCGAGATTTGTCCGGACGTCTTTATAGACGAGTGATTAACGGCCTGCAGAGTAACGGATGACTCCATGGGGGTATCTTTCAGGCAATGGACCGGCCAAATACTACAGGAGGCTCCTGTATCCACGAGGAAACCTCTTCCCGACATAAGGTCCTTAATGAGAAAATGGCGGCTTTATGTTGAGGTAAACTTCCCCCATCAGCGGACCTCTTTCCCGCCTTATGAAACGAGCAAGGTTGTACGCAGTGGTTCGCGCTCTCAGCAAATCGCTCATGGTACCAGCATAAAGATGAAGCTGGTGACCTGGAGCGGCGTCTAAAAGATTGAGATCTCCCGCGGCTGCGGGGGCGCGAACGGGCACCACACCAGACCTTCATCTTCTGGAGCTCCAGGGTGAGTTCCTGAATGGCCCTCTGCCTCGCCATAATAGCTGAGCTCTCTGTAGGAGCTGCCGCGCAGATGGCATGGCCAGAGCTGGTTGGGAAACAGCGGCAAGGGCTTAGCTGCCTCCAGCACCCGTGACTTCGAAAACTTTGTCCGTGGAGGCGACAAGCTGGTCCACCGTGCAAGTATCCCTAATGGGGGCCAAAATTGCCTGTACGTTGGTCGGAAGGCGCGAGAAGAACACCTGCTTCAACATGGCAGTTTCCGCTACCGACCCCTCCGTTAGGTCCTTCATTCGCCTTAGGAGGTTCGATGGGGTGCCATCACCGATATGCTCCAGATGGACCAGACCCCTAAACCTTTTTTCTGCGGACTGTGCAGTCCGGCTGAGTATTTCAGCCTTCAGAGACTTGTACGTCGCGTCGGTGGGTGTCTCTAACACCAGGTCCTTAATCGCTGGGATAAGTGCCGGCGGAATTGCACTAAGGACTAGAGGACGTTGTTGTGCCTCGTCAATTCTGTTCGCCTCGAAATATGCTTCGAGTTGGGCGAACCATAACCTTACGTCGCCCGTGATAGAACAGAATGAGATGCCATTGGTATACCGTAGGTAATCTGCAAAAAATCGTCTCCGTTTGGAAAAATGTCTCCAACGCAAGGGAAAATGAAAACAAAATCGTTTGTTTTTCCCTGTCAAACAACTGAATATGTTGTCTCGGAAGAAAGACAACATGTAAAGGAGCGACTAACCGAGCGATGTCATTAACAAGGTATAGGCAGGGAATTTAAAACTAAAACCAACATGGCGGACGATTTCGCGCCAAAAACACTATTGATGGAGAAGAAAGCCGCCATCTTGTCATCGTCAAAAATTTTAGCCAGAGAAAGAAGAAAAAACATTCATACAATTGTTGTTTCGCTAGGAAACTAGCGGCAATATAATGTTATCTTTCTTTTGTGTTTTTTGTTTTTTTTGTGTTTGTGTATAAATAAATGGAATGTTCGCTTTGCACATATGAGGAGTTTGATTGTTAAACGTTACAGATAAAGATGCTGAAATCAGTAAAATACAGCCAGATCGGAATGAAGCGTGTTGTTCTGTATTAAATGTTTTTTCTTTCTCTTTTTTTTATGTACACATGGTACCGTTTCGCATTCTTTTTTTTTTTTTTTTTTAAACGTCAGGTCACCAATTTAGAATGTTAGTATCAGTGTATATATATTATTAAGAATGACAATAAATGCAGGTGAGTGTTGTGACATGGTTTTACTTCACAGAAGTCAAATAAATTAATAGAAATAATTTTTACCACATGTTGATGGTCAGTTGGTCACAACTCCCAGACTGGAGTTTGTAGAGCAAAACAGAAATCTTCTCTTGGTAAGGTTCAAGTGTTTCTTTAGGCTGCCGGTGCAGGAAGTGAGAGAGTAATGCCTTGATGTCCTCAAATATATAGTCCCCAGGGGACACAACTCCATTTAGTACATGGATTTGCCACTGAGAGTCGCGACCGTCACAAAGGGACGCAACTCCTATACGTATCTGCCACTGGGAGTCGCGACCGTCACAAAGGGACGCAACTCCTATACGTGCTGAGTTACAGCCGTAAGGGGCCGCTGGACATGTATATAAATTGTATCGCATATCCAAATAGATGCGTGTTTTGTAGTTTGGGGAGAAAAAATATAGTTATTGGGGGAGGGACACCCACCCACCCCCAGTTCCACCGCCCCTGTATATATATATATATAAATATAGAAGAAGTGACCCATAATTCCTGGTGGAGTCATAGAAGCACCGTCATATGACGTGTCTAGGGCACTTTTAAACCTGGTGGAGCCCATCCCTCTCCAGGTCTGAACACAGCCGATTTTTTCTAAAGAGGAAGAATTGACCCCTAGTTCTGGACTGGTACTTTTTTAATCGACTCCTATCCATCACTAACTTCCCCCTCTATATCTTTTTTGACAATGTCTTATCCAGCCCCCCCCCCCCCCCTCTATATATTTAGCAGTATTTATCTCTCCCAACATCCGCATTATATATACAAGAATTGAAATCTACCCCTCTATATATCTACTACACGACACTCACTCTCCCAATCCCCCTCTCTACATCAATTAACACCAAACTCTCCCCCTCTGTATATCTACTACGCGGAACTCTCTTCCAATACACTTCTCTACATCAATTAACACCAAACTCTCCCTCTTTCTATATGTAGATGTACATAAATTGTAGCGCATATACAATTATATGTATGTTTTGGG
Organism: Eledone cirrhosa; assembly: GCA_964016885.1. Lineage (NCBI taxonomy): Eukaryota > Metazoa > Mollusca > Cephalopoda > Octopoda > Eledonidae > Eledone > Eledone cirrhosa. The sequence goes on from OZ024740.1 coordinate 70,999,465, forward strand.
TAATTTGGGAAGAAAAATATAATTATGGGGGTGGAGGCAATAATTATATTCGCATATTCCATATGCATGGAACTAACCTTTATCGAAGTGCCAGCCCTAGCGAAAGCGCTGGAGTTTTTTGGCTAAGTGCTACATCCCTCAGTCCCAAAACTCCAGCCCTCTCGACAGGGTTTCCACTTCAATAAAGGTTATTTCCATGCAGCTTAACAGACTACTACAGCAAAGTGCTACATCCCTCTGTTTGCTAGAACAAATTCTTTGTGGTGTGTCTCTTTTGAGAGACGAGAGTAGAATGGTTTGATGAAAGTGCTATCTTTGATAAACTGCAAATGACTCCCTTCTCCAGACTAGGCGACGCCAAAATTTGAAACAAAAGAAAATGACCATAAAAGTCGCTCAGAGGTCAGCATGCTCGTTCACACTGACCTACTTTGTTGAGATTAACACAAGAATTCACACTACTACTATAGGCTGACCTGTGGCTAAACGTGTGTGTCTGTGAATACTTTGTGGTTTTTTGTTTATGTGTGCATGTGTTTAGGTGTGTTTATGCGTTTATTTATCTGTCAGGGGTGTACATTGTTTCTTCTGTGCGTGTGATTTGTATATCGTTGATGGGAGTGTGCGTGTGTCTGTGAGTTTTTTATGTATTTTTTTTTATATGCCTGTGTGTACACGCGTGTGTGTGTGTGGGGGTGCGTTTATATATGGGTGTGTGTGTGTGCTTATGTATGAGTTTGTATGTCTGATTTGTTTATGTATTTTTGTGTGCGTGTGCATACACGTGTATGTCTGTGAATTCTTTATATACATTTATACGTGTATGTATATCCACGGTAGTGTGTTTTGGTGAGTTTATGCGGTTACTGGTCTGTGTATGTGAATCTTTATGCGTGTATGTGCATAAGCTTGTATGGCTGTCTGTATCGTTGTTTTGTAAAATCCTGGTCTTGGGAGTCGCAGCAGCTTGCGGTGTAATGGTCAAAGCTGGGCTATTTCAGGAAGTGGCCAAAGGTGAAATGGGTGGGGTATATACATGTGTGTGTGTGTGTGTGTGTTAGGTTATTTCAGGAAGTTGTCAGAGGAGAAGTAGTTGGGTATATGTGTGTGTGTGTTGAAAATTAAGTTGGAGTCTTTAAATATCCTTTGCAGGATATTACTTGAATTATCTGGTAGATATTGGCATAAACAAGAGAGATTACAGAGCACAACCTTGTGGGATTCCGCTGGTTTACAGGTTATTTTGTTTGTAAAATAGTTTGACGTCTGCTTTCAAATGTTTGGCGACTGTTCTGAGAAGCAAATCACCTAATTGTGTTGCCAAGATATACCAGCTGGTAAATAAATAGTCTCATGTCAATATGTATTTAGTCTCGCCGTGAAATTACCATATGTCTAGTTATTTTGACCCACATACAAATAAATTCAGCTGAAATTTAGAGGGAGACGTATTTATTAATCAATGTAAAGTACATTGAGCTGTCTTTTTGCAATGCTACTTTCTTTTTCTGTATGTTTGACTAAATATTAAATTCTTTATTGAACAATATCTCAGGAAAATAAAACTCACTATTAAAGGGAACAGAAAAAGAAAGGGGAAAAGGAAAATGAAAAGGAGGAAAAGAAAAGAAGGAAGGGTCAAACAACGAAAGAAACGGAGACGGGAAGGACAGTCACTACACCTCAGTCTGAGCGGTGCCTCAGCCGTGCCCCTCAGACAAACAGCAAAAGCGCTACCGCGGAGAATGGTCAGACACACGTTGCGACAGCTACCTCGCCTCACGGGGCTCCCTCCTCAAGTGGGCCACCGTCTTTCCGTACATATATATATGTGTGCATGTATGTATATATATATACATACTACTGTACGTCGGTATACATATATGTATGTACGTGTACATACTTATATTTAAGTAACAGCCGTACTAAGAGTGGGAAATGAAATTTCGTTTCATTTTTTCCGTTTATCGTTTTCGGTGCACCCGGCCGATTAATGCACTCGATATGCAAATTGGGCTACTCAGCCGTTAATATGCATAAGGAAAGTATATACTTTCGGACGTTCAACAATCTGGCAGGAAAGTATACGTTGCTGACGATAGCTAACAAGCTTGAAACTAGTACAGCGTTCCTTTGTCAGTGTTGAACAAACGAGCAACGGTGGTTGCTTGACACTGCGGCTTTATACGGGATGTTTGTTTACAAACACACCGAGCATTATAATAAATGTTTGGTGAATCCATACGTACATATATATGTGTGTATGTATATATATATATATATATACATACTACTGTACGTCTGTATACATATATGTATGTACGTATACATACTTATATATATATATATATATATATATATATATATATATATATATATATATATATATATATATATAAAATAACAGGAGGCTGGACTTGTGTAAATCCTTGAAAGGTTTATTATACTATGATCATTTCAATGACCGGGTTCCGTATGAATCCGGTCATATCATCAGGTATTCGAAATATAACAGATAAAATCCATGGGGCTGAAAATCATAGACAAGAGGCCGACCGACCATCTAGCATCTTCTACCTCAGTCGGTCGCCCTATATATATAGTTTGGACAAAGTTGACAGATTTTGATATAGGCAGAGATAATAAATAGATAAATTAGTACACAGACTTGTGATATTCTTAGATATTTATCATCGCTGTGTAATGGACAGATGGTTTGGAGGAATTCTTGAATTTTTTAAAAGGAATTTTGTGTCACACTGAATATTTCGGGTTTAAAATAACTGACAGGCGGCTAATTGGCTGATTCGTTAGAACGTCGGAGATAGTGCTTTGCGGTGAATATTCCGACTTTCTGTGTTCTGAGTTCAAATCCCACCGAGTCAGTTTTGCCTTTCACACTTTTCATCTTCTGGGGTTCGAAAAATAAAGTACTAATCCATTTTTTCGGAGGGGGGGGGGGGGGGGGGGGCTATTCTCTCTATCTCCCTTTTTCTCTCCAAAATATCGATATAGTAAACCTTTGGTTACTATCATTTGTAGATTGGGAGTATCTCTTGATGAATTGTTAGATAAGAAAGAAACCGGTTAGTTTGATCCCAAAAGAGGCATAACTAGGGAAAATAGCACCTATGACAAACAGTGAAATTGCACTCCTGCCCAGCTCTGTGTTTATATAAATAGTATAATGATCCAGCCACCATCGTGTTATCACCCATGATAATGAGAGACAGGACATACATCTGAAGGAGTTTCTTTCTTCACTCCCCGACGAGGCTTATTTGACTTGAATAGAACGAGCTCCTAGTTCAAGTGGGGCCCATGGCACGTGCCATGCTTGCTATACCTTTATGTGGGGCACATGGCACGTGCTATGCCTGCCATACCTTAATGTGGAGCCCATGGCACGTGGCATGCTTGCTATACCTTCATGTGGGGCCCATGGCACGTGGCATGCTTGCTATACACTAGTTACGCCTATGGATCCCAAACTGCCGGAAAGGTCTATATGGGATCTAAATTCCACAGCAAAACTAAATACACATTGATATTAGACCGTATATCAATGTCATGACCCGTGCTGTACTGGGACTTTAGTAATTTATGTCAGAATGTAATGAAGTTTCTCATAAATATTAGCAAATATATGAGAGGTGTGTGTGTGTGTGTGTGTGTGTGTGTGTGTGTGTGTGTGTGTGTGTGTGTGTGTGTGTGTGTGTGTGTATATATATTAGTCCAGAATTAGCCGTCGAAACGGCTTGAGCTCAGCCGTCGGGGTCCTACTCGTTCCTATATATATATATATATATATATATATATATACGTTTGTGTGTGTGTACATATATATATGTTTGTGTGCGTGTGTATGTGTGTACATATGTGTACGTGCGTATGTGTTTACGTGCGTGTTTGTGTGTAAGTTTTTGGATGTGTGTGTGTGTGTGTGTGTTTTCATCTGCGTGGTTGTTTGTTTTTATTAAACTATTTCTGGGGTATGTAGCATGAAATTTGTGAAGAATTTATATCAGGGCTGAAATAGGTAGACATATGGTAATTTCATTAATGGCATTCACCGTATGTATAAATGATAATTTGGGCGGTTGATATTTTGCCAGAATAAACACTTAGCCGTCGGAATTTCCTACTTGACAAGTCAACCACGTATACAGTCAGTGAATCAGACTTTGTGTCTAGAACTGACCTAAAATAAGAGGAAACGTTTATATCTCCCAAAATATTAGGAAAACCTGTCCAGCAAATAAATAAGCTGGTTGTTGGTTATTTGGAATTGTCACAATAATTAGTTGGCCAGTAGGGTTGGCATGTGTCGGTACGAACTAGATAGGAAAATATATGCAAAAAAGGGGAGGAGAAAAATCTTCTCATCACTCGATGGTCAGTTTCTAATTGTTACAGAAAACCAACAACAACCACTTCTTTTTAAGGGTTTAAATCACACAACAAATGGTTAATTATGGCATATATATATATATATATATATATATATATATATATATATATATATATATATATATATATATATTGTTATACTTTGGGAGGGTCATGTTTCCAATAAGAAACACACGCACCAGTTGCTTTCACTTCAATTTATTATAATAAATTTATAAATTTAGGAATTTATAAATTTCTGGTTGGTTGGTTCCACAACCAGATAGTTGTTTATATATTGTCAAAGTTCTTTCGTCACACATTCTGTGACCTCTTCAGTGACTGGGGATTCTTTTCTTTCCTTTTTCTCCAGTCACTGAAGAGGTCACAGAATGTGTGACGAAAGAACTTTGACAATATATAAACAACTATATGGTTGTGGAACCAACCAACCAACCAGAAATTTATAAATTCCTAAATTTATAACTTTATTATAATAAATTGAAGTGAAAGCAACTGGTGCGTGTGTTTCTTATTGGCAACATGACCCTCCCAAAGTATAACAATATTGGTTTCAACACACGTTTTCAGATAAAGAATCTTGCTAAACAAATTCAGAAACGATATATATATATATATATATATATATATGACAAGTAAGTATGTTTTGAAACAGTGAGCAGGTTTGAAATTAGAAAATAGAATAGCTTTCACCGTATTTTTTTTTACTAAAGAAATTTTAGTCTGATAATGGGGTTTAGAACCCTCAGATAAATAGAAAAAGATGAGTATTGATGTACATATATATATATATATACATATATTTATTTAGGTTAGTTGGTTCGCCACTGGATAGAACTGGTCATTCCGTATGGTCAATCTCGATGTAATATTATGGAGAGTACTCAACGTAATGCAACTCACCCGTCTTCGTTTGTGTAGTTGGTGGTGCGAGTACGGAGTTAATTATTATAAAATAACAGGAGGCTGGATTTGTGTAAATCCTTGAAAGGTTTATTATACTATGATCACTTCAATGACTGGGTTCAGTATGAATCCGGTGATATCATCAGGTATTCGAAATATAACAAAGGAATATAACAGATAAAATCCATGGAGCTGAAAATCAGAGACAAGAGGACGACCGATTCTTTAGCAGCTTCTACCTCAGTCGGCCGCCCTCGAGTGTTGACTATTAAGTCTACTTATGACCATCTGGTGAGGGGGCGTAAGCTTATAATGTAGACTTAATAGTCAACACTCGAGGGCGACCGACTGAGGTAGAAGCTGCTAAAGAATCAGTCGTCCTCTTGTCTCTGATTTTCAGCCCCATGGATTTTATCTATTATATTCCTTTGTTATATTTCGAATACCTGATGATATGACCGGATTCATACTGAACCCAGTCATTCAGTCATTGAAATGATCATAGTATAATAAACCTTTCAAGGATTTACACCAGTCCAGCCTCCTGTTATTTTATAATTTTATATATATATATATATATATATATATATATATATATATATATATATACAATATATTAATAATTATATTTATAAAACCATAATTATTTTATTATATATATTTCAAGGGCAACCAAGGCAGTCTTGGTGCGCTTTCATCAGATAAAATACAAAATTTGTTTTATAAATAGTGACATAGCCGTGGAAAACAACCTTGACGGTTGAAAATTCGCTGGATAGTGAAACATTTTATTGGGGGTAATTCAAAGTGCTGTGTGAATATGCAAATGAATGTCCGAAAAATTGAAAAAAACAACCGTTTATTTAAATTACGCTTTGGGAAGAAGAGAGAAAAAGAAAAGAAAATATTAGTATATGTAGAAGTAGAGTGAAGAAATAAAGTGAAGAAAGAGCGAAGAAAGAAGCTTATCCGAGGATGAGTTCGTATAACGTAAATACGTCTTATGTTTATGTTACATATTTATGTTACGTATATTTACTAATAATTGTTAGAATTCTATTATAATAAATATTTATTTACTATTATAAGTATATAGAAAATTAGATATATAGAAAAAATAAAGATATATTAAAAATTAAAAATAAAAATAAAGATATATTAAAATATATCAAGTTATATTAAAATATATTAAAAATAGATTTAAATAAATATGAAGTAGAAGCATAGGATAAAATGTAGATATAAGGATAGATATATGAGTGGATAGATGGGTATATCATGTTATAAGTGATAAATTATGTGGGATACTAGTTTATATTTAGTGTAAGTATTTAAATTAAATTAAATTAAATTAAATTAACTGAGTCAATAAGATTACTTATATGTTTTAATGTTTTACATTGGAAAAATATTGAAAATCCCAGTTTTGTTTATTTATTAGTTATTATGAGATAATTTTGACAAAGATATGTTTAAAGATATATTTAGCCAGAGTTAGTTATCTAATATTAAATAATTACAAAAAATTTAAAAAAATTTAAAAATTTATTAAAAGTATAAGAAAATACTAAAACCATTTAAAAATTAAGACTATAAAATATTAACAATTCTAGACAAAATTCTTGAAAATTCCTGGAAAAACTTTCCAAGAGATTTTTAAAAAGTCTCAAAAAGACTCCGAAGATACTCAAAAACCTTTTAAAAACATTTAAAAAGTGTTTAAAATTAATTAAAAACCTAAAATTATTCAGGAAATATAATTAAAAACCTAAAATTATTCAAAAATATAAAGAAATATTAAGAAATATTTAAAAATTCTTTAAAATATTTTAAAATATTTTAAAATATTTTAAAATATTAGAAAAATACTAAAAATACTAAAAAACCTAGTTTTTTTGGAAATAAGTAATTTTTTTTTTATTTTAAGTAAGTTTTCTAAAAAGATTATGAGATATTTTGGAAGTAAGATAAATAAAGATAAAAAATAAAGATATTTAAGAAGTAAAAATATTAAAAAGTAAAAATTTAAGAAGTAAAATATATATATTTAAGAAGTAAAAGATATTAAAATTAGAATTACATTAAATATAAATTTAAAGATTTAGAATTTATGAACATATATGCATATAATTTAAGAAATGAGATTATAGGTGTTTGGATAAAGTAAACATTATGTAGAGAAGAGTTAACGTGTAATTATATTTTCTATATAGATCTAAAAGTTGAGTTTTGGCGATGTTTATAAGAACTAAATAAATTGTTACGTCAATTAATGGAGTTCTTACATTTAAGTATGAAGAAAATTTCTTCAACACACAAATTGCAAAATTTGGATAAAGCTGTGTTTTTGTAGCAAGTGCTTTTGAAATTATATTCCAAGATAAAGAATAGTCTATATTTTTTGATTTTAAGTTCCATATCAAGTTGGATAGAGAAGTTGAAGATTTTTTACCAATATTATTAAACGAGCATTTATGATTATTGAAACGAGATTTAAAATCTGTAGAAGTTGAGCCAACATAGTTAAAAGTATTATCATTGGTTTTGACATGGCATTTATAGACCACATTTTTAACTAAACAGTTATTTTTTAAAGGACAGTTAGATTTAATTCTACAATTACATTTATCAGAGTTTATATTATTCGGAACAGTATTATTATATTGGATATCGGATATAACTCAGAATGGCAAGAGTTACGGCCCTTGCCATTCTGAGTTCAAATCCCGCCGAGGTTAACTTTGCCTTCCATCTTTACGGGGGTCGATAAAATAAAGTACCAGTAATACACTGGGCAATTGCTGGCCTTGTGCCAAAAGTAGAAACAATTATTATATTGGATATTGCTAGAGGTATTAGTGCTATTCTGGTTAAGGTTTAGATTTTTATTATTGATTCTATTTATATTTTGTGCTAGGTTCATAGTAGTAGAGTAAGATAGTTTAATTGTATGTCTGTTAAAGATTGAATAATATCTATGGGCCTTGGGAAAACATTTATCAAGAGCTTTAAAAAATAGTTTAGCTAAAGGTGTTTTAATACTTGGTGAAAATGGAGGAGCATACCAGATTATGTTTCTAGTTCTATTTCTTCTGTTAGTTTTAGAGTTTATGCTAGGTTTCTTATTATAATTATAATTAATATTATGGTTAATATTATGGTTAATTGCCTTGTCGTTATTGTCGATGTATTTGATTTCATTATTATAGCCTGCTCTACTTAAAGCTTCGTTATAATATTGTGCCTTATCTTCAAATATATTTTTATTCGCTGAAATTCGATATATATATATATTGGTCGTTTCTATGGCTGTGCGGATAATGGTTTAACCATCGTCTCAGTGTGTTTGGCCTTTTAACTTATGTTGTTGCTTTAGTTCACTAACTTCTATGGAGCGTTCGCCACACATCTCGGAAGTTGTTTTCCGCTAATTTCCAATAACCGAAATACGATTCTCGCTAATTTATATATATATATTGGTGAAGGCGCGTGGCTGAGTGGTTAGAGAATTGGATTCACAATCGTGAGTTCGATTCCCGAACGAGGCGATGCGTTATATTCTTGAGCAAGACACTTTATTTCACGTTGCTCCTTCTACCTGGAGTTGCGACCGATAGATAGTATTAGCAATTGGAAAGACCAATGGAAACATTGTTTCCTCGGTCCGATTTGTCGAAAGTCAATCGACTGTCGATATATATATATATATATATATATATATATATATATATATATGATTAGCAATTTTAAGACAACTTAATCAATGAAACAATTGTTAATACTGTAAATAAAACCCTTCTTGTACTGTTGACCATGTATTCTTCACTCTTTCACTATTACTACTCCAAGATTAACTTACATAGTAATTCCCGAGAACTCATAAACTCGCTACATAAGGAAACCTCTTGTTGAGTCAAACAACGCCGTACGCTTAAACTATCCAAAATACGGAGTATTCACAACCTCTAACTGGATTACCTCTATATATATATATATCCATATATATATATATATATATATATATATATATATATATATATATATATATAACTATATATATATATATATAACTATATATATATATATATATATATATATATATATATATATATATATATATATATATATATATATATATATGAAAGACGTAAAATAAGAAAATTATAAAAATTAACTTACTTACTAAAATTTCACTCCAACTAATTAGTTTCTGAAAGGGAATAAACATAGTTTCCGAAGAAACGTACGGAGAAGCCTTTCGTCATCAGTGAAGTCTATTCTCAGCTAAGTTTCCAGGCAATGCGTGGACACAGGGAACTTATACAAAAATAATTCAGTGGATGGAAAAAAGCAAAGCGTGGACTAAGTTCCAAGCCATTGAAAAAATTTTATAATTTTCTTATTTTACGTCTTTCATATTATTGTTCTGCATCCCCATGCATTGAACCACAAAGTTACTAAGACAAAACCTATATATTTGCTGGCATAGGTATGCATCTGTATATATATGTTAGCAGATATACTAATTCTTTATATATATATAACGAAGGTAAGGATCCAGATGGACCATAACGCATCAGGCAAGATCACAATATGGAACTATTGTGATCTTGCCTGATGGTTTGAACTTTACAACACCACCTGCCTCTTTGAGGTCAAATACCAACCTTACTAGCATCTACAAACTGACCAATGAGAATTAAGATTATTCCTGCTGACAACATTAAATTATCCCTAACAAGCTCCTATGTCCCAAGGCTCTGATACAATCAACACCATAAACACAGAGCTGGCATATCTAAGAACTGACTAACTGCCGGATGAGGTCATAGCCACTCAATGGCTATCACCGAAATATATATAGCAGTAAAAAAAGGATTATGAGTTCATGCAAATGACTTATGTTTCGTCACTATTATAACTCCGGAACTTATATCTTCGTTGAGTGATCCATATCCGCATACTGAAGAACTGGATTTTACCAACACTTGCTTGCTTATATCCATATATATATATTTATAAATATATAAATATATATATATATATACACACACACATATATATACACACACACACACACACATATATATATAGTAATAAGAATATTTATATATGTTTGATATAACTATAAATAGTACTAAGTACTAGCCGGTTACCGGTATGACAAAAGGCTCAATGCAAATTTTCAAGTGTTTTACAGAGCCGAGATACAAAGTGTTAAAACGATCAAATTTTAGTTTAGAACATTTATTAGCTGACAATTGTTTCTTCCAGAGGGAATATATATATATTGATATATATATATATTGATATATATATATATATATATATATATATATATATATATATATATATATATATATATATATATATATATATATATATATATATATATATATATATATATATATATTGATATATATATATATATATATATATTGATATATATATATATATATATTGATATATATATATTGATATATATATATATATATTGTTATATTTGGGGAGGGTCATATTTGCGTAATATTGCCAGAATTAATAACAGAACACACTCACTGTTTGGTTGGTTTTCGCTTCTCGCTGTCTTTTATATATATATATCTGCGATCTAACTTACTCGGTCCTCAATGTTGCCATTGACTGACCGGCGGTCAAAAATAATACAGATACAATATAGACAAACACATATATATATAGTTTACATAAATCTTTCGTTGCACATCTGCAACATCGTCAGTGGTGTTATATTCATTGTTCCTCCTGTTGTGTTGTATGTCTACGCCATTTTTTTTTTTTTTTGTTCAGTCTGTCTATATATTTATTTATTTATTTGCTTGTTTGTTTATCTTATTTTATTTTGTCTTCTTTGCGCATGCGTTTGCGTGTGTGCATATAAAAAACCTCGCAAAACTAATTCATCGCCGCTATATATATATTGATATATATATATATATATATTGATATATATATATATATATATATATATTGATATATATATATTGATATATATATATTGATATATATTGATATATATTGATATATATATATTGATATATATATTGATATATCATCATCATCATCATCATTTTACGTCCGCTTTTCCCTGCTTGCAAGGGTGGGACGGGTCTTATTCAGCACAGCAACTCTCCACTCGTCAAGGTCCCTCGTCATCTCCACCGTGAGCTTCAATGATCTGAGGTCTGTTCTCACCACCTCCGCCCATGTTTTTCGTGGTCTACCTCTACCACGTCTTCCTTCAACTGGCAATACCTGGCACTTCTTCACCCATCGGTCATCCTCCATGCGCATCACATGTCCATACCACCTCAGTCTCCTCTCCCGTACACTACATTCTATCCCTCTCAGACACAGTTTCTCTCTCAGCACATTTAAGCTGAGTCGTTCACGCACATTTACACTGCACATCCAACGGAGCATGCTTGCCTCATTTCTCTCCAGCCGTCGCATGTCCTCTGCAGTTACTGCACATGTCTCACTACCATGCAGCATCGCGCTCCTCACACAGGCATCATACAACCGGCCTTTCATACGCAGGGAGAAACTCTTCTTCGTCAACAGAGGAAGCAGCTCCCTAAACTTCTTCCAACCCGTCCTTATTCTAGATACTATGGCCTCGGAACACCCTCCTCCCATGCTAATCTGATCTCCTAGGTACCGGAAGCTATCCACCACTTCTATAGCGCCCTCCTGCATTTGAAAAATGTGTCTATCAATGCGACTTCTACTGTCTAATTTCCTTGTACATCTACTGCATACATATTTCTCCCTACCTGTTAGTTTGCCTGCTATCCCGCTACATCTCTTGTGTACCCAGGATCTGCATTGTGTGCATTTTATAGAATTTATGCCAGTTCCTTTTCTGCATATCGAACATGGCCATTTCCCTGACGGAATCAGGGTTTTGTCCTCTTTTCTACTCATCAACACTTTTGTCTTAGCTAGATTCACTCTCAGTCCTCTTGCTTCCAACTGCTGTTTCCATAGCCAGAATTTATTCTCTAGCTCCTCTACTGATTCTGCTATAAGAACCAGATCGTCAGCATAGAGAAGTTCCCATGGACAGCCAGTCTTAAACTCCTCTGATATGGCTTGGAGGACTATAATGAACAAGAGCGGGCTGAGGACCGAACCCTGATGTACTCCTACTTGTATCTGGAATTCCTCACTAAACTCCATTCCTACCCTGACTTTACTGAGAGTACCTCTGTACAAAGTTTGCACTGTCCTCACAAGCCATTCCTCAACACCTAGCTTCCTTAGGGACCACCAGATGACAGATCGGGGTACCCTATCAAAGGCCTTCTCTAGGTCAACAAAGGCTAAGTATAGTGGCTTATTCTTCTCTAAGAACCTCTCTTGCAATTGTCTCACCAAGAAGAGGGCATCTGTTGTACTCTTCCCAGGCACAAAACCAAACTACATCTCATCTAGTTTGAGCCTTTCTCTAATTAGTTGTGCTAAAATCCTTTCTGCCACTTTCATAACCTGATCTATCAGTTTTATACCCCTATAATTGCTCCTCTCCAAAGCATCCCCTTTACCTTTGTAGCAATTTATGAGAATACTGCTGCACCAGTCTTTAGGTATGACACCACCATATATAGCCTGATTGATGATGCGTGCAACCAGTTTAGTGCCTACGTCCCCTGATGCCTTCAGCATCTCAGCAACTATTCCCGATGGTCCGGCAGCCTTACCATTTTTCATTTCCCTAATCGCCTCTTGGACCCTATATTCGTCAATCTCAATAGCTGGTCCCTCTGTCGGATCTACTAAGGGTAATTTCTCTCTCTCCCATTTGTTCTCCACATTCATCAGTCTCTCATAATGACATTTCCAGGCCTCCTTTTTCTGATCATTCGTGACACTAAGTACACCGGCATCATCCCGGACACATTTATCTCCAACAACATCCTGATTTGCATTGACACACTGCCTTGCAATGTGGAACACCGCACGCCTTTGATCTTCCCGTCGCAGAACATTGGCAAACCTCCTACTCTCTGCCTCCCTGCGTGCTAAGTACACCTGACGTCTAGCTTCTCTCTTAGTGGCTGTACTCCCACCCTTTTTCCAAGCCTTCCATGCTAGTCTTTTGTCTCTAATAGCCTTATCTACTGTGCTGTTCCACCACCAGGTCACTCTCTGTCTGGTTGGAGCTCTGCTCCAGCCACAAGTTTCATCAGTAGCCTGCAGCAAGTTGTCGCGTAGGAAATTCCAGTTATTATCTATGTCATACGTCTCTAAATCGTTTTCTTTTTCGTCATATACATCTTGAAGGGCTTTCCTAAATTTGTATTTTAGTGAAAGGTCTTTTAGCTTCCAGACCTTTCTTCTCCACACCTTCCTATATGTCTCATTCCATCTCTTGCTTACTGAGATATCACTAACAACTAACCTATGCTGCGGGGTACATTCTTCCCCAGGGCATGCCTTGGTATTAGACACTATCTGCCTGTCCCACTGCCTAACTAGTAAAAAGTCAATCTGGCTTATGTGCTCACCAGATTTGTAGGTTATTAGGTGATTGGCAGGTTTCTGAAAGTTTGTGTTGCAAATAGTCAATGTACCTGCATCACAAAATTCAAGAAGTCTCACTCCTTCTTCATTTCTTGAACCGTAACCGTGCCCACCATGTACCCCAGTATAACCATCCTGGAGCTGTGTATATATATATATATATATATATATATATATATATATATATATATATATATATATATATATATATATATATA
>OZ024740.1:71016042-71026042 GCA_964016885.1 Eledone cirrhosa
AAAGAAGATGTATTCAAAAATGTTTCGATGAAAATCTGAAGACAGCATATATATGTGTAGGTATGTATATTCCCTCTTATAGTTTGTAAAATTTTTACATAGATATATATGATATACAAACCAACACACACATATATATCTTAGAAACGATCGTAAAATCATGAATTTTTTCATATAAGGTACTGTTTTATTGTTTTGTTTTAATATAAGGAACTGTTTCTTTGTTTTTATTCATTGTTTTTATTAATTTATATATATATATATATATATATATATATATATATATACGTGTGTGTGTGTGTGTGTGTGTGTGTATGTGTGTGTGTGTGTGTGTGTGTGTGTGTGTGTGTGTGTGTGTGTGTGTGTGTGTGTGTGTGTGTGTGTGTGTGTGTGTGTGTGTGTAGAAATAAACACACTAAATTCTGCGACTAAAATTACGAGGGTAGATTATACCACAAATGTTTTATATATTTAAACTGAAGCATACAGTAAGATACAAGATGTCCTATACATACCGTATCAATAACGATTTCATCTCTCGGACAGACTAAAGATTTAATCTGTTTCGCCCTGAAAATTGTGTTTGTAACAGATAATCCTTAGGCATTTCATCGGCGAGAGATTAGATTAAATGAAACAAAACACATCTAACAAGAAACTCACGGAAGTAAATAATGTACCTCGTGGTGTGAGTGGTTATGCTAGAAATAATAGCCTAATTACACTCATCTTATAAGCTCACCTAGATAGGGAACCAAAATACAAATAAAATATAGAGTTATTAACTCTATATCGTTATTGATACGGTATATATAGGAAATCTTGTATCTTACTGTATGCTTCAGTTTAAATATATAAAACATTTGTGGTATAATCTACCCTCGTAATTTTAGACGCAGAATTTACTGTGTTTATTTCTACATATATTAATATTATAATGCTCAGTATTTATACTTTGGGCTTGTTAATTGCAGGGTATCAATATGAGTTAATAACTCTATATTTTAGAATGCACAGTAGAATCAGACAACCAGAAATGGTATTACATCGGAGCGACTGGGAATACATTTAAAGCTCGTTGGTATACACGCCGTTACGCAATGAAACATTCCCAGCATCGTTATGTAACTACGCTTGCAAACAAGACCTGGCAACTGAGGGAAAGTAACCATCAATACACCCTGAAGTGGAAAAAATTATCGAACGCGCCCCCATATCGGAGTGGTATGAAAAGCTGTCGGTTATGTGACCTTGAGCTGTTCCACATTTTGAGTTCGAATAAGTTACACAACAATAAAATCGAAAGGTCAATCTATTGTAACCATAGACTCAAAGAAAAGTTTTCGCACTACAAGTGCAAATCGATCCCTTAACCTCTTACTACCACCTAACAAACTGCATATACTTAGACTTTTTACCCTCTTATTGTATCTAACCCCTTTAATTGCCCACAATAACCAGTACCTATATCCCTCCCTCCTCCTTCATTCCTTTTCTCTTTTTTTCGTTTTCTTCTCTTCTTCTCCCCCTTTTTTGCTATCTTTTCTTTTCTTTTTTCTCTTCCTCCTTCTTTATTTTTATTTTTATTTTCATTTATATATATATATTTATCTCTCTATCTCCCCCTCCCCTCTCTCTCTCTCTCTCTCTCTCTCTCCATCCCTCCCACTATAAACAATTTAATTCTCTTTAACTCCCTACACTGTAAATCGACGACATGAAGTCTACGAATCAAAACTGATCGGGGAATCCTTCCACCTTTACCCCTCCCTCCATCTCCGTTTGTCAGTCTATTTTATAATTCTTCTCCCCCTTCCCCCCTCTCTACACTACTCCGTTTGTCAATCTACTTCCTAATTCCTTTCCCCCTTCCTCTCTCTCTATACTAGTAAATACAATTCCCCAAAAATGTTTTTTTTATATATTAAGAACCTTTTAAGAGTAACTTAGTCACTATTTTGAAAATTTGGAGGTGAACAGCAATTATTATTGAGTAGCTGCTATTTGCAGTATAGCAATATAAGGTTGCATTTACCAATGAAACGGTCGTAAATACCTGGATAAATCCTTTTTTTAATGCTTACCTGTATTTTCTCTTTTATTCTTTATACTCCAAGATTGAACGCGTTCATTTACGTTCTTACAAACTTGTGGAGTTACCCCTAACCGTACGTTGAAACCGTCCATGAAACTGGCTTTCTTCTAGATTACAATAAACAATTTTCTGCTTCCCTAACTATATATATATATATATATATATATATATATATATATAGCTAGAATTGGTTGAGGACTTCCTGTATTTGGAAGCAAAGATTGGGAATACGGAAGATGATGTGGTTGAGAGGAAGAGCAAAGCCTGGGCGGCGTGCCACAGCTTGAGATCGGTGTGGAAGTCCGACCTTCGTAAAGACCTGAAAATCCGCCTCTTCATTGCCGTAGTGGAGTCTGTGCTGCTGTACGGGTCTGAGACTTGGACACTGACCAAGAAACTCACTCAGATGGTGGATTTCCAATGGAAAGATATAGCTCTTCAGATAGTTTTTCCAAATCTACTAGACATAAGTCCGTATAGATGTAGATATATCACCCTCTGCCCAGTGAATGAATCAAGCCGTTAAAATGACCCACACACTTATTGGACCGTTAGAAAAAGCGGGAATTATAGACTCGCTGATATTTCATACTGCTAGAAATAGCATGATACAGCATTTTTTTCTCTACGTTAAGGAGAATTAGATAAATGATATAGATATCCCAGTACGTACTAGGTACCCACGGAAATATATATGGTGTCTATAATAGTGGTTGTTCTATGGTACTAATTGAGATACCAGAACTGTAAATATGAGAGGGTCATATTTTTGTAATAATATTGCCAGAATTAATAACAGAACACACTCACTGTTTGGTTGGTTTTCGCTTCTGTATCTTTTATATCAGTTAATTTATTCGGTCCTCAATGTTTACCATTGACTGACCAACAGTCAAAAATACAGATATAATATACACACAAACACATATATATAGTCTAACAAAGTTCTAGTCTTGTAGAAGCCATTTTTATATTAAATATTTATACCCTGCTATGTATTGAGTTACGCCCGATTGAACCAGGGATAAACTTATGTATATATATATATATATATAAGGAAACATAATAGCACCACTGACGATGTTGCAGATGTGCAACGAAAGAACTTTGTATATATATATATATATATATATATATATATATATATATATATATATATATATATATATATATATATATATATACATAAGTTTATCCCTGGTTCAATCGGGCGTAACTCAATACATAGCAGGGTATAAATATTTAATATAGAAATGGCTTCTACAAGACTAGAACTGTTTCATTCGGGAGAAATCATCAGGAAGCCCATAAGCCCATATATATATATATATATATATATATATATATATATATATATATATATATATATATATATATATGGGCCTCCTGGTGAATTCTCCCGAATGAAACATTTCTAGTCCTGTAGAAGCCATTTGTATATTAAATATTTATACTCTTCTATGTATTGAGTACCTTACTTACTGTAGTTACCCCTGATTGAACCCGGGGTAAACTTATATATGTTTAAATATGTATGTATACGCGTGTATGTATAAAAGTCAGCTCAAAAGTGACACAGAGGAGACTGAGGTTAGCTGGACATGCTCACCAACATCCAGAGTTGACATTGCACTCAGTGCTCCTGTGGGAGCCCCTACATGGACACACTGGAAGAGGAAGACCAAGGTTAACGTATGTTGATGTCCTAAGGACAGACACTGGTCTGTTGGAGACGCAGGACATGGCAGCGATAATGAGGGACAGACAGAGACCGCTGGAGAGAACTCGTCCATGGATCTCGGGAATTTTACCCGCCCTAGATATATATATATATATATATATATATATATATATATATATATATATATATATATATATATATATATACACGCTATATATATATACAATGTCAATTAGATTCGTAGGGATTTTTGTACAAGTCGAAAACATGTATACATATATATAAATCTATATATACACATGTTCATGCACACATATACACGCACTCCCATATATATATATATTGAGTGAGTGTGAAAGACCAAAGGTCATTATTGAAAGTCTCTTGATTTCGCAAAATATATATTTGATTGTACTGTTTTGTTTCCACTTATGTATTTTTTGAAAATGTTATTTATTCATTATAAAAATTAAATGATAGCATTCTATATGTAGATGGGTCCCCTTCATTTCCTCGCAACCAATATTTTTAGACCCAGTCCGCTAACATAGGTTAGCGTTAACATCATGTTACATGCACCAACACATAGCCACACGTACATAAATATACATACTCATGCTCACATACGCACACTCAGTAAACTACATGCTCTCACTTTCTCGAAAAAGGTAAAAGTATATACTCATATACAAACACATGTATATTATCTTCGTCTTCGTACAAACATCGTAGTAATGAAACTTCCGGGTACGATAAAGAAATCGTCCCAGCTTATATCTGTGTGTAGAATGAAAGTCTAGTCTTTATTTATTTACTTATTTATTTATTTATGCAAATTTTACATTTATCTTGAACATTCTTCTGGATGACTCGATTTCAATTTTTTATGAGTCAACATTTATTCATTCACCAACTAAAGATTATCCGTATATATCTAGATAATTTACAGTGGCCGCAATAATTGTAAAACATGCATACATTGTAGAAGTCAACTCGTGTTCAAATACAACCACTTCTTAGAAAAACAGTGACAAAACATGTTATATATGTTGTTGTCGTTGATGTCACCTTAGTATCACTTTCGCAACACTTCGTTTAACAACAGCTGCCAGCCACAGGTTGTTGGCCAGCTTGGATATAGGCAAGCTTTGTTTAAACCACTTCTTCTGGGTTCATCCTGGCTAGCAGGTGAGCTTGTAGCGAAAGAAATGTTTTCCCACGGTGTTTTCTTTTCCTTCACGGACACGGTCACCAAGTAAGTGACCTGTAACCTCGCAGAGAAGACAATAGATAAATGTTCATGATGGTACGATTTACGGCACCAGTTGTAGGAAGGAGAATATATTCTATTATCTATCAGTAAAATAACAACCGGTCATTATAAATAGACTGTCCTGTGGTCCTAACTCACTCAGTCCTCTGCTTCTTCACCTAGACAACATAGCCTAGATATATAACGGTTTACTACAACATCAGCCAATCACACTGTCAACTACAACTTTTCTTTTAAGGGAAAAACTCATGGTAAATAAAAGATTCGTGCAAAACACTGAGCCTTTTACTGAACACTGTATTCATTTTTGAACACTATAATCAAACATTATATTTACGATTCGAAGTAATCATATTTGTTTTCCTTTCTGCTGAAGTGAAGGAAAGATACCGTATTTCCCGGCGCCGAAGATGCTTCGTCCTCGAGGACGCACCCTAATTTTCACAACCAAAAATTTGAAAAAAATGATAAACAACCTTCGGCCTCCAGAACGTATGGTAGATTTTTGAGACTTATTTTAGGGAAAAAGTAGCGTCTTCGACGCCTTACAGTATATATTCAACCAGAATTGTTGGTATTTGTCGTGTTCATCATTTTTTCCGCAACAAGTTGTGTTATCCCCGAAAAGAGCTGCTCGGTCACATGGGCTGCTGTCGAGTCATACCATTACCTGTATTTGGACACCAAAAGACCAATATCCCAAGTCGCCTACGTGTGGGTTTGCTACTAGGTACTTCCAGCTTATTAAGCCTAAGCACATCACAGCTCTCCACTTTATCGTAGGTCTTTTGAATAAAACGTTGTCTGTTCAGGGGTCTAAGAAGTTGCTATGCGTGAATTTGATTATAGTTGATATGGCTTTCAACTGTGTGTATGTGGTGATGTGTGTGTGTGTGTGTGGTGATGCGTGTGTGTGTGTGAGAGAGAGAGTTAAAAGATAGTGTATTGAATGTCAAACAATATATCCTTATCTTTCACAGATGTGTGGGAGGCGGAAAACAGAAACTTGGATGCAACAGTTCGCGGCTCTCAAGACAAAGGGAAGATAATTTTAAAAAATCAAGAATAAATTCTCGAGTTAGTTTACATGCTTGGAAAAGGACATTTTGCTATTTGTTTCAGAATTTTCTATCCATCATCAGTGACATTTAATCATTCGGTACTAAAATTACATAAGCTATAACTGTTTTAAGCTGCTGTCATGTCACAACTATCACAGTAGCCGTGAGAATTATAAATGTTTATTATAGGAGGAGGCTATGTAGCCGATCCCGGTAAAATAGACTCACAGGTTATGTAACAGGAAAGAGTTGCAGCCTTTTACGGTCTGAATTAAGACAATTTGAAATCTTTTCCACCATCAATTGTTAAAAAACTAGTTAAAATCATTTAGTCGTCCATTCATAACGTGCGTTACGCTTTACTTACATACACACACATCTACACATAGATACATAGAGACAGTAAAAGTGCAAAC
Source organism: Eledone cirrhosa (assembly GCA_964016885.1). Lineage (NCBI taxonomy): Eukaryota > Metazoa > Mollusca > Cephalopoda > Octopoda > Eledonidae > Eledone > Eledone cirrhosa. The sequence goes on from OZ024740.1 coordinate 71,022,569, forward strand.
CCACACATACACACACACATCAACTCATACATATTCATAAATAGACGACACATTATACAAAACAATTATTACATACACACACATCTATGAATGGTTAAGGACAGAAGGGGCTGGTGAAACACTATAGCGATGTGTGTGTTGCGTCTATTTAGGGTTTATCGGCTACATAGCTTATTCGTTTGTTATACATAAAATATGGTATATGCTTTCATATACCACTCTATTATGAATAATTGTTTCTACTTTTGGCACAAGGCCAGCAATTACCTAGTGCATTACTGGTACTTTATTTTATCGACCCCAATGCTATGTTATTGTTACTGTTAATTAATCCTAACAACGACTAGCACGACTATGTAGCGGTTGTCTCCCTTGTTTTGATTAGGATCTAGACGGGAAGTGGAACCCTTTCTGCAACTTCCGGTCAGAGCCCTATAAAACTAACAACTTTAAGCTTCCTTTCTCTCTTTGCCTTTTCGGCACCAGGTCGAAGAGTCTTCTCATTTGGCTCTGCCATTAATTTGGCCAACAGGCGCCTGGCCTTAGCCAGGCGCCCTCTGCCAGCCGCGTTTGCCTGGCAATCAAAACGGTAACTACTAACTTTGTTTCATTCTAACATCTATCTTTGACATGTCAAGTATTCTATCTACCGTTAATTAAATATTATATACACAAACAATGTCTCGTTTTGTTACATTCATACATCCCAGTATCCTCGCTATATTGGTAACCCTGACGTGATACGAACACGCAGCCGTTCATCGCTATAAGTGGTCACCCCCCAAAAAAAGAAAAAAATAGCACATCTGGTTTTGTGAGTAACATTACGAATACACAGCAAATTTAGCGACAAACTATGAAAATACTCAAGGACACGCACACACGCACATGTGGAATTCGCACAGACATACTTTTTCTCTCGCGCATCAATTAACTGTCGCATTTCACCAATATATATATATATGTTTCTCGTTTCTTACAACGAACACTTTCAAAACAAAAAAAAAACATTTCACGATATATATATATGTTTCTCGTTTCTTACAACGAACTCTTTCAAAACACACAAAAAAAAAAAAGAAATTTGATATTCTTTAAAAAACATTTCAACAGGAACATTTATTTTCGATGAACCATTGCCTTTTGTTCTTCGTTTTCTTCATCGTTCAAGTTTTTTGTTTTTTTCCAAAGTTCACACCTATAATTATGCTGATTGAAGCCTTTCTTTTTCATCAGTGTCACTTTCAAAATTGCACTATCATTTTCTCGCGCGTTAGAAATATTTTTTTTTTCAACCTTGTATTGGCACGTGTAGGCAGCATAAATTCTCGATTCACTGAGATGTCTCTACTCACAGACAGCCGCACGCCATTTATCACCAGGGATTCTTCAGCCTTAAGCTATATTCTTCTATTTGCCGGTTTATAAATTTACAATGTAAATTTACCGTTGATAACCGCGCATTTATTAAGAATGCTTATTTCTCTGGTCGCTGGCCTCTTGACCCTTCCAGGTCAACGCATTCTCAACATCGACCATCAACTTCGGCTGCTATTTCTAGCACTTTGCGCAACTCATTTTTTTCTAAAAAAAAAAATTTTTTTACTGTGAATTTAAACACCGAATACGCTCACTCAGCGAGACAACAGCAGCAGCAACAGCAATATAACAGCAACAGCAATACATCAACACAGCTTCACCAAAGCCAGAGAATTTATTTTTGCAGCACTCTTCCTGTGAGAAAATCCATTCGGAGGGTGGAAATTTCACGATATACCACAGAACAGAAACCACCTGCATTCATTCTCTGGAACACACTTTCTTTCCAGCTGTCATGTGATTGCACACCTGTGAACTATATTTTGAACTTTGAGCTCTTCTATTACTTTATTACATTGTATCTTTGGGTGATGGATAGATGGATGTCCAGTCGTTCTCTGGCCAAGAGCGGTTGGCTACCTTGATATCTATCATTGATTTTTCCAAACATTCTTTTGTCGTAATTTTCATGCCTGTTACAACATTCTCGCCAACTTGCTACATATTTTCATTTCGATTTTTATACACTAAAATTCTGGCGGGAGGTTATGTAGCGGTTGTCTCCCTTGTTTTGATTAGGATCTAGACGGGAAGTGGAACCCTTTCTGCAACTTCCGGTCAGAGCCCTATAAAACTAACAACTTTAAGCTTCCTTTCTCTCTTTGCCTTTTCGGCACCAGGTCGAAGAGTCTTCTCATTTGGCTCTGCCATTAATTTGGCCAACAGGCGCCTGGCCTTAGCCAGGCGCCCTCTGCCAGCCGCGTTTGCCTGGCAATCAAAACGGTAACTACTAACTTTGTTTCATTCTAACATCTATCTTTGACATGTCAAGTATTCTATCTACCGTTAATTAAATATTATATACACAAACAATGTCTCGTTTTGTTACATTCATACACCCAGTAATCTCGCTATAACTATATGCAAATGAACTTCTCCAACAGATGTTTTATGCACAAACATTATATAACTATACCTCAGAGGTTTCAAACTTTTTTAGCCACCCCTCACGGCCACGTAATACCCTCAGCGTCCCCACCCCTATTTCCAGATTGTAAATAATATATAATAATTAAAATCGTCAATTTATATATAATAAATAATATAATATATGCTATGTATAAATAAATATTACATATTTTTTTATTTTACTCTATTTACATATAATATGTATCATTTCATATTTAATATACTGTTATATCATCTCTACCACGTCCCCCACACCGCCCCCTTAGACCCGAACGCCCCTATACCTTCTCAACGCCTCCCGGGGGCGGTACGCCCACGTTGAGATCCTCTACTATAGCTTATTCCACTCTCAGTACCGATTGAACAAACGTCACCGATATTGGATTAAAAAAATTATAAAACACACGTGTCTGACGTTCTCACACGTCTATGGAGAAAACTGTGACATAATCACAGTTTAAAACATTCTTAGCAAGACATATATATGTTTATGTAGGATGCTAGCAGGATGTTAATCCTATTTTGAGACACGGAAGATAGTTTCATCCGGTTGGACTTTTAAAAGTCTGTTCGTTACGGCCAGTTAGGTTTTTAAACCGACATCACTGGTATCTTATATCACGATTCAAGCAGTTCTATTTGAAGAAACATGACTTTCAGCTGTAAAACATTTGCTATTAGGTAAGATCAAGCATATTTCTTTTATATAATGTATCAGAAATTTATACTTGTTGTTTATTGTTTCGTTTTATTGTCTTAATATTGCAGCCCTAAATGTATTGCGGCGATATCCAATTTTAGCGGCCTAAATGCCGCTTACTTGCTGCAGTTGCTGCTTACTTCAATGTATGAGGCTATTCCAACAAATTTACATTTCCCTTTTTTTAGCCGTTAAAAGAAATATAGATTTATTTATTGGTTTTTTTTTGCGATTTATTTGCCACTGGGGCATAGATTTCTTTATTT
>OZ024740.1:71033542-71063542 GCA_964016885.1 Eledone cirrhosa
CTTTCACATACACACACACACACACACACGCACACCTAACCACACACACCACCTTCAGCCCTCCCCGCTCGGACACCCCGTCTCCCTCTCCCCACTCCACCCGCCTCCACCTCTACTCACCCCACACCCTTCCACCACCTGTTTACCCCCCTTTTAATTTCAGTTTATTTTGATCATGCCTTTATTTTTAAATGTTCTCATTCCTTGTATTTTGATCATGCTTTATTTTTATTTATTATTTATTATATTTTTGTCTTTATTTGTTAATTTTTCATTCGCACCGTTTCCTTTCGCTATATGTCTCTCCACCACTCCCCTACACACCTTTTGAACTCTTACCTGAAGAAGGGCTTATGCCCGAAACGTCGTCCTCCACCTACCCCCCACTCTCCTGAGCGTGAATCTAATAAACATTTGTCGTACTGCCTCTCTGTTCTGTCCCTGTTCAATTTTTTATTATATATATATATATATATATATATATATATATATATAAGAATTGAAATACTAGAGTAGTTAAATACTAGTGGAGTTAAACACCCTCTTCGTATTATAGAAATGACAGTAAAGGTATAGCTCAATGTAATTAAACAGAGCCGAAGAATTATGAAAATAAATCAAAGAAGCCTTCAATACATCAAAAGTCTTTATTAGCCAACAATGTTTCGTCCTATTAAGGACTCATCAGGGCAATTAAAGCTATAAGAAGCACTATCAGCCAATACAAGCCGAAAACTCAGAAGAATATGGAGTGTACATAGATTAAATCATAGGAAAATAATCGGGTAAAAATCATCAAGTAAAAAATTATCAAGTGCTAATTGCTAAGGAAGTAAGTAACATTTTGAACCATATTACAAATATAGTCCAATGCAAAAACTAGAGCTAAAACAGTGGTGGTGATATAGAGCGGGAATTATTGTACTATACATAATATAATATAATATAATATAATATAATATAATCAATAATGACAATATTAATAATGTTAAAAGGCCCAATATACATATATATATATATATATACATATGTACACACATGTACATATTTATCAATACCCATTTCCATCAATAGAAGCACAAACTAACCCTTATCAAGAGTTTAAATATAAATAAGAATAAGAATAATAAAAATAAAAATACAAATGAAAATTAAATTAAAATATAATGCATATAATATTTACAGTATAAAATGAAGAATAAATGATTAAAAGTAAGCATAAAATATATAATAAACTATATAATTATATAATAATATAAAAGATAATCTCCGGTTAATTTGCACAAACAATATAAATGTTACAATAACAACTAAAATCACAATATTATAATATAATGGCATATAACTTAACAAATCATATAGATTTACAGTCAGGGTGAGAAAAGAATATTGTACAGAACTAAATTATATTGGAAAAATTATGTTGGAAATATATCAAAACCATTGCAAGAAAATAGATCAAATTTCTATACATTTGGTGTAAATAAATAAATATTATCCAAACATTACATGAATTATAAAAATGTCAACATATTACAGGATTTACAGAATTTAACATAACATAATGGTACATATAACAAGAGTGACAACGGAAGTAAAAAAAAATTGCATAAAATTAGCAGTTGAAAATTGCAAACAAATATCGTCCGCACCCTGTATCTGAATATATATATATATATGTATGTATGTATATATATACATGTATATATATATATATATATATATATATATATATATATATATATATATTTATATAAGGGATAACAAAATATCGTTATAGGTAATCCAGTAAGAGGTTGTGAATACTTCGTATTATGGATAGTTTTAGCGTACGTCGTTGTTTGACTCAACAAGGGGTTTACGTAGGTGGCGAGTTTATGAGTTCTCTTGTATTCCTATGTAAGTTTATCTTGGAGTAATAATATTGAAAGAGTGAAGAATAACATGGTCAACAGTACAAAAAAGGGTTTTTACAGTCTGACATTTGTTCCACTGATTAAACAGTGAAACAATTGTCAGACTGTAAATAAAACCTTTTTTTTTTTGTGGTATTGATCATGTTATTCTTCACTCTTTCAATATATATGTATATATATAGATGTATATATATATATATATATGTATATATATATATATGTGTGTGTGTGTGTGTGTACTTCGTTTTTGTATTTGCTTTGCGAAAAAATGGTAAAAAATGGTAAATAATGACACAAATGGGACCTGCCCCTTGTATAGGAGCAAATTTTGGAATAGAATAGAAAGAACTAGGAATAAGGCTAATAGAATAAACTCATGGTATGATAGCAATAAATACCAGAGTGTAATGTTCATCGATACAACCCCTAGAGGTGAATTAGCTTACAAATTTAGAAGGGCCCTAGATAAACATAAACTCAATATTAAGATAGTAGAAAGACCAGGTACCTCCGTAAAAACACTTATTAGCAAGACATACCCTTTTCAAAGACCCCCCCCCTCCCTGTATAGATAAGAAATGTATAACCTGTAAATTAAGCCCCCATATTAACTGTAAAACTAGATATGTAGTATATAGCATAAGATGTACTGAAGGACAATGTAGAGACAAAAATATAGTGTACATAGGTGAGACAGCTCGTAGTGTAGGGGAACGGATAAATGAACACTGGCGAGACCTTCAAGATAGTAAAGAATCATCTTTACTCTACCAACATGCTAAAATAGAACATAAGGGTAAATTAGAGAACATAGAAATAAAAATAGAATCTACACACAGAAAAGACGCAATGTTTAGACAAATCACAGAGGCAATAAACGAAAGAATTACAACCAAAATTAAATAGAAAATATGAGTGGAACAGCAACATCACAACTTACTATTAAGGACAAAATGAAAACACACACGCACATAGAACAAACAACCAACCTGTAACATGTAAATAAACAAATAAATAAACGAATATAAACACACACAGACACCCGGATGTGGCGCATGCGCAGACTGAGCACACAACACACACACAGAAACAAAATGGCGTAGGACAGAACAAAGGAGAGGCACAAAAACAAAGAAAAGAATCCCCAGTCACTGAAGAGGTCACAGAATGTGTGACGAAAGAACTTTGACAATATATAAACAACTACCTGGTTGTGGAACCAACCAACCAACCAACCGGAAATTTATAAATTCCTAAATTTATAAATTTATTATAATAAATTGAAGTGAAAGCAACTGGTGCGTGTGTTTCTTATTGGCAACATGACCCTCCCAAAGTATAACAATATCGGTTTCAACACACGTTTTCAGATAAAGAAACTTGCTAAACAAATTCAGAAACGAAATATCGTAAGCCTTAGCCAGGCTAACAAGATACTGAAAACCACCATGTTCTGTTGTCTACGAAAAACAATAACATCTCGACAACTACACTTCATAAAAGAATGTGCCTCGTCCCGAGTTTACACCAACACCATCAACACCGATGTAAGAAGATTACAACTCACCAAAAAGCAAGCAGATAGGCTAAAACGAACGCTAATTCTAAACATAAAAAAGAAGTTCTATAGAGAATTAAGTCATCAAGAAAAACATAAGCGTAACCTAATACGAGAAATAACTAAGATCACCACACCAAAAGAAAAACTAATATTTATAAGCCTTATACGTCCTGAAGAACAGTACATTTCTCAAGAATGTGATAAGCACTTTAACAAGAAACTAAAGTGGCTTAAGCAGATAAAACTAAATCAGGATACTGTAGAGAATACCACTAGATATCCCGACAAAATTGACGGTATAAATATGGCCGACATCTCATTAACAGATGAGTTCAACAACAACAACACAAATATATACGGCAACACTGCAGTAGACCCCGATGAATTATCTGTATTAAAACTACCGCCTAAATATGCGACATTCAAGAAGGTAAATATGATTAGTTGTTTGTCAGAAATAGAAAAATCATTTACAAAATTACGTTGGAGCCTCAAAAACAAAAACAAAAGTAACAACATACGCACACACATATACAACACACATCCCAACAGCAACAGACACACAGACACAAACAACAATAACAACAACACACACATCAACAATAATAACATACTGAGAAATAACAACAACAGACTCGCAGACACAAACAACAATAACAACACACACAACAATAATAACACACACGGAGACAACAACAACAACAACACACATCAAGAACAGCACACATCAACAACAACAACACACACACAATCAATGCCTCTCACCACCACCACAATCTTAACAAACACACAGACGCAGAAAACAAGTAATGACAGTAGCACACAAATAAGGGAAGGTAATATGATTAAAAGGAGAAGGGAGACTATAGACAAAGAAAATAACCAAGACGAACACACAGACACACAAAATAGAGTAGATAATAACAATGAGCCAGTGGAAAGAGACAGGAGTAATAATGAGAGACATAGAAACAACCATGAGGCTGTTGGTGGAAATAGAAATAGAAACAACACAACTAACAATAACAATAGCACTAGTACACATAAAGCAGCAGCCTGGAATTCTACTTTTTATAATCCCTCCGATAAGTCGTTCGACCTGCAACGAGTCCACGCCACGACTTTACCATTTAACAAACGCACGCAATTGCCGTCGCAGGTCGATGAACAAACAGAAGCACAATTTAGTATAGCTAGATCCGAACTTAGAAATATTATAGAACAGTATAGCAAGAAGCATAATAGAATGGAGGCCCAGCAACTGGGAGAAAAATCTGCAAATGGCTTGCGTAAGCTCATGCAGCGCTCGCGTAATGGAGAGATAGCATGCTTTCCAACAGACAAGTCTGGCAAAATGTCGGTTGACAGCCTGCCAAACTACATCCAGGCAATGCAGCCCCACATCACTAACACAAGAGAAATAACACCACAGGAGCATGAGGACAGAGAAAAAGCCCTCAATGCCCATATGGTGATGTGGACGAATATAATGCAGCCCAACAAAAGGACTGCCAACAACTTCCAGGCCTGGAACAATGACGTGCCGGCGTTGTATGGGCTTCGAAAAAACCATAAAACGGGCAGTGACCCTGTCACGGGACCACCAACACGGCTAGTCTGTGGAGCCAACATTGCTAGTAACTACAGACTGTCCTACTTCCTCTCCCTGATCATACGCCCCATCATTGAAATGTCCCCAGATGTATGTGACAGCACGGCGGACCCCTCAGCAGAATCGGCGAGAGTAACCGATCTAGGAACCTAACAAACTGCATAATAGGTAGTATGGATGTTGTGTCCCTGTATCCATCTATTGACGTGGATTTTGCTGTGGAGAAATGCGTAGAAATGATCAGTGAGAGCAATGTTGAGTTGCGTGGGATTGATACCAGTGAGCTGGGAATCCTACTTAAACTTACCTATAGTAATAATTACCTAGACACATATGACCTTAGCAACCTGTGCCCTACAAGACCAGCAAGAGGCAGACCACCTACCATTACCTCAATGGCCAAGAAAACCCACACAGATAGATGGAACGGGTGGACCAGATCCATACGGACACCCGGAAACCACGATAAACTGAAGAAAATGATTGCACATGCGGTGGGGGCCAGCATAAAATTAACCCTTAAGGAACATATGTTCAAATTTAATGGAAAAACATATGCCCAAGAGGAAGGAGCAGCCATTGGTGTTAGCATTGCAGGCGACATAGCTAACTTTTTCATGGTATGGTGGGACAGTAGACTTAAACTTAAACTTAAAGAATAATTAGAAGACCCCTTAACCCTGATAATGTACTCCCGCTACGTTGATGATATAAACATCGTAGTTAAAACACCCCCACTAGAGAACAGTCAGGAATTAGAGAAAAACACAATGGAAAGCATCCAGCAAATAGCTAACTCCATCCACCAAAGTATTAGAGTTACTATAAACTACCCAAGTAAACACCCCAACCATCGATTACCTGTACTAGACACAGGGCTCTGGTTAGATACCATTAATAACAAAAAACAAATCCTCCATTCCCATTATGCTAAACCCATGACTTCCAAATATCTGATCCACCGAAACTCAGCTGTTTCGGACCATACGAAAATCAACATACTGATTGCGGATTTGGTACGGGTGATGAGAAACGTATCCCGCATGTGCAACCCCGAAGAACTAGAGAGACACATACAACACTTCATCCACCGTATGCAGTTCTCTGGTTACAATCAGAGAGATAAAATCAGAGTGTATAGAGGAGCCAGAACCAAATGTGAAAAAAATGGTAAATAATGACACAAATGGGACCTGCCCCTTGTATAGGAGCAAATTTTGTAATAGAATAGAAAGAACTAGGAATAAGGCTAATAGAATAAACTCATGGTATGATAGCAATAAATACCAGAGTGTAATGTTCATCGATACAACCCCTAGAGGTGAATTAGCTTACAAATTTAGAAGGGCCCTAGATAAACATAAACTCAATATTAAGATAGTAGAAAGACCAGGTACCTCCGTAAAAACACTTATTAGCAAGACATACCCTTTTCAAAGACCCCCCTCCCTGTATAGATAAGAAATGTATAACCTGTAAATTAAGCCCCCATATTAACTGTAAAACTAGAAATGTAGTATATAGCATAAGATGTACTGAAGGACAATGTAGAGACAAAAATATAGTGTACATAGGTGAGACAGCTCGTAGTGTAGGGGAACGGATAAATGAACACCGGCGAGACCTTCAAGATAGTAAAGAATCATCTGTACTCTACCAACATGCTAAAATAGAACATAAGGGTAAATTAGAGAACATAGAAATAAAAATAGAATCTACACACAGAAAAGACGCAATGTTTAGACAAATCACAGAGGCAATAAACATAAAAGAATTACAACCAAAATTAAATAGAAAATATGAGTGGAACAGCAACATCACAACTTACTATTAAGGACAAAATGAAAACACACACGCACATAGAACAAATAACCAACCTGTAACATGTAAATAAACAAATAAATAAACGAATATAAACACACACAGACACCCGGATGTGGCGCATGCGCAGACTGAGCACACAACACACACACAGAAACAAAATGGCGTAGGACAGAACAAAGGAGAGGCACAAAAACAAAGAAAAGAATCCCCAGTCACTGAAGAGGTCACAGAATGTGTGACGAAAGAACTTTGACAATATATAAACAACTACCTGGTTGTGGAACCAACCAACCAACCAACCGGAAATTTATAAATTCCTAAATTTATAAATTTATTATAATAAATTGAAGTGAAAGCAACTGGTGCGTGTGTTTCTTATTGGCAACATGACCCTCCCAAAGTATAACAATATATATATATATATATATATATATATATATATATATATATATATATATATATATATATATATATATATATATATATATATATATATATATATAAATTGCTGTGGGATGCTTAAAGCGTCCGTAAATGGTATGCCGTTTGAGCACTCGATGCTCTTACAGAGCAGAGTATGATATCACATAGAAACGGAGAATCAGTGTTGCGACGAATAAAATTTATTAGACATATTACAATCGTTTCTCTGGCGACCAGCTCGAGGCACGATCGATGTAATGATCGAACCTGACTTTGAAATCGCGGAAGAGAAGCAAACTAACAAGGTGTAGCACTTAGCCAAAAAAGTTCGGCCCTGTCGACAAGGGCCCAACAGCAATTCTTCCATTGGCATTTCAACTACACACAGGGGATCATACAACTCCTTTGCACTGCGAGCTTACTGCTACATGTGCTGGTGTGTACGTCCTGAAGCAAGTTGTCACTTTGTAATCGAACATAGCATAATAAACACATATTCTTTTTTCTTTATAAAGAAGTGAAGTAAAGATATCTCTAAGCAAAATTATTGTATTTGTCGTGTTTATACCCCATCGTTCATAACAGCACTAAAACTACACTTATATATATATATATATATATATATATATATATATATATATATATATATATATATAATATATATTATGTTAATTAAATAGCTCTGTAGTATACATAGAGCACTCTCCTTTCATTTACCCTTCCTACGGAAATACTTCATATATATATGATGTAGAAAATGGTATGTTTAAGAAATCTAAGGCAATGCGGAATGGACGGGAACATGAAGGCAACAAAAAAGTTTGTTACCTGGTATTTATTATTATTGTCATTTTTTTTTTTTTTTTTTTTTTTTTGTCCTAATATTTCGGGACTTAACAATCCCTTCTTCAGAGTATGGGGAACTCGCAGAGCAAAACGTTCCAGTTTTTATCGCTTTGAATTTGAAATTTAGAAACCGCTTTGAAGCGTTTTTTGTTTTGGGAGGATGACGTCAATTGACATATGTATAATCTAATTGAAGCATTTCTTGTGTAAATTGTTGTTTAAGCTGCGTGTGTGTGTTTTATGGTGTCAAAAAATACAAAAGAAATAAAATAGACATTCACAACAACACACTTCATCACTACAACATTTTCTTGTGATTCTGAAAAATTTATTTGTATTTTATAATTTGTATTGTTTTTCAGAGAGAGAGAGGGGCAGGATGAAAATGACCATTCTTTGAAATAGTACAGGTCAAAAGTTCATTTCACTTAACCAAGGAATTTTAGCAACTGCCTACTTACCCGCATTTATAAAAAGATCCAAAACACACACACACGAAAGAAAATGGACAAAGTCCTTGCTTTCCCCCTCTTTTCTTCATTTATGACATTTCTAGATAGTTCTTTCCTTCCTTTCCTATACACAACCAGATCTGCCCTTCTTTACTCCTTCCCCCTTTTACTCAAAGTATGTGGTATCTGATACCACTAAAGTAGAGCAATATTGTTGTGGTGTGTCTAAAAGATAAAACCAAGGGTCCTGGGTTGTTGCTAGGCCTCATCACTGGTGGAGGGCCTGAAGCAAATACCCCGTCTGCCTTGATTTAAATCCTGCCCTGGTGATGGGTTGGTTTGATGTATGTGTGGGTCTAAGACAAAGTCGCCTTCTATTGCCCCACCCATTTTTGTTCAACATCATCCTTAGATTTGTCATGAAAGATCAGGTATCTTTTGTAGGAGAGGAGGGGGGGTTCCTAGTTGTGTCGTGGGGTAACCATAGTTAAAAAAGATATTCAATGCGTTGGTAGAGTGAGTATGGGCATGAAGAATGAAGCAGTTCAAGTCCTGTAAAAGTCATTTCTATATATAATAAATAAATTTATATATATGTGTGTGTGCGTGTGTACAGAGAGAGAGAGAGGAGGGGGGAGAGATGAAAAGCTCCTGCTCCTCAAACATCCGGAAATGTATATGTTTGACCAATCCAAAGCTGAATTACCTTCACTAATAATACTGACTATTCAGATATATCCATAAGCTACAATACCTCCTTACAAGTCAATTCCCTTTTCTATATCGACATTAACAGCCTTAAAGCAAATTTACACAGCGCTGAATTTGAATGGAAGGACCCGGTCTCTATAGATCCTGAACTCGTTTTAAATCAGACATAAATCCGCCCACATCCCCGTCTTTCCCATCGTCGCCTGGGGGCTGTGGCCGTCATCTAAGAGAAACTTCATTATTATAAGACTATCTAGAATAAGAGAAAATATGGCAAGCTTATAAGTCAAAAGTCCAATATATCGGATCATTTACTGTTTGCATACAATTTCATTATTGCAATGTGTTTTCTCTAAAGCAGGTGCGTAGAACAGGCGGTCTGCGGGCCACAATCCGGCCCACCAGACAAGTCAGAGTGGCTCGCGAATAACGTTTTTAATTTTTACCTTGTAGGTTTATTTAGAATTTTTTTAGTAACCGTAATACAATTTTCTGTTAGTTGACCTATACTAAAGGGCTTCACTAATAGGGTTATGTGTCTTATAATTTCCCAGTTCCATGTTATGGAAAGAAGTTGTAGTGAATCTTTGGAATAGTGCTTAATAAATATTAATGGCCCTAATAGTTGTTCCAATATTCAAAAGTGGCCCGCAAATGGAATATTTTGCACACCCCTGCTCTAAAGTGTATTGAATCTCAAAAGTTTTCCGAGTTCACTATAAATAATCGTTGAGAAAATCAGGAAAATCAGGGAATAGAAAAAAACGGACAAAGGCTTCTGCCAGGAATCAAACCCTGCATCACACAGATGCCGGGTAAATGCATTAACCGATACCCTAAGGGTTCCCTGGCCACCAATTGCCGCCTTTTAGAAGAGTTTATGTTTGTAGTTAGAATCATGACCATTATGTTGAACAGAAACAAGGATGTATTTTGTTGAAGTTCATACTATGGAGTTGCATAACTGCTATCGATTAGTTAATATATCGATGAAATCTTTGTTTATATAGCCCTTTGAAACGATATAAAACAATGTTTAACGATTGTTTCAAAGGGCATTGTAAACTAAGATTTCATCGGTATAATTGTTTCTACTTTTTTGGCACAAGGCCAGCAATTATACCAGTGTATTACTGGTGCTTTATTTTATCGACCCCGTAAGGACGAAAGGCAAAGTTAACCTCGGCGGGATTTGAACTCAGACCGTAAAAGGCCGTAACTCTGCTGAAAAGCATGGCGTCCGACCCTCTACCGATACTGTCAATCCACCGCCCTTCATCGATATAATTGTTTCTACTTTAGGCACAAGGCCAGCAATTAACCAGTGCATTACTGGTACTTTATTTTATCGACCCCGTAAGGATGAAAGGCAAAGTTAACCTCGGCGGGATTTGAACTCAGATCGTAAAGGGACGTAACTATGCTGCAAAGCATGGCGTCCGACCCTCTACCGATACTGCCAATCCACCGCCTTCATCGATAGCAGTTATGCAATTCCATAGTATGAACCTCGACAAAATACACCCATGCTGCCGTTCATTCTCATATGCTATATCAGACAAATTTAAAAAAAAAAAGATTTTTTTGAAATCTCCAAGAGTTGTCTCCCCTATATCTGGTACGATTAATCAGATGCCTTCAAGAATTTCTGAGTACCATGCTTAGTTGCCACGTATTTTAAGTAATATGAAATAACTCTGTTTACATACCGAGAAATCATTCTTTCGTAATAATAATTCACACGGAGATAACGATACACACACACAGACAGACACACAAATATATATATATATGTATATATGTATATATATAAAGAATGAATAATAACAGGTAGACATCATAAAAAGGTAATTTATTCCGTGTGCTAATGATGTCTACCTGTTATTATTCATTCTTTATATACACTCCGGAATACAGAAGGATCAGGAACTAAGTTTCTTCAACAATTCTTCCATAACTCGTATAGTAACCTCTCACCGTACGTTAACCATTACTACATCTTAGATAATCCTATACCTAATATATATATATATATATATTGGAAAATGTGTGAGATCCTTGGTAGAGTTAGGTATATCAAATTATTTAGCACTACAAGTGAAGTCATTCTTTTCCTTTTTTTCATATATATATATATATATGAATGAATGAATGAATGAATGAAAATATCGTGTACAGTGCTCAGGTGCACTACAACTCATCAAAAGTGTATGTATAGTACATAGGGTAATGTACAAACGCCAGGAAAATGAACAGTGTATGAGTCATGATATACACATGTGTGCATGTGTATGGAAGGGGCACATCGGGTGTAGTTTTGGCGTATTTCGGGAAGCATGATGGTTTTAAAAGATGCAGTGTCTCGGCAGCTAACAGCTGATATATATATATATATATATATATATATATATATATATATATATATATATATATATATATATATAAATCACATGATTCAAAGTTCTGTTCAAACCATTTATTAGCTTACAATTGTTTCGTCCAAACCGAGGTTTGAAGTCTTCGGAGCAATTTTTCAATGATTGTTTACATACATGACCTCCTTTCCAACACAAGAGACATACAGGAACATATGTATATATCGATGCACAGTGGGGTGACATCCATTATAATATTTTTGCATGGCAATTTAAATTCAAAAATTAAAATCATATTAAAACAAAATTAAAGTTAAAATACAACATCGGCAGTTTACGAAGATAATGGAAGAGGATAGTTTGTTAGTTAGTTGAAGTAGTTAGTGCATGCAATAGTTACACGTGGGGCATGCACGCGTGTCTTATTTATATAAGATTATTGTGCGGCAAGGTGTTATATGCAATACAAGCACTTTAAGCGGGTAATCAAGAGTATTATGGGGGTTGTAGTGGTAAAGTATTTTTTATGTATGATAAAGAAGCTTGTGTGCAGAGAAATATTATAAATGAGAAGCAAAATAATGTTATGGTTTTTGTATACACCACCATTTTCACAATCCAGGAAACGTAATATATAGTTTATATGTCCTTCACATAATTAACGATGATTCAGTATTGGATGTTTGATGTAGAACAACTGATGTTATTACATTGAGCTATTTATCTTACTGGTAATAAGGTAGTAATAATTGACTGTCTTTCACTGTTTAGGGTTTAAAATATATATAACTATAAAAAGTTTTAGTATATACATAACCATAAATAGTATCCTTAATAATACTATATATATATATATATATATATATATATATATAACTAAGATCGTCAATCGCCCTAACCTGTGCTTAAATATATTCAGAAAATCAAGCTAATCGTGAACCCAAGCCAGGCATAAAAAATACGCCTATCCAACTGTATCCCCATCTCTCGTTAAACCAGCCACCGAAGCGCACCAATTACTGGTATTGGGGAAGACAGGAGTTATGAAGCTGCAGTTGTCATATTTCGTAGTTCTATAAAATTGTTTCTACTTTAGGCACAAGGCCAACAATTACCCAGTGCATTACTGGTACTTTATTTTATCGACCCCGTAAGGATGAAAGGCAAAGTCAACCTCGGCGGGATTTGAACTCAGATCGTAAAGGGACGTAACTATGTATGGGTGTGTGTGTATATGTATGTTTCCTTTGCTTTCTAAACACTCGTTCTTAACCACACAGCTTTGTCCCTTTCAATTCACATGTATATATGTACGTATGTATGTATGTGTGTGTGTATGCATGTATGTATTATGTATGTATGTATGTGTATTTCCGCATTTTCTTTACCCTATTTGTATATATCATATTCCTCTGTATATACTACCGCCCACTGTGCTTTTTACAATGTTCTACCTCTATCCCTTATCCCCTGTCACTCTGTCTCATCCTTTCTTCCTTACATCATATTTTTAACATCTTTGCTGAACCAACGAGGAAACCTACCCGGGTCCCTTCACATGCTAAACAAAGCAGTCAAATTGCCTTTAAATTATATATCACCGTTTCAAAAAAAGGAATATCACATAAGTTTTAGATTCCCCCACCAGACGGTATGGTCATGGCTGAAATGCCTTTGATCATATGTCTGATCGATCAGGTGTCACTAGGAGTTAAACAACAGTATTTTCTGTATAATATGTGTCGGCAACTTTCCTACGCATAAAATATTCATTCTTTCACTATTTACAATATTTCCTTTTCTTTTTCATTTTTAATTCTGGGAAATTATTTTGTTAAGTTTCAAACATAGTTATTTAGTGTAACACCACTACCTCCTCTGCTTCTTTCCTTTACCAGTTTATCGTAAGTTTTCATATTATCACAAGTTCTCTTTCCCGCTTTCTTCCTCGTCTTTCTTTTTTTCTTCGTTCCTTTCTTGCTTGGTTTTGCGCGCTAATAACTTCCGTTCAAGCGGATCAACATTAATTTGGAGTTTTAATTTGAAAGTTTAGGCCTGGGCTTATCGGGCTATCCTTACAACAGTGAGCGGGCGAGAGAGAGAGGGAGAGAGAGAGAGAGAGGGGGTTACAGTATGAGAGAAAAGATGGAGATAAGGACAGAGTAAATGTGAGAGAAATACAGAGTTAAAATGACAGAGAACATGAATGGGAGTGAGGAAGAAAAAAGAGGAGGGTGAGAAGCGAATAGAAAGGAAAGAAAAAAACAGAGGAGATAACGATAAAGAAAGTGTAACAAAGAATTGACTTATAGACAAAGTTTGATAAGTAAAGAGAGAGGGAAAAACTTGTAGCTATTTCTTCATTGTTGTTACAAACGTTATAGTTTTGTTCTGAACAAGGAATTTAATCTCAGATTTTGGATTAAAAGGAATACTTGGGGAAATGTTATCACATGCTGAATTACTGTCTTCGTACTTGTTTCTTATGTAAGTTTTATTTTATTTTTCCGTGTTGCATTCTATTGATGTTTGTTATTTTTCCTGTCAACGTTTGAAATGTCGTGTAGAACTATTTGCCATATCATTTCCGAAAAAGTTTTTCATAACTAAAGAATTAATGGCATTTACCTTCTAACGACACAAACTACACACGCACGTTTACAGAGAGAAAAGAAAAAAAACAAGTATATAGTTTAAATAGTGAGGTATTTCTCATAAATAACTTACGTAAAAAAATTAAATAACGGCATTAACTTAGTTTATTTATTTTATTTTATTTGTTAATTTATTTTAACTGTAACAAGCAGAAACTGAAAGAAAAAAGGAGATTTTATCATTTGTTTGTTAATTTTATTTATTGATTTTTTTCTGTTAGTACCAAAAATTACTAGCTGAGTAGTGGATCGATTTAATCGACTATACACACCTATCGCCCTAAATTTGAAACATTGTGAACATGTCAGAAATCAATAGCTTTTGTTTCTGTTATTTGTTTAAAATTAATAGGATAATTAAATTTTTGTTGTAGTATAACATTTTTATTTACCGAAGAGTTGTATCCAGCCTTCTTCCAACAAAATTATTTCGTTTTTTTCTTTCTTTTTTTTTTGTGAGTGTGAGGTGGGTATGGTTCACAGCGTACAACTGGAGTTAACTGAAGGTCTGCTTACATTAAAAACAAATATTGTTATTAATATGGTTAGGTTTGCCACGGGGGTCAATAAAATTAAGTACCAGTGATGCACTGGGGTCGATTTAATCGACTTTCTCTCCCCTTCAAATTGCTGGCCTTGTGCCTAAATCAGAAACCATTTATCCTTACAGGGACGACTTAATCGATTTTCCTCTTCCCTTCAAATTGCTGGCCTTTTGGCAAAAGTTGAAACAGTTAAGAAATGGGAGATAAGCGAATCCGATAACATGACATCCTAATGAAGCCTTTAAGAGAAGGGTTCAACCAGTCTATTAGTCCAAGGGCCGGGAGAACCAATGAAGGAACCCGTGATTATTTTAACGGCCTCGTCCTAAAAAAAAGAGAAAGAAAAGAAAACGCACAGCTCCCTTGAAATGTGAGAGGAGTTCCCTAGCCTCGGGGTCCGAAACTGTCTTGTTCCGCCTCGAAAATTTTCTCTTAGAAGTCCTGTACCGAATCATGTTTAACAGGAACAAGGTCACATATTTGTGGGAAGGGAACAGGCCATTATTAAATCAACCACAGTACTTGTCTGACAAGGTACCTCTACATGCTCGCTCGGCCTGCTAGAAATAGCAGCCAAATCTTTCTCGAATCATCATCTTAGAAAAGAAGACACTGAATAAAATGGTACTGAATTTTTTGTACATAAGGAAAACAGGACATAGTCACAGCTGAAATGTTTTTGATCATAGATTAGCCCGGTCAAAGCTGACCTGGAGTTAAACTAACTACAAAAACGGGTACTTCTATTATAATTCCATTAACATCTAAGATACCTTATAGAGATATTAGTTCGAATAGGCTTTGTAGCCTCTAAACCCTAAAGGGACGCAACACATCGCTATAGCGTTTCACCAGCATCTTCCTTCTGTTGTCTGTATCTGTTTATGTATTTACGTGTAGATGTACATATATCTAACTAAAGCGTAACGTACGTTACGAATGGACGACTAAATGATTTTAACTAGTTTTTAACAATTGATGGTAGAAAAGATTTCAAATTATCTTAACTTGGGCCGCATCTCAAGGAGTCTGACACTCTTCTATATTAGTTGTGTTTCACTTTAGGGTATATAAAATAAGAGACAATAAAATGAAATGTATTAAAGTAAGGAAAAACTCAATAAAATGAAATTGAATGAAACGTTTTGCTTAAGTTTTATCGGAGGCCTTAAGCAAGATTCTTTCTTCTGTGGGGTTCATATCCGATTGCCTTGTCTTCGATCCATGCCATGTAA
Source organism: Eledone cirrhosa (assembly GCA_964016885.1). Taxonomy (NCBI): domain Eukaryota; kingdom Metazoa; phylum Mollusca; class Cephalopoda; order Octopoda; family Eledonidae; genus Eledone; species Eledone cirrhosa. The sequence goes on from OZ024740.1 coordinate 71,049,697, forward strand.
GTGAAATTGGGTAGCCAAAAACTATTTGGAAATGTGTCTGGAGAATGCTTAGTTATTTACACTTCATGAATAGGTTGTTCCGTTGCGAGGACAACTGGAACAGTCATCGAAACCGAGGTAAAGGTCGATAACCTCATATTTGAACTCAGAACTTAAAGGGCTGTAACTAAATACCACAAGGCATTTTGTCCGACCCTCTCACGATTCTGAATAAAGTCCTATATTTCCTTGGAACGATAGATGAGATCTTAGTAAATCAATAAAATCCGAAGAAACTAAACGATTCACTTCAATTTTTCATAGCTACAAGTTGACAAAAGTGAAGCGTTAAACTCAATGACCCGTCAACTAGCGGTGTTCTGCGTCTGCGAAAAGTAATACAAATATAATTCAAACATTGGGATATATTTAATGTCGTGAGGACGAACAGTTTTGATACTAAACCGCCTGAAACTGTCCGTGGTTCTATAATACAAAATTCTAAAAATGCAAAAAACCTTCGTCCACTTATTCCAGAGCGGGTCGTGGGGGCAGAATCCTCAAACATTCCTTCCAGCTGGTCCTGTCAGAAGCAACTGTTTCCAACCTATCCTGCTGGATCCCCAAGCGAGACCAGCCGAGCTCATGAATGTTACCAACCATCTTTCTTGAGGTCTACTCCTGGGTTTCCTGCCAGTTGGTTGTGTCCGTAAAGTCTGCTCAGCGATTCTTTCTGAGACATTCTAACCACATGCCCATAATGCTGGCGCTGAAAAGAGAAAATTTGGAGAAATAGCGGCGCTACCTGGAGTGACTCTCTGATCTCCGAGCCACCTACTCTATCGAGTAACGATATTCCAAAACCCTTCGAAAGAACCCCATTTCGGCCGCTTGTATCCGCTTTATTTGCTCTTGTAACCTCAGCCTCCGAGAGATTAGTCATCGCTCCCAGATACACCTTGTGTACATCAGATGAGGATGATGATAATGATGGTGGTGGTGGAGCTGGTGATGATGATGATGATGATGATGCACACCACAAACACAAAGAAGCGAATTGGCTGGGTCGATAGTACGTCATATAGAAGGCTCTCTGCACTCTGCCGTAGCCAACTTAAAAGATGGGGAGGTCAGCCCCACCCCACCCTCTCTCTCTTTCCCACCTTCTCTTCTTCTCTGGAAGATTTCGGGTGTGTTTAGACCTGGAGATGGGATGGGTTTCGCCAAGTTTTAAAAAGTGTCAAAGGAATGTTGTTTGTCACGACGGCGCCCCAGTGATTCCATCAGGAGCTACAGATCTCTCTCTCTCTCTCTCTCTCTCTCTCTCTCTCTCTCTCTCTCTCTCTCTATATATATATATATATATATATATATATATATATATATATATATATATATATATATATATATATATATATATATATATATATATATATATATATATGGTGATTGTTACTTGTTGTCTCGTTATTCAATATTCAAAGAAACTGTTCACTGTCGTACATCGCCTGTGTACTCTGAGATAACTCTTATACCAAGATGTAGAAGATGCTTCCCACAATTGGCTCCCGGGAACCGGGAATAGGGATTACTGAACTAAATCGTTACGTTCGTTACACTGATGACGTCGCCGCTTGTCTTGAGTCATGGTCTGATGGTGTAAGCCGGCCATAGAAATACGCATTATGTAATTGGGTAACATTAAAGGATTGTGTTGGAATCCGTGTTTTTTCATTGATATATACGTGTGTGTGTGTGTGTGTGTGTGTGTGTGTGTGTGTGTGTGTGTGTGGAGGAGCCATAATAGAGGAAGAGAGCAAAGTACCAGGCGTTGATGAAGGGAGGCTGCAAGAACGGGTAGAGGACCAGGTGCATGCCAGTGAAGATTGGGTGCCGAGGGTTTGCAGATCGTTCTTGTCACAAAAGTGGCGAAACTCAGGGAATTACAAGAGCAAGGAGAAGAAGAGCCATCAAGAACAACATGGAAACTGCAGAGAAGTCATCTAGATGGCTATGGCTTATGTGAAGTGACCAGTGGAGTCAGTAGTATGCATGCCACTTGAACAGAGATTGAGGCTTCATCAACCTCTGTTGGGTTGAGGCTGTTTGTGTATAACACATAAAAACAAGATGGTGTAGGATAGAACAAAGGAGAAACACAAAATAAAAAAATTAGTCACTGAGGAGGTCACAGAATGTGTGGCAATAAATAAACAACCATCTGGTTATTAAATCAACCAACTGGAATTTTGTAATAAAATGAATTGAAAACCAACAGTTGCGTGTTTTTATTGGCAGCAGGACCACCCCCAAAATATAACAATATTTGTTTCAACACACGTTTTCAGATAAGAAATCTTGCAAAACAAATACAAAAACGAAGTGTGTCTGTTTGCTCGTATATATGAATTAATTCTGTCTCTAAAGTAATTTTTTGTTTCATTTAATATCTTATAAAAATTATGGTCGTCCATAACATATATTTTCCGTGTTTGAACATAACAAAATAAGGTTGTGAACCACTTGTTTACAGCAAAACAGATAAAACTCAGCATTTTTACAGGATTAATTGGGTATATCTGTGAAATGACATCCTTATGTATATTTCTTTACAGTCCAGATTTGGCTTAAGAACTTCGCTGAACAATGCATAAGTATTTTACGGATGTGTTGGGTTATGTGGTTGGTGTCCGTAGATTGTTTAAATGAGTAAGTGTACGATTTCATTGGATTAATATAGCCTGTTTTCGAAAGAATATATTTACAGCTTTGAAGATTATCAAGCATGTTTGGGATAGTGACTCTACGTAAAGCAAATGTATATGTAATACATGTGTGTATTATATATATTAATGTATGTAGCGAAGTTGATGTTGCGAATATATGTTTTGGGGCTGTAGCCACACAATATAGAGTAGATGAAGCGATGGGAGGAATTGGTTTGAGTTTGTTGATGTTCATTTGAGCGTGGCAGAGTTTGTAGTGATTATATATAAAGTAAAAATGATCCCGTATATAAGCGATGTGTGAATTGTTTACGGCCCTTTTCTTTCTGAGTTCAAATCCTGTCGAGGTTAGCTTTGCGTTTCATCCTTGCTTGGTCGATTTAATCGATTTTCCCTTTCACGAAAATTGTTGACTTGGTGCCGAAATCAGAAACCATTATTACTGGGAAATATTGGCAGTATCGGTAGAGGGTCGGACGCCATGCTTTCCAGCATAGTTACGTCCCTTTACGATCTGAGTTCAAATCCCGCCGAGGTTGACTTTGCCTTTCATCCTTACGGGGTCGATAAAATAAAGTACCAGTAATGCACTGGATAATTGCTGGCCTTGTGCCTAAAGTAGAAACAATTATTACTGGGAAATTTTAAAACGACGGCTTGACAGAATTGTTAGGACGTTGGTTCTTTCTAAACGTTCTAATTTCAAATCTCTCCGAGTCCAACTTTGCTTTTCACCCCTTAGAGTTCGATAAAATAAATACCAGTAAAGTTCTGAGTCGATATAATTGACTTTCGCCTCCTCACAAATTGTTGGTCTTGTGCCTAAATAAGAAAGCATTATTACTGGATAGTTTTTGCATGTAGAGGGTGAAGTGTACGTTGTGACAAAGGAGAGCTTCCCTTCGTCCATTCCCAAATACTTCAATCAATTTCCTAGTTTTGAAATAACTTCACTTTCTACGTCGTGTTTTAGTCAGTAAGCATTAGTCAATGAAACATGAAACATGAATAACGAAAGTATTATGACACTACAATTCCAAGAATGTGTGTGTTAAGAAAATCTTTTAATTCTTTTTTTTTTTAAATCAGTGAATGTGGTGAGCATAAGTTACAAACTTTTCAGGGAAAGATGGGCGAAGAGAAGAACATATCTATGATTATGCTAATCCACTCATTGTATCAAAATATTTTTCTCTGGGCTGATGCAATAGTAATAAAGTATGTTTGCCTGCTATTTCAGAGCAAAAATGACGTTGGTTCGCTTATGCTCTGGACAAACAGGAATAGGTTGATTCAAACTGGTAGATTTCGGATAAAATTTCAAAATCAGCTTTGCCATTTATCCTTCAGGGCAGTGCCGGATTTAGGACAAATGAGACCATGTGCTAGTTAAGTTATGAGGCCCCTTTGAATATTTGAAAAATTCACCGTAAAAAATTTTTTGGCAGGAACTTGGTCCCTCTCTGGCCAACGGGGCCCTGTACTCAAGCACACCTAAGCACAAGGGTAAATCCGGCACTGCTTCCAGGGTCAATAAAATAAAGTACTGTGGTTGGTTTAATCAACTTTGCCCTCCGCTCGCCGAATTTGTTGGCTTTGTTCAAAAGTTAAAAATCAATATTGTGTCCAGATAAAAACAAAAACTCAGAACGTCGTTACTAAACGTCGCAAACCATGTTATCCTGGTGTGTTATAGGAAACCCCACTCGATTTCAGTTGTAAAAATGTTTTCCCCAGTTTTTTCGTGTGCTATCAACTAATCTAACCTCAAAGATTCTGGCAATCAACTTTTTTCCCGGAGAACGGAGGACGTGGTGTACCCCTCCTCGGATAATCCGCTCTCCTCGGAGTTTTCACTACGATCTTTTTTTTTTTTTTTCGTATGTTATCAACGAATAGGGCCTCCAGACCAGTTGGAACCGACTAGATTTGTAGAAAAAAAGGGGTGAAAGGGGGCGAAAAGACCATCAGAATTTCGCAGATCGACACACCTCTCGCGTTTTGTAGGAAATAATTATCTTTCCTCGATTCTTTTCTGAACCTCTTAAATGCTTGCAATAGACCTTTTTTTTTCCAGGATTAGGGTTAGGATTTCCGTTTTGGGGGGAAAAAAGTCGATTGCAAGCATTTAAGAAGTCCAGAAAAAAAAGAAAAGATAATTAATTCCCACTAAACGCGAGAGGTGTGTAGATCTGCGAAACTCCGATGGTTTACTTTTTCTACAGATGTAGTCAGTTCCGACTGGTTTGGAGGTCATATTTGTTGATAACACACGGAGAAAAAAGAAACATATGGAGAGAACACTCCTAGGATTGGGGGGGGGGGGGGTAATTGAGTTGGGTGTTATAAATTTACCGTTATCCGATACTGCTAATCCTTGCCCTGTGTCTAATATTACGATCAAGAGTTTCACATAACTTGTGTCCACAGACTGACAGCATGATTCTGTTATGCAACAGACGGAATTTCCTGAGAGACACCTCTTCCTGCAACCCCACTACGATGTGAGTTTACATTTAGGGAAAATATTAAGAGGGTGTTTCACTTCGGGTATGCTGACAATAAAATGAAAGAGAAATGAATATCATCAAAGGGACCTGCGATTTCATCGTAAATCATATTTTGAATGTTTTTTTTTTTATTGATAAACTAAATGAGCTCATTGCCAAGGGTGAGGCACTGCCACTACTTTTCAATGGTGCGCGTCACAGAAGGGCCAGAGGCCTGCATCCGGCTTACATACGTGCCCGTACTCTACTGAGTGCTAGGGCAGGCCAAATATATACACGTGCGAACACGCTACCTGAAGATAGTGTGTTTTGCATTATATATATTCCTTTAGTATGTATGTAGACGGTGATAGCAATGGAAACTGCAGAGGTCATGGTTCCTGTTTTGTGGCAACAGTTAAATATGATAACAATCAATAGAAGACCCACCACCAGCACTACTACCTATTCTATGTATATAAAGATTAGGGTATATTTAGTACCTGTCGTCTGAAGATGTAAAAGCTAAAGCATAAGTTAAAAACCCTAACATTAGATCTAAATTTGACACTCTTATCAGTAGTTTAAGTTAACAGTTCTTTAATCACAGGAAGTAAATGGAAATTGATTGCACCTAACCATTACCACAGCAGAAATTGAACAAAGGATTTTTCTGAGAAAGGATATTTTTTTAACCACCTGAATGCACCATATTTAGAAGATTTCTCACATATATTTCCCACATATTCTATTTCAATCCCCCTTTTTTTATTGTTTAGAAAGGATGTATTTTAGATTACATTACTCTATGACTCCTTAAGGTATATACTGTAGTTTGACTGCTATTTCTAACAGGTTCAGTGACCATGTAGAGATTCCACTCTCGTGTATGTTTATGTATGTTTGTGTATTTATGCATGTGTATATGTTTCCCCCCGCTTCTAGTACAATAACAGTAAGCAATACTAATGTTATCTGTAATTCAGTGTGCAAGTCTTCCTCTGGCCTTATTTGTTGTCTTAGATTGATTTCTATTGATTTGTTTCTTGTGTGAAGCATTGCAATGGAAAACAGTCAGCAACAGTCACTGCATCAGCCATTCCATCTTACAGTCAAGGCTAACAGGCTCCAGTTATAACAGAGAACCAGCCACATCAAGGCTTCAAGTCACCTGGGTTGATGATGGCCTTACTGTCCTCCAGTATGCAAGATACCAGCACCACTAGGACATCAAATGCAGTTCAACCTGCATTAGGATTGACTCTTCCCTGGACCAACATCATCTCACTCTTTCCCGGTTTGCCTTTCAATCAAACAGTGGCATGTAGCTCAATTTAATTCTTTCTTCGTCAACCAGTATTCTTCTTGATAAGGAGTGTACCTGCACCACAGAGGCCTGGTCTGAGCCTCCACACGTTACCTTATTTTATCAGCCCTCACTCCCCCTCTTCCCTCCCTCCTCAACCCCAAGGAAGACAAAAGGTTAACTTAACTCTGGCAGCAACTCAGAATGTAGGGAAGTAAACTCTAGACCAGTGGTCCCCAAACTTATTTTGTCATAGAACCCCTATATTATTTTCCAAAAATCACAACCACAGAACCCATACTTACATTTTACAGACATCCCTCACCACCCTAGTTTTAATAAAACATTAAATAAAACACAAGTTGTTTTAATTGAGAGAATTTATTTATATTAAAAAAAAACATGCAGAACCTTAACATTTTTTTGTGGAATCCACTTTGGGGAAACATAACTCTAAACCATTTAGGTCAGTTTTCTTCTGTTCCTTCCACCCAGACTACCACCCAGTAATATGATGAATCTCAATTATAATAAATTAAGATAATATGACAATTAGTTAGAAATAATTATGGCATTCATTTTAATAAGTGGGAATGTTATAGTACTTGATATAAACACCTACAGTATTCACATTTTTATTCTGTGTTCTCAGTTTCAAGCCCCATCACCACATTTAATTTCTATCTCTTCTTCGGACCATAAGAAAGGTTACCAGTCTGAGTAAAGTTTAATTGGGAATACTCCCAGTCATACAAAACTTAACCTTATAGCTGTTATTGTTGTCGTTGTTGTTGTTGTTGTTTAGCCTCAGTGTAACCCTGATTGAGCAGATTTATTAGCAAAAGTGAAGTTCCTCATTTTGTATATCCAGGACTACAACATTGTCCAGTAGTTTCTTCCTTTTTTTGAAGATGGTAGAATGTGATTTGAGAGAGATTTGGCTGCTATTTCTAACATGTCAAGTGACCACATAGAGTTTTTTTGTTGTGTTTGTTGTTATTTGCTCCAAGTCAGCTGTGATCAAGCAGACCTATAATCAAAAGCATTCCAGTCATAGCCATCCAGTCTTTTGTCGAGGTCAAGCAGCTGCTTAGAGGCTCTGTCATTATCTTCATGATGGCCTCTATAGGGCCTGCAGGTATACAGAACAAAACTAGATTCTTTAATGCATCTATCTAGTTTAAGAGATCTCATTTCTGGGTTCGAAACCCCACCTCAAATTTTCAATATTTTTAAATTCATTTTTTCAAAAAATTTTAGCAGAGCAGCCACCAGATATGACGGTTAGTTATAACATAAGTGGCGAATTAAGCAACCCCAGGCCAACAGCAGTAAACTACTATGGGAGATGGGGCAATGGGTGACATCTGTAGTTCTAAAAGAAACTCTCACAACCCAGTGATGTAGCTATGATGAGGCAAGTAAAGGCCACCTCTAAAGAAAGCCTAGTCTTTGCAGGTTTGAGAAAGTACCAGGTTGGTGACTGATGCAATTAAGACCACCAAAACTGAAATATGGAAAGAGGTAAGAAAAAGAATCATACTGCATCATCCTTCGTTCTGGTTAAGAAGGGATGTATACAGGCCTTAGGTAGGGGTCGCCTGTTCGAAAAATATATTGCTGTCTCCATTTCATGCCACAAAAACTGACAATACGTCTGCAATCTGTCCTGGGAGGCGTGAGATGGACGCACAAAAATAGCATATCCCGAGACCCAAAGAGGGTTCGGAAGGGAGTAAACATTGACAAAGAGAAGAAGATGTTATAAGGAAAAAATACAAATATAAAAAAAAACTTATTGAAAATGATACTTCTACAAGAATCAATGTTAACCCTTTTCATATAAACCTGCCTGAAAACGACCCCAGTTATATTTATCTGAAACCCTTCCATCATAATTTTATATAAGAATGTTATGTTCCAAATACTAACTTAATAATGAAAAGGTTACTAAATTCTTAATAATTATTTTCAAAATTATTTTTAAACCATAGGCCATGACTTTCATAAGAAATATAATTGTTTCTACTTTAGGCACAAGGCCAGCAAATTACCCAGTGCATTACTGGTACTTTATTTTATCGACCCCGTAAGGATGAAAGGCAAAGTCAACCTCGGCGGGATTTGAACTCAGATCATAAAGGGACGTAACTATGCTGGAAAGCATGGCGTCCGACCCTCTACCGATACTAAGAAATATAATAATGCAAAGTTAAGGATCAATTTAAAAAAAAAAGACATTCCAAAGAAAAGATATTATTTATATGAAACAAACATATTTTACTGTATTAGTTTCTCTGTTCTGAGGATAGCCCTTCTTCTTACCAGTGACTGAGGTCCTTAACCCTTTAGCATTTAAACTGGCTGCATTTGGCCAGAATTCTCTCACCTCTTTCTGTTCCAACCAGTCGTAACTGGCCACTCATACCGACATTAAGGTATTGTTCTCAAAATAAATAATACCTAAATCTCATAAAATGTTGAGATAAAGCCTTTACCATGAAAATACATTAGTATATATAGAGTAATGTAAATGCTAAAGGGTCATAGATGCTACCTCTTCTCCTTTGACTAAGCAATTAAAAAAGAAAAGAAAAAGGTGTTTCTGACATCCTATAACAAATGCAGGATCTTGTCAAACAACTACAACTCTGACAACGAAAATGTTGTCATCATTGTCAGCTCATGTTGTCATCATTGTCAGCAGTAATACTCGCAACTATGCTTGGTTGATCTAGCATGTCAGCCTTACTATCATTCACTGTAATGCCATGAGTGTGAGTGTTTTGTGTTGCCACCTATATTTTAGAGGGCAACACCAGCTGCAATGTATAATTGAGGGAGTGTACATGTCTTCTTTTATTTTTTGTTGTTTTAATGAATTTATTTCTTTAACATTTTTATTGTTCTCAAATTGCTAATAAAATATATTATTGCACTCAATATCCACCTCAAATTACAACTCTGAAATTTCAAAAACTTCAACCAGATTATAAATTCCCTGGGGATTGGTGTTTCTTGTTGCCTAAAAAGGATAACAACTTAGATTTACAAAACACTGCATCTCAGATAAGGTCTATAGTAATTTGTTGTGTTTGTTAGTGTGTAACATGTCAGAGAAGCATCATATTTCTTCTGAAACTCTCCAGATATGCCAACACAGATCCAAACTGTAAGTCTGAAAGGTCTCTCTCTCTCTCTCTCTCTCTCTCTCTCTCTCTCTCTCTCTCTCTCTCTCTCTCTCTCTATCTCTCTCTCTCTCTCTCTCTCTCTCTCTCTCTCTCTGACACACACATACACATACACACAAATCTAATGGAGATTAAAACAGCAAACCACTTCATTCTATGATGCTTTAGCAATCCAAAATTATCTCTTTGATAAACACACACACAAGCTCTCTCTCTCTCTCTCTCTCCCAATATATATTTATAAACAACACATTCTCTACATGGACATAATATCTGTAATGCGAGTAGTAGTAGTAGTAGTAGTAGTAGTAGTAGTAGTAGTAGTAGTAGTAAGGGAAGATAGATGTATGTAAACAAAATTTGAAAACACCCCTCTCTTTGTTTGTATCCCCCTCTCGTATATATATATATATATATATATATATATATATAAAATACTATATTTTGCACTTTATGTTGTTTACTATTCATGAATGAGTTTTGTTTCTGTAGTGCCACTGTTACAATTATTATTTAATTACTGCTGGACTCCTGTAGTAGGACAGTTGCTTCCATCCTCATTGGTTTATCTGGTAGAAGCAACTACCTAACACAGGACAGTTGCTGCCATCCTCATTGGTTTATCTGGTAGAAATAACTACCTAACACAGGACAGTTGCTACCATCCTCATTGGTTTATCTGGTAGAAGTAACTACCTAACACAGGACAGTTGCTGCCATCCTCATTGGTTTATCTGGTAGAAATAACTACCTAACACAGGACAGTTGCTGCCATCCTCATTGGTTTATCTGGTAGAAGCAACTACCTAACACAAAACAGTTGCTGCCATCCTCATTGGTTTATCTGGTAGAAATAACTACCTAACACAGGACAGTTGCTGCCATCTTCATTGGTTTATCTGGTAGAAGCAACTACCTAACACAGGACAGTTGCTGCCATCCTCATTGGTTTATCTGGTAGAAGCAACTACCTAATACAAAACAGTTGCTGCCATCCTCATTGGTTTATCTGGTAGAAATAACTACCTAACACCGGACAGTTGCTTCCATCCTCATTGGTTTATCTGGTAGAAGCAACTACCTAACACAGGACAGTTGCTGCCATCCTCATTAGTTTATCTGGTAGAAATAACTACCTAACACAGGAGAGTTGCTGCCATCCTCATTGGTTTATCTGGTAGAAGTGACTACCTAACACAGGAGAGTTGCTGCCATCCTCATTGGTTTATCTGGTAGAAATAACTACCTAACACAGGACAGTTGCTTCCATCCTCATTGGTTTATCTGGTAGAAGCAACTACCTAACACAGGACAGTTGCTGCCATCCTCATTGGTTTATCTGGTAGAAATAACTACCTAACACAGGACAGTTGCTGCCATCCTCATTGGTTTATCTGGTAGAAGCAACTACCTAACACAAAACAGTTGCTGCCATCCTCATTGGTTTATCTGGTAGAAATAACTACCTAACACAGGACAGTTGCTGCCATCCTCATTGGTTTATCTGGTAGAAGTAACTACCTAACACAGGACAGTTGCTGCCATCCTCATTGGTTTATCTGGTAGAAATAACTACCTAACACAGGACAGTTGCTGCCATCCTCATTGGTTTATCTGGTAGAAGCAACTACCTAACACAAAACAGTTGCTGCCATCCTCATTGGTTTATCTGGTAGAAATAACTACCTAACACAGGACAGTTGCTTCCATCCTCATTGGTTTATCTGGTAGAAGCAACTACCTAACACAGGACAGTTGCTGCCATCCTCATTGGTTTATCTGGTAGAAATAACTACCTAACACAGGACAGTTGCTGCCATCCTCATTGGTTTATCTGGTAGAAGCAACTACCTAACACAAAACAGTTGCTGCCATCCTCATTGGTTTATCTGGTAGAAGTAACTACCTAACACAGGACAGTTGCTGCCATCCTCATTGGTTTATCTGGTAGAAGTAACTACCTAACACAGGAGAGTTGCTGCCATCCTCATTGGTTTATCTGGTAGAAATAACTACCTAACACAGGACAGTTGCTGCCATCCTCATTGGTTTATCTGGTAGAAGCAACTACCTAACACAAAACAGTTGCTGCCATCCTCATTGGTTTATCTGGTAGAAATAACTACCTAACACAGGACAGTTGCTGCCATCTTCATTGGTTTATCTGGTAGAAGCAACTACCTAACACAGGACAGTTGCTGCCATCCTCATTGGTTTATCTGGTAGAAGCAACTACCTAATACAAAACAGTTGCTGCCATCCTCATTGGTTTATCTGGTAGAAATAACTACCTAACACCGGACAGTTGCTTCCATCCTCATTGGTTTATCTGGTAGAAGCAACTACCTAACACAGGACAGTTGCTGCCATCCTCATTAGTTTATCTGGTAGAAATAACTACCTAACACCGGACAGTTGCTTCCATCCTCATTGGTTTATCTGGTAGAAGCAACTACCTAACACCGGACAGTTGCTTCCATCCTCATTGGTTTATCTGGTAGAAGCAACTACCTAACACAGGACAGTTGCTGCCATCCTCATTAGTTTATCTGGTAGAAATAACTACCTAACACAGGAGAGTTGCTGCCATCCTCATTGGTTTATCTGGTAGAAGTGACTACCTAACACAGGAGAGTTGCTGCCATCCTCATTGGTTTATCTGGTAGAAATAACTACCTAACACAGGACAGTTGCTGCCATCCTCATTGGTTTATCTGGTAGAAATAACTACCTAACACCGGACAGTTGCTTCCATCCTCATTGGTTTATCTGGTAGAAGCAACTACCTAACACAAAACAGTTGCTGCCATCCTCATTGGTTTATCTGGTAGAAATAACTACCTAACACAGGACAGTTGCTGCCATCTTCATTGGTTTATCTGGTAGAAGCAACTACCTAACACAGGACAGTTGCTGCCATCCTCATTGGTTTATCTGGTAGAAGCAACTACCTAATACAAAACAGTTGCTGCCATCCTCATTGGTTTATCTGGTAGAAATAACTACCTAACACCGGACAGTTGCTTCCATCCTCATTGGTTTATCTGGTAGAAGCAACTACCTAACACAAAACGGTTGCTGCCATCCTCATTGGTTTATCTGGTAGAAATAACTACCTAACACAGGACAGTTGCTGCCATCTTCATTGGTTTATCTGGTAGAAGTGACTACTTAACACAGGACAGTTGCTTCCATCCTCGTTGGTTTATCTGGTAGAAATAACTACCTAACACAGGACAGTTGCTGCCATCCTCATTGGTTTATCTAGTAGAAGTAAGTAACTAACACAGGACAGTTGCTTCCATCCTCGTTGGTTTATCTGGTAGAAGTAAGTAACTAACACAGGACAGTTGCTGCCATCCTCATTGGTTTATCTAGTAGAAGTAAGTAACTAACACAGGACAGTTGCTGCCATCCTCATTGGTTTATGTGGTAGAAGCAACTACCTAACACAGGAGAGTTGCTTTCATCGCTGTTGATTGCTGTGGTAGAAGCAACTACCTAACACAGGAGAGTTGCTTTCATCCCTGTTGATTGCTGTGGTACATCTCTTCAATAGTGGGCTTATCAAAAACCACAAACCAAAACATTTACATTTTCAGCACTTGTCTGACGTCAACGTATTAAATAACTATTACGTAGGGCTATTTTAATACCTTTGAAATGTTCATAACGGGTGTAATTTAAGACATCATCATAATCATCGTCATCTAATATCTGACTTCCTTGCAGGGTTTTTTCACTATAGCTGCAAGAAATTTGTATGTAAACAGATTTTTTTTCCTTTTGAACATATAAGCATATATTATTCACCAGTAGAGAGTCGGGCGTCATGCTTAGCAGCATAGAGTTACGTTCCTTTACGGTCTAAGTTCAAATCCCACCGTGGTTAATTTTGCCTTTATTATAGTTTAGATTTACTGTTTTGATAGCAAACCGTCTAAATGCATAATAGTAGTAGTAGCCGTGGTGGTGGTGGTCATCGTTGTCGTTGTCGTAGTAATAGTAGTAGTAGTAGTCCACAGTCGGGGCTGCCAGATCAATTTCATAAAAAGTAGCACAAAAGAGCAGCTTTTGTTAGAAGGTATTCAAAAACGGAAATTTGAAAAGTTTGCATATACAGGGTGTGAACGATATTTGTTTGCAAGATTACTG
>OZ024740.1:71068542-71088542 GCA_964016885.1 Eledone cirrhosa
GTGATCTGATCCTAAGACTGAATTTTTGCATCCCTATGTTTGTTTTGTTTTATTTGTTGAAGTATATATATGTATATATATTCTATTAGCCCAATTTTCAAACTGTTTCAAATTTAACCGCTTAAATATGTGATTGGTTCTATCACTGAGGCCTGTAATTCCTTTCTCTTTTGGATGTCATGTGACACCATTAGCTGTCCAGCACTGCTACGTAGTCACTATCAGACCTATTTATAGAATGGCTAACGGCTTCACTCCATTGATGGCTGGTCGAAAATGTCTTTTCTCTGGATTATTCTGGAATTAATGCTTAGGTTCTATGCATTGGGTGCAGCACTTGAACATCAGAGCATGAGATGCAGTGAAGAAACCAGCGATATTGTTTGGTCTAGGAGAAGATTGGTATAGAGCTCCCACATAACACTGATTTTGCCACTGACTAACTCATTGTGTGTACTCTGAATTACCAACTTGCACCTGGGAAATGCAGGTTCCATAAAATCATTGAGCAAGTGGAAAATTTGGCGGGCTTGCACAAACTCAATTTGTCTAGTTTGTTATACTTATATATATATATATAGGGCGGGTAAAATTCCCGATATCCATGGACAATTTCTCTCCAGCAGTCTCTGTCCATCATCATCGCTGCCATGTGCTGTGTCTCCAAGAGACATGTGTCTGTCCTTACGGCATCAACATGTGTCAACCTCGGTCTCCTTCTTCTAGTATGTCTGTGCAGGGACTCCCACAGGATCACTGAATGTTGGTGAGCATGTCCAGCTAACCTCAGTCTCCTCTGTGTTACTTTTGAGCTGACTTTTGAGAGGTTCCCATTCAGCTCTGAGTTCTTCATCCTCAGTGTATACTGATTAATGTTCAGAGCCATCCTCAGCATTCTCGTGTAGGACCCATCCACTATCTGAGTATGTTTCTTGGTCAGTGTCCATATCTCAGACCCGTACAGTAGCACAGACTCCACTGTAGCAACGAAGAGACGGATCTTCATGTCTTTATGAAAGTCCGACTTCTACACTGATCTCAAACTGTGGCACATCACCCAGGCTTTGCTCATTCTCTCAGCCACATCACCCTCTGCGTTCCCAATCTTTGCTCCAAGATACAAGAAGTCCTCAACTAACTATAGCGGCTTCCCGCCTACATTCATAATCTTTTCTGGCTTCTTGGGTCACACGACCCAACTTGCTTCAAATAGGACAAACCTGTCTAACCCATGCTAGTGTGGAAGATAGACATTAAACGACGATGATGATGATGATATGTGTGAGTGTGTGTATACAGAGAGGGAGAGAGAGAGAGGTTCAGAAATTTCACAAGTCAACATATATTTTTCTTCTCGTGATTTTCATATATATACCTATCCACACGCACACGCACATATATCAATATCAACATCATCATCATTTTACAACCCCTTTCCTTCCTGATGATCGTTGGACAGGTTGAAATGATCCAAGATCAGTCAAGTTAGAGAGACCAACCTTGCTCGATACATTCCATATTTTGCATGATTTCTACTTTTTCACTCCTGGATGCAACATTTCAGCAATAAATTTTTTTACAGGAATTAACCCTAAAATCTGTGTTACAATTTTATTTTGTCTTTTATTGTAATATCTAACACACTATTATACTACCTAACACACAGATGTTTTTCACAAGCAATATCAGCTGACTCATCTAAAATCAGCAAGAACTGACTGTTACTAATGTCTTCAATTTGTTCTTTCAATAAAATAACAATTTTATAATTACTGAATATTGGGATCTATGAAATTTCAAACCAGTTACAAATGACCATGAAGAAATTCCTTTATAAACAAGTTCTCCTAAATGATAAAAAACAAATATTTACATGTCAAACTACAAATACTGTTATCTGTAATTCTAATTTTATTTCACTACAGTGAAAATCCTCTTTAATAGTATGTTGCAAATTCAAGTTTATTACAGCACTATTTCATTGGCAGTATCGGTAGAAGGTCGGACGCCATGCTTTGCAGCAAAGAGTTACGGTCCTTGCCATTCTGAGTTCAAATCCCGCCAAGGTTAACTTTTTCTTTCATCTTTACAGGGTCGATAAAATAAAGTACCAATAATGCACTGGGTAATTGCTGGCCTTGTGCCAAAAGTAGAAACAACTATTTCTTTTATATTTTGATGACAAGCAGGATTTTTTAAATGGGTTTTGTCAGCTTGAATTTCAACATTGCACAGTCTATATCTAACATGGGCAACCTTTTAGGAGCAGTGGGCCGTATAGAATGTGGCTCATCATAATGGCGGGCCACTCTACTAACAAATTTAAGGCAATTTTGTAATTTGGCATGCCTTTCAGAAAGCCAAACAGGCTGCATGCGGCTCACAGGCTGTACTTTGCTCATGACAGATCGATCATCATCATCATCATCATCATCGTTTAACGTCCATCTTCCACGCTAGCATGGGTCTAGACGGGAATTGTCCCACTTGAGGCAAGACTGTCTGGCGGGTTTTCTACAGCTGGATGCCCTTCCTAACACCAACCACGTTTACAGTGTGGACTGGGAGGTTTTTACCGTGTTACCTACACGGCCACATTACAGCGTGGACTGTGTGTTTTTTTGTTGTGACACCTACACGACCTCATTTATTTAGGACTGGATGTTGTGGTACCAACATAACTTTACATTGGAAGGGGTGGTGTGGATGGGGTGGGAGTAGTGGGACGGGGGTGTATTTTTGTTAGAGGTGCCTACTGACTGTAGGTTTCGCTTTGTACTTAGGCAAGGCGGGTCTTCTGTATTACTGCATAGCGCCAAAGATCTCGGTCCAGTGACATTGTCTTGGAAAGGTGTAAGTGTGTGAGGTCGGAATTTATCAACTACCGTCTATTTTGATCGCCCTGCACTTTTTTATACAGCTGTTGTCTTTCATGCGCATCACGTGACCATACCAACGTAGTCTTCTCTCGAGTAAACGGCATCTGATCCCTCTTATTCCGAATTTCTCACTTAGTTCATTTATGCTTTGCCGTTCGCGTATATTACTATTACACATCCAACGGAGCATGCAAGCTTCGTTCCTCTCCAGTCTGCGTAGATCCTCTGCACACAAGGCCCATGTCTCACTGCCATGTAACCGCTGTTCGTATGCAGGCATCATACAGCCTGCTCTTCATTTTTAGAGAGAAACCCTTAGCGGCCAATAGTAGTATAAGCTCTCTGAACTTTTTCCATCCCGTTCTGACTCTAGCTACAGTACTTTCAGAGCACCCTCCACCACTGCTGATTTTGTCACCCAGGTAACGGAAGGTGTCCACTATTTCTATAGAACCATCTGTTCAATGGAATGAGCTAGTATTCTGTGGGCATTTGCTGCTACTTATTGCACCAGAGCACCGGCCACATATAAAATCTATATTCTTAGTTAGCTTACCTGTGATCCCACTACATCTTTTATGCACCCATACTTTGCATTTGGGACATAAAATGGAGTTTCTGCCTACTCCTTTCCTACACACTGAGCATGGCCATTTCCCAGATGGGACCAGTGCCCTATTCTCCTTCCTACATCTTAGAACTTTAGTCTTAGACAAGTTAACTTTAAGGCCTTTTGATTCTAGGCCATGCTTCCAAGTTTGGAATTTCTTCTCTAGTTCAGCCATTGATTCAGCTATGAGCGTTAGATCATCTGCGTATAGAAGTTCCCATGGGCAGCCGGTCTTGAACTCCTCCATTATAGCTTGGAGGGCGGTAATAAATAGGAGGGGGCTAAGGACGGAGCCCTGATGAACACCAACTTTTACGATAAAACTCTTCACTATATTCGTTGTTAACTCTAACCTTGATGACTGTTTCTTTATACATGGCTTGTATAGCTCTCACAAGCCATTCATCAACACCTAGTTTTCTGAGAGCCCACCAGATAATGGGGCGTGGGACTCTGTCAAAGGCTTTCTCCAAGTCAACGAAAGCTAAGTATAGGGGTTTACTTTTAGCTAGGTACCTCTCCTGTAGTTGTCGTACAATGAAAAGAGCGTCTGTGGTACTTTTTACCTGACACAAACCCATAAAACTGTATTGGTGTTATATTATATTTTACTTCTCTATCTCAATTTAAAAATTGTGGATTTTAAAAACTTTTTATCATTTTTTAAACACTTGCTCATTGAATAAATTGTTTTGAAATAGTCAAGATATATTTAACCCTTTTGATGCAAAATCTATAATAATTTTATTATAGATTTGTTAAGTTATGTTTTAGAAAGTTATATTACCAAATGCCTCCAAAATTTGAAAATTATAAGCTGTGTCTTTTATTAGAAATATGGTAATGAAAAGGTTTTTTAAAATAGTTAGCTTTTCATACTTTGGCAATCCTTGAGTGCAACTTTCACTTTGTCAAACAAGGATTGTCTCTATTTCTGTTATATCACTGACTGATTACTGCCACATTTCAGTTTACTTTTTATTACACCAAGGAGCCTCCACATGGTCACAAGACTTTCTAGAAATAGCAGTCAAATATCCTTACTGTCTTAATTTGACTACAAATTTGACTTATTAGCAAAAAATATTAATATAAATTTTAACATAAAATAAAAAATTAATGGACTTTAGTCCTCTCCCGCCCTCCTCCAATTTTTTAATCAATCCTAAAGAAGCAAGTGGCCATAGAAACCACGTCAAAATAGAATATATTAGAAAGACATGGCCAGCTGAACTATCTAATCTCAGAATGTGATAACCCCACCCAACCCTTGGCAGCATGGAAAACAGACCTACAACAGTGGTGGTGATGATGATGATGATAATATTAACTATTAAACATCCCAAACACAGAAATATATATATGTACTATACTTTCACTTAAAGGTTTTATGTGCCCATGTAGTAGTGAGCAGACACAGACACCCTCTCAGCCTTCTTGGATTTGACTCAACAGAATGTGACAGCTAGATGGAGAGAGGGTTGTGCAAGCACTAAGCATGTATTTTCTTTATCGATCCTAAAATGATAAAAGGCAAATTGGACTTACACAGAACATAGGGAGTCAGAACAAACATTGTAATACATTCTATATATGTGATGTATATGTGTGTGTGTGTGCATACCATCAAGTACCTTAACTTGAGCATAAACAATTCCCCAAACCTAGCCAAATCTATCCATGAACTCAAAATAAACCCCACCTACCTGACTCACCACAAAAACATAAATTAAAATTCAAATACATCCTTCAAAACCATCTCCCAATCCTCTCAGCAAAATAATAACCAACCTGCACCAAATACTGATATGAAGGTGACAGATACTATGAGGCTGCAGCTGTCATATTTTGTAGTTTCTGATGCAGGTATGCCAAAGTGGCTAAAAGGTTCACTTAGCATTAACCCTTTAGAATTCACATTACTCTGTATTTATATGATTGTATTTTTGTGGTAAAGGCTTGATCTTACATAATTATTCCACATAATATCGAATCTACGAGATTCTGATGTGATTTATTTTGAGAACAATACCTTAACATCAGTATGAGCAGCCAGTTATGGCTTGTTTGAGCAGAAAGAGGTGATAGAATTCTGGCTGGATATGGTCAGTTTAAATGCTAAAGGGTTAATGAGGTCCCAGGTTGTGTCCCACTGTATGGCATTTTGGGTAGATGTCATTTACCATAGCTTCAGTTTGAGCCAAGCCTTGTTAGTGCAATTAAATAGAAAGAAACTGTAAGCTTGTATGGACTGTAGTTGTAATTAAAAAATGTGTCACACTGATACCATTTGTGAAGTATGTTAATGATACACGCATCTGTAGAATTCTCAGTCATTTTCCACGTTTAATTCAATGAGTAGATTGGTCAGTTGATTGAATAACGCAATGCTCATGCATTGTTCTCAAGGGAAGACTCCATCATCGTCATCATCATCATCATCACCATCATCATCATCATCACCGTCATCGTCATCATAAGTTTATATTAACTTTTCAGTATCCAAAAAATATAGATATGTAATATATATTAACCACCAAATATCTCAGAAATATTAAAATATGATAAATATATTAACTATTAAATATTAACTTTTATTTTTTTTGCTTCTCTTCTAGAATCAAAGAAGAAATCTGTCCAGAAACCAGGAACCTAAAAAATGTTTGATGTATTACCCAAGACTTTCATGACTTCTAATTTCCTATTCAAACTATTGAATATAAAAGCCAAAGTCTAACACACACACACACACACAAACATATATATATATGTGTGTACATGTATATATTGCCCAGTTTAATGACACCACCACCTGGTCCTTGGGTGCCAAACATGTGGACTATGTTTCCAGTTTGAGAATAACTTCCTCAATTCCTCTCACCAGTGTGAAAAGCACAGAAAAAATATAGAATTATTGATACTGGTCTTCCTTCCCTAAAGAAAAACAAAAAAGAAACAATTTTCTGTGATAAACTCAGAGTAATTGGCTTTCTCATATTGAAAACAGATATTACTCACTACTCTAATAACTTTGAATTGATTACCCTAACTATACTTCTTAGTTATTAATGCACTGTGGGGAGATGTACTGTCTTTAATGCCTCAAAACATCAGTGACCCACAGCAGACAGCCAAAGAACGGGAATTGTCCTTATGTTTGTGTTTCTCTTACACTTTCTAAACAATATTTATTAGTAACCACACAGCACCTTTGTCACTTTTAATTCATATATATATATATATAAGTACGATCAGTAGTGATCGAGCTCGACTCTGGAATCGATAGCTCATCAAACTTGTGGATTCTCAAATCATATATATATATATTTTATATTTTATCATCTACCTGTTCCAGCCAATGAGCTGAAACCATCCTGGGATATATATCTAAAGTTTTTCTCTTCAAAACTTTTAAATTCACCATCATCGTTTAACATCCGCTTTCCCTGCTACCAGGGGTTTGACACAAATTATAAACTATAATTTAATTTTTGGCATAGAAATTCTGATTTTGAAATAAATTTTCAGATTACTTTCAAAATGACTGATTTTCAAGGCCAGTTAAGCACATTTGACTTGGTTCTCTTATTTGTTGTTGTTCTACTTCCAGTAGTATGCAACTTGGCCTATACCATATATAGGCACATCACTAAAAAAGAGACTGGCCGCCATAAAGCTGTTAACACCATACCAGTGGCTTTATCACTTACAGCAAGTTACCTTTCAGCCAACACAATAATGGGTGTACCAGCCATTATGATAAACCAAGGACTTACTTATTGGTGTCTGATTCTTGCTTTCCCACTCTCAATGGCCATCGTAGCACATTTGATTGTTCCAGTGACTTATAATGCTGACCGTTCTGATATAATGATCAATCAACCAGAAACTGAACAAATGACCGGACTAAAGAATATTGGAAAACGTTCTTCTATTCAACATGCTCCTCCTGCAGATCATACTGATATTTTTATGGTAAGAAACCTTAGGGTTTTGTAAAATTTCACTACTAATATGATTTTCCTTTTTATATGATTATCATCATCATTATCATCACTGTTTTATGTCAATGTCTCCACGCTAGCATGGGTTAGATGGGTTGTCTTGTTGTGGGCAATGCCAGCTCAGGTGACCATGTCTTTCTCATACAGGGCTGATTTTGGCTTGGTTTCTACAGCTGGATGCCTTTCCTAACACCAACCTCGTTTACAGTCAGTACTGGGTGCTTTTTTACCGTGGCACCTACACGACCACTTTACAGCAGGGGGGGGGGGGGCATATTGTCTATATGCTTTAGCTTTGGCTAGTGTCCGTGGGAACTCAGGTCTTCTGTATTACTGCGTAACGCCAGAGGTCTCGGTCCTGTGTCATCACCTTTGAGAGGTGCAATTAGACAAGGTCAGTTTTTATCACCTCATTCCAGGTCTTCTTGAATCTCCCCACTCCAAGGCTTCCATCGACTTTTAGTGTTCCGGACCTTTTTATGCAACTGTCATCCTTCATACGCATCACGTCCATACCAACGCAATCTCCTCTCCTGCACAAAACATCTGATTTCTCTTATGCTTAATCACTTTCTGAATTCGTTTATGCTTTGCCGTTTGCATATATTACTATTACACATCCATCAGAGCATGCAAGCTCTGTTTCTTTCTAATCTACACAAGTCTTCTGCACACAACACCCAGGTCTCACTACCATGTAACATTGCTGTTCGTATGCACGCATCATACAGTCTGCCTTTATATATATATATATTTCCAAGCATTGGCATAGGCTCGACATTATATATATAAAAAAAGAGATCAATATATAATATAACAATCATATGGTTCTATAATTGCTCAATGAGAGAATTGAAGCTAAAACACCCCACAGCACTTACACATTGCTTGTATCAAAGGAAACTACGTATCTAATATTTTGCAGAGAACAATATAATCAGTCTAAAAACGGAGAGACAGAATAAATATTATACTTACATAACCACTAAGATTTTATAAGACCTATATGGTACCATTTCATGCCAGCAACAATCATTGACATTTACCATTGATTAACATTAGTAAATGGTGAAGCAAAGAACCAGTAATCATCAGTATGCATCTTACAATTCCAGAAAAATATTAGATACCAAAGAATGGGAAGTCAGCCATTGCTCATGCCATATATATAGTAAAAAATTAAAATTTCAGTGTTCAATATATATATATATAAATATGGTCACCTGACTTAGCATTGCCCACAGCAGGACAACTCATCTAATCCATGCTAGCATGGAATAATGGACGTATAATGATGGTGATGATGATATGAAAACAAGTTTTTCATATTTCACTTTATCAGATAATCTGCTAATATACATATTTCTGTGGTATCTGTTGTTATGATCTAATGGTAATTAAGGCAGATAACAAGTTATAGGTAACCAAACCTGGCGATATAGAGACAGACTCACTTCCAATGTTGTTAGTTCCATGAGAACTTATGTATGCTGATGACCTGGTTCTTATAACCAAATCTGTAAAAGAGCTTGATGACTCAGAGTAAGCCTAGCAAAAACTAAACTTTTAACTTTTAGTAAGTAGTGGTGCTTGATATGTAGCAAAGTAAGGTATGAGTACACAAGAGGTATAGTTGGATTGTAGACAGTCTAACAGAAAAGATAGACTTTGCATGTGGCAGATGTAATTGGTAGTAAATGAAATAAATCTTTTGTAACCACGAGAAGGTATGAGAGACGCAGTTGACAGTTTCTGTTACTTAGGTGATCTAATTAACAAGAAAAGGATTTTTTCTCCAAGTGAAGGGTAGATTGTATGATTCCTTCATGAGAAGTGTAATGTTGCATGGCACTGAGACATTGGCAGTAAATATATATATATATATATATATATATATATATATATATCACCTGATCACCTATAGATCCGGGGAACACACAAGCCAGGTAGATTATATCCTTACCAGAAGACGTGACAGAGTGTCTGTTGTAAACACTAAATCCCTCCCCCATGAAGAATGCACCTCCCAACATAGACTGATAATTAGCGACCTCATAGTCAGGACGAGACGTACTCGACAGCAGAAGAGGACTATCCTCAGGAGAAAAATATGGAAGCTAAAGGACCCCACAGCCAGGAATAAATTTCAAAGCATATTACTTGATGCTTTCGACAGTAAGGAAGAACATTTAGAGTCGGACAATATAGAGGGAGAGTGGGAATTTCTGAAAGCAAACCTGCTGTTGGCGACAGACGAAGTCTGTGGCTGGAGCAGGCCTGTAGGCAGGAGGAGAGTAACATGGTGGTGGAACAGTAAGGTGGAGGGGTCAATTAAGGCCAAAAAGCAGGCTTGGAAAGTATGGCGGGATGGGGGAAGTAGAGAAGACTATCAAGTGGCCAGGAGGGAAGCTAGGAGACAAGTGTACTTAGCAAGAAGGGAAGCTGAGGAAAGAAAGTTCAAGCATGTTCTACAACGCGATGACCAAAAATGTGAGGTGTTCAGGATTGCTAGGCAATGCGTCAAGGAAAACCGTGATATTGTCGGGGAGAAGTGTGTACTAAACGATGATGGCACACTTGCCATCACCGACGCTGATAAGAAGGTAGCTTGGAAGTGTCACTATGAAAGGCTACTAAATGAGGAGAATAAATGGGAGAAAGACAGTCTCCCCCATATCGACCCAATAGAGGGACCAGCAGTGTTAGTCGAGGGTAGTATAATAAGTAAGGCAATCAAGGATATGAAGACGGGTAAGGCGGCTGGGCCTTCGGAAATAGTTGCTGAGATGCTGAAGGCATCTGGCATGGTGGGACACACCATGGTCACCCGCATAGTTAACCAAGTCGTACAGAATGGGGTTCCGAAGGACTGGCATAGCAGCATCATCGTTAACTGTTATAAGGGTAAAGGAGACGCCCTAGATAGGAGTAACTATAGAGGCATTAAATTAATCGACCAGGTCATGAAGGTCACGGAAAAAGTAATAGCACAACTAATCAGAGAGAGAATTGACCTAGATGAAATGCAGTTCGGGTTTGTGTCAGGCAAAAGTACCACAGACGCTCTTTTCATTGTACGACAACTACAGGAGAAGTACCTAGCTAAAGGTAAACCCCTCTACTTAGCTTTTGTCGACTTGGAGAAAGCCTTCGACAGAGTCCCCCGCTCCATTATCTGGTGGGCTCTTAGAAAACTAGGCGTTGACGAATGGCTTGTGAGAGCTATACAAGCCATGTATAAAGAAACAGTCAGCAAGGTTAGAATTAACAACGAATATAGTGAAGAGTTTAGCGTAAAAGTTGGCGTCCATCAGGGCTCTGTTCTCAGCCCCCTACTATTTATTATTGCCCTTCAGGCTATAACAGAGGAGTTCAAGACCGGCTGCCCATGGGAACTCCTATACGCAGACGACCTGACACTCATAGCGGAATCAATGGCCGAGCTAGAGAAGAAATTCCAAACATGGAAGCACGGCCTAGAATCAAAAGGCCTTAAAATTAACCTGGCTAAGACTAAAGTTCTAGTTTGTAGGAAAGAAAATAAGGCGGCGGTCCCTTCTGGGAAATGGTCGTGCTCGGTGTGTAGGAAAGGCGTAGGTAGAAACTCCATTTTATGTCCTAAATGCAAAGTATGGGTGCATAAAAGATGTAGTGGGATCACAGGTAAGCTAACTAAGATCATAGATTTTACATGTGGCCGGTGCTCTGGTGCAATAAGTAGCAGCAAGTGCCCACAAAATACTAGCTCTTTCAATTGCGCAGAGGGTTCTATAGAAATAGTGGACAGTTTCCGTTACCTGGGTGATAAAATCAGCAGTGGGGGAGGGTGCTCTGAAAGTACAGTAGCTAGAGTCAGAACTGGTTGGAAAAAGTTCAGAGAGCTTATACCACTATTAGCTGCTAAAGGGTTCTCCCTAAAAATGAAAGGCAGGTTGTACGATGCCTGCATACGAACAGCAATGTTGCATGGCAGTGAGACCTGGGCATTGTGTGCAGAGGATATACGCAGACTAGAGAGGAACGAAGCTTGCATGCTCCGCTGGATGTGTAATAGTAATATACGTGAACGGCAAAGCATAAACGAACTAAGGAAAAAATTAGAAATAAGAGGGATCAGATGTTGTTTACTCGAGAGAAGGCTACGTTGGTATGGACACGTGATGCGCATGAAAGTCGATAGCTGTATAACAAAGTGCAGGGCAATAAAGATAGACGGTAGCCACGGAATAGGCAGACCTAGAAAAACCTGGGACGAGCTGATAAACTCCGACCTCACACACTTACACCTCTCCAAGACAATGTCACTGGACCGAGACCTTTGGCGGTACTCAGTAACAGAGAAGACCCGCCTTACCTAAATACATAGTAAAACCTACTACAGCCAGTAGGCATCTCTAACAAAATAACCCCACCCCCACCCCCGTCCCACCACCCCCACCCCATCCACACCACCGCGTTCTATGTAAAGTTATGTTGGTGCCACACCATCCAGGCCGAAACAAATGAGATCGTGTAGGTGTCACGACAAAAAAACACACAGTCCACGCTGTAATGTGGCCGTGTAGGCAACACGGTAAAAACCTCCCAGACCCACACTGTAAATGTGGTTGGTGTTAGGAAGGGCATCCAACTGTAGAAAACCTGCCAGACAGTCCTATGCGAGCAAGACAATCACTCTTGCCTCAAGTGGGACTACCCCCGTCCAAACCCATGCAAGCGTGGAACACGGACGTTAAACGTTGATGATGATGATGATGATATATATATGGAGGCACATGGCTTAGTGGTTAGAGCATTGCCCTTGCAATCGAAAGGTTGTGAGTTCAATTCTCAGGACCGGGTGATGTGTTGTTTCCTTGAGCAAGACACTTTATTTCACATTGCTCCAGTTCACTCAGCTGTAGAAATGAGATGATAGGGACTGGGGTCCCTATCATTCCATTGCAAAGTGGTCATGGAGGTGCCACAGCAAAAAAGCACCCAGCCCACACTGTAAAGTGGACGTGTAGGCGCCACGGAAAAAAAGCACCCAGCACTCACTGTAAATGAGGTTGGTGTTAGGAAGGGCATCCAGCTGTAGAAATCAAGCCAGAATCAGTTCCCATCCCACCCTTGCAAGCAGGGAAAAGCAGACGTAAAATGAAATGATGATGAGGATGATATGTGTGTGTGTGTGTGTGTATGCATATACTGCAAGATGTCACTCACTTCAAGACCACCTCATGCCTTGGTGCTTGCTGTCCCATGGTAGTATGACTACCATTCTTCAGCAAACAAGATGCAGCTCTCTCTCCCAGCCTGGCCTAGAACACAACTAATGTCCTAGTGAGGTAGTGTTGGTCTCATGATAAAATGCTTCCAGTAAATACTGTAAAGCAGTAGTTCTGATGCCACAATAAAAAGCACCCAATCCACTCTGTAAATCAAGGGTATCCAACTGTGAAAATATATGATATTTTCTAAACTATACAGTGACTGATCGGCCTGATTTGCATATTAGCACACTGCCTGGTCAGTCAGATCTGCATATTAGCAGACGCACTGATCAGCCAGATTTGCATATCAGCAGATAGGCGAGTCAGTTTGCTGATATGCAAATCTGGCTGATCAGTTATATATATATACTTGTGTATAATTCACAACTCTGTTTTACATACAGGATAGACTAGGTGCTTTTGTCATGGCACCAGCACCACCAGTATATTACTGGTACTTTATTTTATCGACCCCGTAAGGATGAAAGGCAAAGTTAACCTCGGCGGGATTTGAACTCAGAATGGCAAGGGCTGTAACTCAATGCGTCAGATTTATATATATAATAGTAGGCATACAGGTCTTATATTCATATATATATATATGTGCATGTGTGTAAACATGGTTGGTGTTTGGAAGGGCATCCAGCTGTAAAGATCCCAGCCAAAATACTGTTCTGTCTGGACAAGGTATGGAGCAGCCAGCTGACCAGACCTGTCTCATGACATGGATGACTTGTCTAATCAATGCAAGCATGGAAAAATAGACATTAAACGGTGATGATGATGATGATAATGATATATATATACAAACATGCATGTACATTTGTATATTTATATGCATAAATATGTACTAACTTGCAATTTATATATATATACGTTTGTGAGTAGTTGTGTGTTTAAATGAATTTAATGCAGGCACAGGTGTGCATTCCACTGCTTGCATTTATATAATTTACTCATTCATATCTGTATGTGAACACATGTGCATGAATGCATGTGCATATATACATGCTTTAATGCATGCATGTGCTTGTACATATATGCATGTGTATGAGAGTACATAAAATAGCATGTGTGTTTAAATGTATGCATGCATATGTGTACATGTATGAATGCATGCACATATATACATATGTATGCATGTAGGAGTATGCATGTGTAGCCACATACTATGTATGAGTTCCCCTGACATTTTGTTTTAGGAAGCTTAAAACTATGTCAACTATAGAATGTATGCCAGACTAAATACTCATTATATATATATGTGTGTGTATTAGTGTGTAGTTCTGTTATTGAATGCATTTAAGACAGGTGTAAGTGTACTTCCCGATGCTTGCATATATATAATCTACTAATGCATTTTTTGTGTGTGAATGCATGCATGTGCATATATACATGTGTATGTGTGTGTGTAGCCACATAACTATGCTTTTGTTGCATTGATATTTTGTTTCATGAAGCTTAAATCTATGTCAACAATTGTAATGCCACACTAAATACTTCAAAAATATATGTGTCTGTATGTATATATATATATACATATACATATATATGTGTCTGTATGTATATATATATATATATAGAGAGAGAGAGAGAGAGATATACATATATATATACACACACACACACATATATATATATATCGTCATCATCGTTTTTACATGTATATGTATATATGCAATATGTTAGTATATATTTATGTAGTAATATATACAGGACGTATATTGACAAGCATGTACTTTCATATATATATGTGTGTGTTAGTGTGTAGTTATGTGGTTGAATGCATTTAGGACAAGGTAATTACGCATTCCCATGCTTGCATATATAAAATTTACTCATGTATATTTATGTGTGAATGCATGCACATGAATGCATGTTCATATATACATGTATTAATACATTTATATATAAGCATGTGCATGAATGCATGCACATGTATGTCTCAGTGTAAGAATGCATGCACATATATACATCCGCATGTATGCATGTGTAAGTGTATGCATATACAATAATGCATGGGAGTATGTGTAGCCACATAACTATGTATGTGGTGCACTGACATTCTAATTCACGGAAGATATATCTGTGTCAACAATACTAATACCAGACTAAATTTTCATTGGTACTTCCTATATATTTTGCTTTTAAATCCCGTCACTGTCTATTTTGCCTTATAAACCTCCTTTCCTCCGAACTCCTTCATAATCTAAATAGCAGTCATCTAGTGGATGGATTCAATAGACTATAAACAACACCCTATCTTCCCTTCACTTCAAATATTTAGCCTTGTCCCAATTATAGGCAGGAAAACAGAAATATTAATAAAAATGAAATTCTTTGTAATTCTAGTATTAATAAGGGAGTGAATTGGCAGTCATTAGAGTGTGGGATTAAATCTCGCATCATATTATTTCTGGTTCTTTGAATGATGTGTTCAAATCTCAACCAAGATCAACTATGTCTTTTATCCCTTTAAAGTCAATAAATAAATTGCTCCAAAGATAATGGACTGGTGGAATTGCTAGAGAATTGGCTGTAGTGCCTTACATCATCTCTTTCAACACTTTGCATACTGAATTTCCCTGCAACATTACTGGTATCAAGCTGTATTGGTCCTACCTTTTCCTTGGATGACACCAATGTCAGTGGTATGGAGAGGGGTGACATGGTCCCTACCTTTTCCTTGGATGACACCAATGTCAGTGGTATGGAGAGGGGTGATATAGTCCCTACCTTTTCCTTGGATGACACCAGTGTCAGTGGTATGGAGAGGGGTGACATGGTCCCTACCTTTTCCTTGGATGACATCAGGGATATGGAGAGGGGTGACATGGTCCCTACCTTTCCCTTGGGTGACATCAGGGATATGGAGAGAGGAGACTTACATACATGTGTAACTGCTGGTTTTCCCCAAAAAAAAAAATTCTTCTAGCTGACATCTTACCTGGTGCAGTTTCATAGTTTCACAAGCCATATAGAGGCCCCAGATCAGACTAGTATTAATATTGACTTTTGTGTAATAAAGAACTGAGGGACTAATTAGCCCCAAGCCAACCATGATTGTGCAAAACTTTGATCAAAGAACATTTAAATATACTGTATCTGTAACTACATTATTCAATGTGTCCTCCCATTTTTAAAGCAATCAGTTTTATTTTAGGGAACACTTTGCTGCTATTTCTAGTAAGTCAAGCAGCCGCATAGAAGATTCCCTGTCATATTTATATATAATATAATAATGAAATTATTGTGTACAGTGCTCAGTACAGTGCTATGTATAGTACATAGAATAATGTACAAATGTCAGGAAAGTGAACAGTGTATGAGTCATGATATACACACAGATACATGCATGTGTGTGTATGGAGGAGGGATATCAGGTGTAGCCTTATATTGAAATGGACTTATATTTAAGTATATGCTGATGTTTTTGGGTGACAGACTTAATCTGTTACCAACCCACCCCAAACCAGCTCTGGTTCTATGAAACAAAGCAGTTGATTTTAGAGGGTTCCTATTTAAATAAAAGCCATATATGAACCATATAATGTTACTATCTTGATGAAATAATTGATAATTTTAGTAAAACACTAAAAATTTATAATTAATTAATTGAAATATAATGTATGTATTTCATTAGGAATATACAGTCAAGAAAGAGTTAATTGGTATAACACCACTACCTAGCCCTGGATACTTTTATCTGAAAATAACTTCGTCCCTTCCCCTCACTAGTTTTCGAGGCCCTAGATATTGTCTTAGCCACTGTTTTTCTTCCTCCAATTAAAAATAAATGATTAAACCATGACCTTCTCGTTTCTTTTTTGGTCCCTTTTTAATCAATGCAGCCCTCTTTATTTAAGAAAATAGAGTGTGATTTAATGGATATTTGGTTGCTATTTCTAGCAAATCCAGTGATCATGTAGAGATATCCTCATTGTTACATTCTTTTCTTTATTTAAGATGGTGGTGTGACCTGCTAAATATGGTGGATATCTATATATTACTAAAATTTTGTGATTGCTTGCTTGCTTGTATGTAATGAAATACAGCCAAAAGGATGCATAATGGAAAAATACTTTGAAAGGAAGTTGCCCTGAAATGGGAATACAAATGGAATAAAACAAGTTTCGCGTAAATCGAGGCACTGGTTCCTGAGATATGGGGTTTTCTGGGTACCGTCATAAACAAAGAGAGAGAAGGGTAGAGAGAAAGAGATAGTGATTGTGAGAGAGTAGATTGAAAGAGAGACATAGAGAGAGAGGGAGGAGACAGAAGGAGAATAGAAGCGAGAGAGCTGGTGGTGTTGTTGTGTATATATATATGTGAGTGTGTGTATGTATATGTGTGTATATGTGTGTGTGCCTATGACCAGTGTATATAGATCACAGACACCCACATATATATATGTATATATACACACACATTTATATATATATACATACACACACATATATATGGGCCTTCCAGTTTCATTTCACATTATATACATGTCTGTGTATATTTTAATTATTTAAAAATTATTTTTAAGTGAACATGATTTTTTTAAATATTTTGATGTGAACGTGACCCAACGTGTCATGGGTGGTCTAGTTCTTAATAAAAATTACTTTTAATATTTATTATTTCATTCTATATCAGCACGGGGAATTGCTCAAACTAATGTTAAGGTTTTGTTCTCAAAATAAATACTTTCAAAATCTCATAGATTCAATATTATGTGAGATAATTATGCGAGGTAAAGCCTTTACCATGAAAATATAATAGAATATATAGAGTAATGTGAAGGCTAAAGGGTTAAGCTTTGCCTTTCATCCTTACAGGGTCAATAAAATAAAATACCATTAATGCACTGGAGTCAATTTAATCTACCCCACCCCCCAAAAAAGATTTGTTGTCCTTGTGCCTAAATCAGAAACCTTTATTTCTTTCTGTTATAAAGATTAATTTTTCAACCTTTTAATCTCTTTTCTCTTCTACCAGTACCTAGAGAAGCGATTTTCAAGTTGGTTTCGTTTGATTGGAGCCGGAATCTTTTGTATTCTTCAGGTATATATATTTATTTAATATTTATTTATTTATTTATATATATATATATATATATATCATCATTTAACATGCACGTTCCCTGCTAAAAATGCCTGTATATAATTTTTAAAGCTTTATATATTTTTTTATTTTTTTTATAGCTTTCACACCTGTTTAATCCTGACTTAAATTTTTTCTTTCAAATTGAATACGCCCTTTACATACCTAAACACAAATACACACGCACACACACACACACGCACACACACACACATGTATTCACAACCTTCACCTTACTCTTTCTCATTCACTCTATGTTTCTCTTTCTCTTCTCTAACTTCTCTACTTCCACTGTTTTGTTTCTATTGTTGCTCTTCTGAATTATCACATATTTCTACTTATTACATCTGTTAAGTTTTACTTGGGCTGTCAATTTCTCATCTACTCCTCCATCATAATCATCATCATCATCATCATCATCATTGTTTTTACAGCCAATTTTTTTTATGCTTGAATTGGTTGGAAGAAACTGTTTGAAGTATTTTTTCCATTGGTTGAATGCTCTTGACATTAGCCCATACTTTATTTTAAGTATAACATACACCACTGTCATTTATCAAACAGCTACACTGCAGGATGTATTGTTTAGTGTGGGGGGGGGGGGGGGGGTCACACCTGCTTTTAAACTGTTGATATAAAAACTTGACTCACATATCACTCACACATGTATGCATGTATATATATATCATCATCATCATCATCATCATTTTTACGTTCGCTTTTCCCTGCTTGCAAGGGTGGGACGGGAACTGATTCTGGCTTGATTTCTACAGCTGGATGCCCTTCCTAACACCAACCTCATTTACAGTGAGTACTGGGTGCTTTTTTGCCGTGGCACCTCCACGACCACTTTGCAGTGGAATGATATGGACCCCAGTCTCTATCATCTCATTTCTACAGCTGAGTAAACTGGAGCAATGTGAAATAAAGTGTCTTGCTCAAGGAAACAACACATCACCCGGTCTGAGAATTGATGTGTTGTTTCCTTGAGCAAAACAAAGAGGGTGTGGTAAAATACCAGGTGGACCATAACGTACCAGAGTACTCAATACTTAGGGTAGTAGAGTGGGTAATATGAAAAGAGTCAGGACCCCGCCGGCTAGCTCCGGCCATTTTGACAGCTAGATCAGTTTGGATCTCGCTGTCAAAACAGCTGAGGCTGCTCAGCTGTCGGGGTCTTGACTCTTTCCATATATATATATATATAATTCATAGGGATATATGTATATATTTAGACATAGTCTAAATCATATATGAGTGTCGCTACCTTTCACGGTGTGGCTCAATGAAAGATTTAATTACGCAAATAATTATTAATCAGAGCTATATATAAAATTGCAAGTTTCAAGAATTATTAGATAAAATATACCCAGTCATTCTTCACCCTAGTCCGTGAAATCAACCAGATAAATAATCATTTAAACGGGGCTATAAGTTTAAAATGTAACTAAATATATATATACATATACATTATCATCATCATCATCATCATCGTTTAACGCCCAATATATATATACATATATATATATATATATACATATATATATATATACATATATATATACAGTATTTTCCGTTGTGTTGTAATATAAATATTACACACAGTAGATTGACAGCTCACGTAGAGTTTGCTCGACGGTTCCAGTTGTAGTTCCAAAAGTAATCCGGAGAAAAATAGAAAGATTTGAATGGATACAGTTTAGTTGAAAGGAATTTATTGACACGTGTTTCTATAACAGTTACATAACCTGAAAACAGCTGCTATCTACAAAGTTTTAGTTATGCAGACATTCAATATTTCAATGTTATTATTTACTGTCATTTCATCAGAATAATATTACTGAGGACCTATTTGGTTTTTATAGAGAATATTAGGAGGGAGGGGTGAAGTTGTTAGAAGAATAGTTGAAGGAGTAGTTTTTCGATAGCAGTGAGAATTCTTGGTGGCAGTGAGTAATTAGATTCCCATCTGTTGTTTTGACATTTTTATAGAATATATTATTGGTTATTTTTCTAAATCTATAGAAGGATTAGAGATAGTAAAGATATGCGTGGTTGGTTTTGTGTTTGCACTTAATTAACATTCAGACTTAAATTTTTCTTTCAAGTGTACGTATCCTTTCACCCACGCATTCACACACAAATATATTTGCACACCTCT
>OZ024740.1:71103542-71143542 GCA_964016885.1 Eledone cirrhosa
AAGCTGAAAAGGTTTTGGGAGAAACTCCATACAGTGCAGCTATTGTAAACTAGGGGTACACAATAGGTAGTATTGCAGATAAGCTAATGGAGAAAAGAGAAATTTAGTTTGGTAGATGTGCAGGGGTAGTTAGCAATAATAGCTCCAGGGAAATAAACTCTTTCCAATCCAAAGAAGGTTCCATAGAAGTAATTGATAGCTTCTGTTACCTAGGTGACATAATTAGCAGTTGAGATGAGTACTCTGAAAACATAGCTGGCAACATAAGGATTTTCTCTCCAAGTGATGGGTAGATTGATGCCTGCATACAAAATGTGATGCATGGAAATAAGATGTGGGCACTCAATATAGAGGGTATGCAATACCCTGCTGGCCACTTTTTTCTCTCTATAGGGGTATTTTACCCAATTTTCTAAGCTATTATTTTAGCAACTTCCTGTGTTTACAGTTATTTTGTGAGTCTGAGATTCCTACATTATCTATAAATTTCATAACTCCAAAAGTTTGACTCTTTGCATACAATGTTGTTTATCATCATCATCATCATCATCATCATCATCATCATCATCATCATCTTCGTTTAACATCTATCTTCCATGCTAGCATGGATTAGACAGGTTTGTCCCATTAGAAACAAGTTGGGTCAGGTGACCATGTCTCGCTCATATAGGACAGTATCTGGCTGGTTTTCTATGGCTGGATGCCCTTTCCTAGTACTAACCACATTTACAGTGTGTGGTGGGTGCTTTTGTCGTGACCCCTATACGACCACTTTACAGTGTGGGCTGGATGTTTTGTGGTACCAACATAACATACATACATACATATATATATATATATATATATATATATATATATATATATATATACACACACACACCAAATTTCCACTCATTTTTTTCTGTTTACTAAACTTCACTCACAAGGCATTGATCAACTTGTGACTACAGAAAACACTTCCCCTCAGTACCATACAGTGAAATCAAATCTGAAATCACATAGCTGCAAAGCAAACTCCTTAACCACACAGCCATGTCTGTATCTAAAAATATACTCAAAAAATTGTTAAAAACTGATTTTTCTTCTCATTCCTAAAGCAGGCTCTTATACAAAATATTAGATATCTTCTTAATTTAAAATGACCCTGATGTATTTTTTACTGTTCTTAAATTGACTTTTGCCAACAGTTTTCTTATCATGCTCTTCAAATTCTAGTGATTATATTTGTTTTAGGGCTCTTTCTTACAAATAAATATGTGATTGGTTATCTTTGATAGATTGGATGCATTGTTTCACTTTCTATTTAGCTTGAATGACAAGTTTTCTTTTACAGATGGTCTACCTGTCAATTGTTCTCCATGGACCTGCCATTTTGTTTCGGTTAAGTAAGTATTTATGAACATTGAAATCATGTAAAATACACTCTGGAGAGTGGAAAAGGTTGACAGAGAAGCCTGCAGGGAATTGAACCACACATCTCTTATATGTCTTGTTAGAAAATTTAAGCATGCAGCTAGAAGTGTAAAAAAGCTGCTTCTGTTTTCTAAAAAGTTATTGATTGGCAATCAGGAATTGTTAAATATGTACACCCAGCATACAAGAGATGCCTGGTTCAATATCCAGCAAGCATCTCTGTTTACTTTTTTCTACATCCAGCCCAATTTGTTCAATTGTTATTTATAGTTATCAACTATTATTGAGGTAACAAAAAATGTTTTCAAATTTTCCAATGCTTCATAAATCAACCAATCTTTACATACATACATACATACATACATATATATATATATATATATATATATATATATATATATATCTTCCCGTCCAAACCCATGCAAGCGTGGAACATGGACGTTAAACGATGATGATGATATATATATATATATTGATAAATTCCGACCTCACACGCTTACACCTCTCCAAGACAATGTCACTGGACCGAGACCTTTGGCGGTACTCAGTAATAGAGAAGACCCGCCTTACCTAAATACAAAGTAAAAACCTACTATAGTCAGTAGGCATCTCTATCAAAACACACCCCCGTCCCACCACCTCCACCCCACCCACACCGCCCCTTTCAATGTAAAGTTATGTTGGTCCCACAACATCCAGGCCGAAACAAATGAGATCGTGTAGGTGTCACGACAAAAAACACACAGTCCACGCTGTAAATGTGGCCGTGTAGGCAACACGGTAAAAACCTCCCAGCCCCACACTGTAAATGTGGTTGGTGTTAGGAAGGGCATCCAGCTGTAGAAAACCCGCCAGACAGTCCACGCTGTAATGTGGCCGTGTAGGCAACACGGTAAAAACCTCCCAGCCCCACACTGTAAATGTGGTTGGTGTTAGGAAGGGCATCCAACTGTAGAAAACCCGCCAGACAGTCCTATGCGAGCAAGACAACCACTCTTGCCTCAAGTGGGAAAACCCCCGTCCAAACCCATGCAAGCGTGGAACACGGACGCTAAACCTGATGATGATGATGATGATATATATATATATATATATATACATATATATATATACATATATATATATATATATATATATATATATATATATATGGAGGCACATGGCTTAGTGGTTAGAGCATTGGCCTTGCAATCGAAAGGTTGTGAGAACCACTGCACTAGACTAACTGGTGTCAGTTTGAGACAAAGAAAAACTGAACACCCATGTACCACAAAGTCAGCTAGGTAGATACCGGTAAAGTAATGTAAAATAAGAGAAACTTCACAAGCATCTTACCCTAGGGGTAGAGTCTTAGTTAAGCAACCTAAAACTAGAGGGCTCAATAAAAATTCCCCTTACTGCAGTTTCATGAACAAAAGAACAGAACTGACCACCATTGATTTATTGTAAAGATTTGAATTATTAAAGAACATCAACCACTGGTGAAGTCATTCTTCCCCTTCTTTTCAAATTTATCTTACTGTACCAAGGAATTCCCTTCATTTTCTACTATATATATATATATTTGAACAAGTATGTTTAGAAAGTGGCAAGCAGAGTTTGAAAATTTCAATAAAGGACTTTGCCGTAAATTTTTGACTAAATGAATAATCTAATAATAAGAGGTATGGGTTCAACTCCCATGTATGCTGATGCCCATCTTTTTTCATTCAGTGAGTTTATATGCCCCATTATTATTAGACTCGGTGCTTTTTATCATGGCATCAAAACAACCACTTAACTGGGTGAACTGGGTGCTTTTTGTCATGTCACCAGCATGATCACTTTACAGGGTGACGACACTTTTTGTCGTGGCAATGGTATTGTGGAAGATCAGATGTAGAGTCTGTTCAGCTTTCATATTTGAATGTA
This sequence comes from Eledone cirrhosa, assembly GCA_964016885.1. Lineage (NCBI taxonomy): Eukaryota > Metazoa > Mollusca > Cephalopoda > Octopoda > Eledonidae > Eledone > Eledone cirrhosa. The sequence goes on from OZ024740.1 coordinate 71,106,867, forward strand.
TGGAATGGACAGGCAAGGTGTATCAGGGGTGATCGTTTGGAGTGGGGGTGGAAAGTAAGCAAGTTTGACATCAACATAAAAATGATGATAAAATGTTAATTCATTCCATAATTTTTTATTTTTACTGAAGTTAAAACTTGTTGGATACAATAAGCATTTTATTATCTATTTTTAAGTTAACATAATATGAAAACAACACGACAAACAAGAACTAAGATATATCACCTTTCTCAACCAAGCATTAATAATAGACAGTGAATTGGCTGAGTCATTAGGATAGTATTTGTTCTGGCTCATTGCCCTCTATGTTTAAATTCTATGAAGGTCAACTTTGACTTTAATCCTTTAGAGTTAATAAAATAAAGTCTTGGAAGAAGATTGTTAATGTGTCATATGAAATGTCTTCCATTAATTGTCCCAGCTCTTTGTGTTCTAAGTTTGAATTCCACAGTGACCTACTTGGCTAGTAGACTTAAGCTGTTATCCTGTTTAACACCACCTAGTACTTGGCTGGTAGACTTAAGCTGTTATCCTGTTTAACACCACCTAGTACTTGGCTGGTAGACTTAATCTGTTATCCTGTTTAACACCACCTAGTACTTGGCTGGTAGACTTAATATGTTATCCTGTTTAACACCACCTAGCACTTGGCTGGTAGACTTAATCTGTTATCCTGTTTAACACCACCTAGCACTTGGCTGGTAGACTTAAGCTCTTATCCTGTTTAACACCACATAGTACTTGGCTGGTAGACTTAAGCTGTTATCCTGTTTAACACTACCTAGCACTTGGCTGGTAGACTTAAGCTGTTATCCTGTTTAACATCACCTAGCACTTGGCTGGTAGACTTAAGCTGTTATCCTGTTTAACATCACCTAGCACTTGGCTGGTAGACTTAAGCTGTTATCCTGTTTAACATCACCTAGCACTTGGCTGGTAGACTTAAGCTGTTATCCTGTTTAACACCACCTTATACTTGGCTGGTAGACTTAAGCTGTTATCCTGTTTAACACCACCTTATACTTGGCTGGTAGACTTAAGCTGTTATCCTGTTTAACATCACCTAGCACTTGGCTGGTAGACTTAAGCTGTTATCCTGTTTAACATCACCTAGCACTTGGCTGGTAGACTTCAGCTGTTATCCTGTTTAACACTACCTAGCACTTGGCTGGTAGACTTAATCAGGTTATCCTGTTTAACACCACCTAGTACTTCGCTGGTAGACTTAATCTGTTATCCTGTTTAACACCACCTAGTACTTGGCTGGTAGACTTAAACTGTTATCCTGTTTAACACCACCTGGCACTTGGCTGGTAGACTTAAGCTGTTATCCTGTTTAACATGACCTAGCACTTGGCTGGTAGACTTAATCTGTTATCCTGTTTAACACCACCTAGTACTTCGCTGGTAGACTTAATCTGTTATCCTGTTTAACATCACCTAGCACTTGGCTGGTAGACTTAAGCTGTTATCCTGTTTAACATCACCTAGCACTTGGCTGGTAGACTTAAGCTGTTATCCTGTTTAACATCACCTAGCACTTGGCTGGTAGACTTAAGCTGTTATCCTGTTTAACATCACCTAGCACTTGGCTGGTAGACTTAAGCTGTTATCTTGTTTAACACCACCTAGTACTTGGCTGGTAGACTTAATCTGTTATCCTGTTTAACACCACCTTATACTTGGCTGGTAGACTTAAGCTGTTATCCTGTTTAACACCACCTTATACTTGGCTGGTAGACTTAATCTGTTATCCTGTTTAACACCACCTAGCACTTGGCTGGTAGACTTAAGCTGTTATCCTATTTAACACCACCTAGTACTTCGCTGGTAGACTTAATCTGTTATCCTGTTTAACACCACCTAGTACTTGGCTGGTAGACTTAAACTGTTATCCTGTTTAACATCACCTAGCACTTGGCTGGTAGACTTAAGCTGTTATCCTGTTTAACACTACCTAGCACTTGGCTGGTAGACTTAATCTGTTATCCTGTTTAACACCACCTAGTACTTCGCTGGTAGACTTAATCTGTTATCCTGTTTAACACCACCTAGTACTTGGCTGGTAGACTTAAACTGTTATCCTGTTTAACACCACCTGGCACTTGGCTGGTAGACTTAAGCTGTTATCCTGTTTAACACTACCTAGCACTTGGCTGGTAGACTTAAGCTGTTATCCTGTTTAACACCACCTAGCACTTGGCTGGTAGACTTAAGCTGTTATCCTGTTTAACATCACCTAGCACTTGGCTGGTAGACTTAAGCTGTTATCCTGTTTAACATCACCTAGCACTTGGCTGGTAGACTTAAGCTGTTATCCTGTTTAACATCACCTAGCACTTGGCTGGTAGACTTAAGCTGTTATCCTGTTTAACATCACCTAGCACTTGGCTGGTAGACTTAAGCTGTTATCCTGTTTAACATCACCTAGCACTTGGCTGGTAGACATAAGCTGTTATCCTGTTTAACATCACCTAGCACTTGGCTGGTAGACTTAAGCTGTTACCCTGTTGAACACCACCTAGTACTTGGCTGGTAGACTTAAGCTGTTATCCTGTTTAACACCACCTTATACTTGGCTGGTAGACTTAATCTGTTATCCTATTTAACACTACCTAGTACTTGGCTGGTAGACTTAATCTGTTATCCTGTTTAACACTACCTAGCACTTGGCTGGTAGACTTAAGCTGTTATCCTGTTTAACATCACCTAGCACTTGGCTGGTAGACTTAATCTGTTATCCTGTTTAACATCACCTAGCACTTGGCTGGTAGACTAAGTCTGTTATCCTGTTTAACACTACCTAGCACTTGGCTGGTAGACTTAAGCTGTTATCCTGTTTAACATCACCTAGCACTTGGCTGGTAGACTTAAGCTGTTATCCTGTTTAACACCACCTAGCACTTGGCTGGTAGACTTAAGCTGTTACCCTGTTTAACACCACCTAGTACTTGGCTGGTAGACTTAAGCTGTTATCCTGTTTAACACCACCTAGTACTTGGCTGGTAGACTTAAGCTGTTATCCTGTTTAACACCACCTTATACTTGGCTGGTAGACTTAAGCTGTTATCCTGTTTAACACCACCTTATACTTGGCTGGTAGACTTAATCTGTTATCCTGTTAAACACCACCTAGCACTTGGCTGGTAGACTTAAGCTGTTATCCTGTTTAACACCACCTAGTACTTCGCTGGTAGACTTAATCTGTTATCCTGTTTAACACCACCTAGTACTTGGCTGGTAGACTTAAGCTGTTATCCTGTTTAACACCACCTAGCACTTGGCTGGTAGACTTAAGCTGTTATCCTGTTTAACATCACCTAGCACTTGGCTGGTAGACTTAAGCTGTTATCCTGTTTAACATCACCTAGCACTTGGCTGGTAGACTTAAGCTGTTATCCTGTTTAACACCACCTAGCACTTGGCTGGTAGACTTAAGCTGTTATCCTGTTTAACACCACCTAGCACTTGGCTGGTAGACTTAAGCTGTTATCCTGTTTAACACCACCTAGTACTTGGCTGGTAGACTTAAGCTGTTATCCTGTTTAACATCACCTAGCACTTGGCTGGTAGACTTAAGCTGTTATCCTGTTTAACACCACCTAGTACTTGGCTGGTAGACTTAAGCTGTTATCCTGTTTAACACCACCTAGCACTTGGCTGGTAGACTTAAGCTGTTATCCTGTTTAACACCACCTAGCACTTGGCTGGTAGACTTAAGCTGTTATCCTGTTTAACATCACCTAACACTTGGCTGGTAGACTTAAGCTGTTATCCTGTTTAACATCACCTAGCACTTGGCTGGTAGACTTAAGCTGTTATCCTGTTTAACATCACCTAGTACTTGACTGGTAGACTTAAGCTGTTATCCTGTTTAACATCACCTAGCACTTGGCTGGTAGACTTAAGCTGTTATCCTGTTTAACATCACCTAGCACTTGGCTGGTAGACTTAAGCTGTTATCCTGTTTAACACCACCTAGCACTTGGCTGGTAGACTTAAGCTGTTATCCTGTTTAACACCACCTAGCACTTGGCTGGTAGACTTAAGCTGTTATCCTGTTTAACACCACCTAGCACTTGGCTGGTAGACTTAAGCTGTTATCCTGTTTAACACCACCTAGTACTTCGCTGGTAGACTTAATCTGTTATCCTGTTTAACACCACCTAGTACTTGGCTGGTAGACTTAAACTGTTATCCTGTTTAACATCACCTAGCACTTGGCTGGTAGACTTAAGCTGTTATCCTGTTTAACACCACCTAGCACTTGGCTGGTAGACTTAAGCTGTTATCCTGTTTAACATCACCTAGCACTTGGCTGGTAGGCTTAAGCTGTTATCCTGTTTAACACCACCTAGCACTTGGCTGGTAGACTTAAGCTGTTATCCTGTTTAACATCACCTAGCACTTGGCTGGTAGACTTAAGCTGTTATCCTGTTTAACATCACCTAGCACTTGGCTGGTAGACTTAAGCTGTTATCCTGTTTAACACCACCTAGCACTTGGCTGGTAGACTTAAGCTGTTATCCTGTTTAACACCACCTAGCACTTGGCTGGTAGACGTAAGCTGTTATCCTGTTTAACACCACCTAGTACTTGGCTGGTAGACTTAAGCTGTTATCCTGTTTAACATCACCTAGCACTTGGCTGGTAGACTTAAGCTGTTATCCTGTTTAACACCACCTAGCACTTGGCTGGTAGACTTAAGCTGTTATCCTGTTTAACATCACCTAGCACTTGGCTGGTAGACTTAAGCTGTTATCCTGTTTAACACCACCTAGTACTTGGCTGGTAGACTTAAGCTGTTATCCTGTTTAACACCACCTAGTACTTGGCTGGTAGACTTAAGCTGTTATCCTGTTTAACATCACCTAGCACTTGGCTGGTAGACTTAAGCTGTTATCCTGTTTAACATCACCTAGCACTTGGCTGGTAGACTTAAGCTGTTATCCTGTTTAACACCACCTAGCACTTGGCTGGTAGACTTAATCTGTTATCCTGTTTAACATCACCTATTACTTGGCTGGTAGACTTAAGCTGTTATCCTGTTTAACATCACCTAGCACTTGGCTGGTAGACTTAAGCTGTTATCCTGTTTAACATCACCTAGCACTTGGCTGGTAGACTTAAGCTGTTATCCTGTTTAACATCACCTAGTACTTGGCTGGTAGACTTAAGCTGTTATCCTGTTTAACATCACCTAGTACTTGACTGGTAGACTTAAGCTGTTATCCTGTTTAACACCACCTAGTACTTGGCTGGTAGACTTAAGCTGTTATCCTGTTTAACATCACCTAGTACTTGGCTGGTAGACTTAAACTGTTATCCTGTTTAACACCACCTAGCACTTGGCTGGTAGACTTAAGCTGTTATCCTGTTTAACACCACCTAGCACTTGGCTGGTAGACTTAAGCTGTTATCCTGTTTAACATCACCTAGTACTTGACTGGTAGACTTAAGCTGTTATCCTGTTTAACATCATCTAGCACTTGGCTGGTAGACTTAAGCTGTTATCCTGTTTAACATCACCTAGCACTTGGCTGGTAGACTTAAGCTGTTATCCTGTTTAACACCACCTAGCACTTGGCTGGTAGACTTAAGCTGTTATCCTGTTTAACACCACCTAGCACTTGGCTGGTAGACTTAAGCTGTTATCCTGTTTAACATCACCTATTACTTGGCTGGTAGACTTAAGCTGTTATCCTGTTTAACATCACCTAGCACTTGGCTGGTAGACTTAAGATGTTATCCTGTTTAACATCACCTAGCACTTGGCTGGTAGACTTAAGCTGTTATCCTGTTTAACATCACCTAGCACTTGGCTGGTAGACTTAAGCTGTTATCCTGTTTAACATCACCTAGTACTTGACTGGTAGACTTAAGCTGTTATCCTGTTTAACACCACCTAGTACTTGGCTGGTAGACTTAAGCTGTTATCCTGTTTAACATCACCTAGTACTTGGCTGGTAGACTTAAGCTGTTATCCTGTTTAACATCACCTAGTACTTGACTGGTAGACTTAAGCTGTTATCCTGTTTAACACCACCTAGTACTTGGCTGGTAGACTTAAGCTGTTATCCTGTTTAACATCACCTAGTACTTGGCTGGTAGACTTAAACTGTTATCCTGTTTAACACCACCTAGTACTTGACTGGTATACTTAAGCTGTTATCCTGTTTAACATCACCTAGCACTTGGCTGGTAGACTTAAGCTATTACTCTGTTTAGGTGCTTTAATAAAGTTCACCCAATTGCAAGTATTTTGGCCAAGTATCCAGTTTGAGTATACCTTCCTTATTTATGAGTCTTGGGGACACTGGGAGGGATCTTAAGTACTGCCCTTTCCTCTGACTAAACATGAATTTTTTTCTTTCTTTATCTGATAGAATATAAAAATAATAATGTATGTCACCTCTCTCAACTAACCAATTGGTACCATAGCATTAATGATTATTTCTTTTTAACATTGGCACAAGGCCAGTCATTTATGAGAAGACAAAAATCGATTGTATCAACCCTTATACTTAACTGATGCTTTATTTTATCAATCGTGGAAAGATTAAAGGTAAATATGACCTTGGTGGGATTTGAACACAGAACTGAAAGAGACGTAACTAGATGCTGCAAACTATTTTGTCTGATGCTCTAACGATTCTGCCATTCCACTGCCATTGCAACATTAATAATTGTTTCTACTTTTGGCACAAGGCCAGCAATTACCCAGTGCATTACTGGTACTTTATTTTATCGACCCCATAAGGATGAAAGGCAAAGTTAACCTCGGCGGGATTTGAACTCAGAATGGCAAGGGCCGTAACTCTATGCGTCAAAGCATGACGGCCGACCGTCTACCAATACTGCCAATCTACATTAATAATGACCTTATTCAGCACCCACATCGCACATTAATTATAATCTATTGCTATTACTATTAAATTCATGCTTCCTTTCCCTGGATGTTTGTATTCATGCATCGACCAATTAAACATACAATGAAGCTCATTCAACCCAGTTAGTGAAATCTAAGTAGTTTTATTACATATTACACACAAAGTCTCTATTAAATACCATGTTCTAGTTTCTGAGGCACTCCTTTTTCCCCAAAAAAAACTTTGTTTTCACTTCCAAACAATACATTTTCTTTGACCCATGCTAGTATGCACATATATTTGTGTGTGTGTAAATGTGTAAATATGTATATGTGTGTGTAAATGTGTAAGTGTGTGTGTATATATATTTATATTTACATGCATGTATGTTAAATGATTATATATATAATCATTTAACATACATGCATGTAAATATATATATACGTGCATACTTGTATATATGTATGTATGTGTGTTTATTGGTTGGTTCTTTTTATTCATGTTTTGAGCCACACCAAAGTTCAATTGAGCAATTAATAATCCGGTGATTTCAAGAGCTGTGGGGGCGTTGGTGGTGGCAGTGGTAGTGGTGGTGGTGTTTGGTGTTTGTACTTTTTTATCGACCTTGAGGCAAAGTTGACCTTGATGGGATTTTGAACTCAGTGAGCAGAGAGGCCAAACGAATACCACAAAGCATTTTAAACTACATTCTAATGACTGCAAATTCGTCTATATATATATATATATATATATATATATATGGACGAGAATGCAAGCACTCCTCCTTGTTTCGGCCCAGGATGGCTAACATAACCCCCCCCCCCCGCGCCCCACCGCTCCCACCCTCCAAACACAATCCAAAACTTCAGAGTTGGTACCATGAATGTAGGTACCTTAAAGGGTCGCTCTAACGAGGTTGTAGAAATGCTTGAACGTAAGGAGGTCGATGTTTGTTGTATTCAAGAGACCAGGTGGAGGGGAGGGTCGGCTAGATTCATCGTGGGTAAAGAACGATGCTATAAGCTTTTCTGGGTGGGAAATGACAATGGGTTGGGTGGGGTAGGAATCATGGTAGCAGAAAAGTGGGCAGATAAGATAATAGACGTAAATAGAGTGAACGACAGAATAATTAAAATAAGACTTGTCCTCAATAAAACTACGGTGACAGTAATATCTGCGTACGCACCCCAATCCGGACTGCCCCGCGCTATAAAAGACAAATTCTACGAGACACTGATGCTCGCTACCTCCCAAATAACCGACAGTGACTATATAGTTATTGCAGGCGACCTAAATGGTCACGTTGGACAACATTGTGACGGCTATGACGGAATCCATGGAGGCTATGGGTTCGGTACTAGAAATGAGGAAGGCTCCAGAATCCTGGAATTCTGCGACGCAAATAACTTAACTATCTGTAACACTAACTTCAAAAAACGAGACAATCACTTGATCACCTATAGATCGGGGGAACACACAAGCCAGGTAGATTATATCCTTACCAGAAGACGTGACAGAGTGTCTGTTGTTAACACTAAATCCCACCCCCATGAAGAATTCACCTCCCAACATAGACTGATAATTAGCGACCTCATAGTCAGGACGAGACGTACTAGACAGCGGAAGAGGACTATCCTCAGGAGAAAAATATGGAAGCTAAAGGACCCCATAGCCAGAAATAAATTTCAAAGCATATTACTTGACGCTTTCGACAGTAAGGAAGAGCAATTAGAGTCGTATAATATAGAGGAACAGTGGGAATTCCTGAGAGCAAACCTGCTGACGGCGGCAGACGAAGTCTGTGGTTGGAGCAGGCCTGTAGGTAGGAGGAGAGTAACATGGTGGTGGAACAGTAAGGTGGAGGAGTCAATTAAGGCCAAAAAGCAGGCTTGGAAAGTATGGCGGGATGGGGGAAGTAGAGAAGACTATCAATTGGCCAGGAGGGAAGCTAGGAGACAAGTGTACTTCGCAAGAAGGGAAGCAGAGGAAAGAAAGTTCAAGCATGTTCTACAACGTGAGGTGTTCAGGATTGCCAGGCAATGTGTCAAGGAAAACCGTGATATTGTCGGGGAGAAGTGTGTACTTAACGATGATGGCATACTTGCCATCACCGACGCTGATAAGAAGGTAGCTTGGAAGTGTCACTACGAAAGGCTTCTAAATGAGGAGAACAAATGGGAGAAAGACAGTCTCCCCCAGATCGATCCAATAGAGGGACCAGCAGTGTTAGTTGAAGGTAGTATAATAAGTAAGGCAATCAAAGATATGAAGACGGGTAAGGCGGCTGGGCCTTCGGAAATAGTTGCTGAGATGCTGAAGGCATCTGGTTCGGTGGGACACACCATGGTCACCCGGATAGTTAACCAAGTCGTACAGAATGGGGTTGTTCCGAAGGAATGGCGTAGCAGCATCATCGTTAACTGCTATAAGGGAAAAGGAGATGCCCTAGATAGGAGTAACTATAGAGGCATTAAATTAATCGACCAGGTCATGAAGGTCACGGAAAAAGTAATAGCGCAACTAATCAGAGAGAGAATTGATCTAGATGAAATGCAGTTCGGGTTTGTGTCAGGCAAAAGTACCACAGACGCTCTTTTCATTGTACGACAACTACAGGAGAAGTACCTAGCTAAAAGTAGACCCCTATACTTAGCTTTCGTCGACTTGGAGAAAGCCTTCGACAGAGTCCCCCGTTCCATTATCTGGTGGTCTCTTAGAAAACTAGGTGTTGACGAATGGCTTGTGAGAGCTATACAAGCCATGTATAAAGAAACAGTCAGTAAGGTTAGAATTAACAACGAATATAGTGAAGAGTTTAGCGTAAAAGTTGGTGACCATCAGGGCTCTGTTCTTAGCCCCCTACTATTTATTATTGCCCTTCAGGCTATAACAGAGGAGTTCAAGACCGGCTGCCCATGGGAACTCCTATACGCAGATGATCTAACGCTCATAGCTGAATCAATGACCGAACTAGAGAAGAAATTCCAAACGTGGAAGCACGGCCTAGAATCAAAAGGCCTTAAAATTAACCTGGCTAAGACTAAAGTTCTAGTTTGTAGGAAAGAAAATAAGGCGGCGGTCCCATCGGGGAAATGGCCATGCTCAGTGTGTAGGAAAGGCGTAGGTAGAAACTCCATTTTATGTCCCAAATGCAAAGTATGGGTGCATAAAAGATGTAGTGGGATCACAGGTAAGCTAACTAAGAACATAGATTTTACATGTGGCCGGTGCTCTGGTGCAATAAGTAGCAGCAAGTGCCCACAAAATACTAGCTCCTTCAACTGCGCAGAGGGTTCTATAGAAATAGTGGACAGCTTCCGTTATCTGGGTGACAAAATCAGCAGTGGGGGAGGGTGCTCTGAAAGTACAGTAGCTAGAGTCAGAACTGGATGGAAAAAGTTCAGAGAGCTTATACCACTATTAGCCGCTAGAGGGTTCTCCCTAAAAATGAAAGGCAGGTTATACGATGCCTGCATACGAACAGCAATGCTGCATGGCAGTGAGACCTGGGCATTGTGTGCAGAGGATATACGCAGACTAGAGAGGAACGAAGCTTGCATGCTCCGCTGGATGTGCAATAGTAATATACGTGAACGGCAAAGCATAAACGAACTAAGGAAAAAATTAGAAATAAGAGGGATCAGATGTTGTTTACTCGAGAGAAGGCTACGTTGGTACGGTCACGTGATGCACATGAAAGACGACAGCTGTATAACAAAGTGCAGGGCAATAAAGATAGACGGTAGCCACGGAGTAGGCAGACCCAGAAAAACATGGGACGAGCTGATAAATTCCGACCTCACACGCTTACACCTCTCCAAGACAATGTCACTGGACCGAGACCTTTGGCGGTACTCAGTAATAGAGAAGACCCGCCTTACCTAAATACAAAGTAAAAACCTACTACAGTCAGTAGGCATCTCTATCAAAACACACCCCCGTCCCACCACCTCCACCCCACCCACACCGGCCCTTTCAATGTAAAGTTATGTTGGTCCCACAACATCCAGGCCGAAACAAATGAGATCATGTAGGTGTCACGACAAAAAACACACAGTCCACGCTGTAAATGTGGCCGTGTAGGCAACACGGTAAAAACCTCCCAGCCCCACACTGTAAATGTGGTTGGTGTTAGGAAGGGCATCCAGCTGTAGAAAACCCGCCAGACAGTCCACGCTGTAATGTGGCCGTGTAGGCAACACGGTAAAAACCTCCCAGCCCCACACTGTAAATGTGGTTGGTGTTAGGAAGGGCATCCAACTGTAGAAAACCCGCCAGACAGTCCTATGCGAGCAAGACAATCACTCTTGCCTCAAGTGGGAAAACCCCCGTCCAAACCCATGCAAGCGTGGAACACGGACGCTAAACCTGATGATGATGATGATGATGATGATGATGTATGTATGTATGTATGTATATATATATCTTTATATATATATATATATATATATATACGCATACATACATACTCATATATATATATATATATATACTAAGAGTGAGAAATGAAATTTTGTTTCATTCTATTCCACTTATCGTTTTCGGTGTGCCCGGCCGACTGAACTCACTCGATATGCAAATTAGGCTGCTCAGCCATTAATATACATAAGGAAAGTATGGGTGCATAAAAGATGTAATAGGATCACAGGTAAGCTAACTAAGAATATAGATTTTATATGTGGCCGGTGCTCTGGTGCAATAAGTAGCAGCAAGTCCCCACAGAATACTATCTCATTCAATTGCACAGATGGTTCTATAGAAATAGTGGACACCTTCCGTTACCTGGGTGACAAAATCAGCAGTGGGGGAGGGTGCTCTGAAAGTGTGGTTAGAAAAAGCTATCTCACTTACCGCTTTTCACAGGCGCCGCTAAATTCCACTGCAGGTACTCCTCTTCCACGTGCGTCCGACTGCTTAACACCGGGAGCTGCCCAAAACGCGTCCTCACCGTATGCTGGTCACCACTAGAGAGAGGCCCTCTCCTGGCCCTTCCGGTCGAGCATCCTTCCGGTCAAAGACCCCTTCCGGTCGAGCACCCCGCCCCCGGCCACCGCACGCCACACCATACCCACACTCCCCCCTGATCTCAAGGATCAATTTCCCCCTCGTCCCTCTGCATATGAAAGTCTGCCGTCCAGGTCGGTGGTCTACGACTTCGTTGCGATCTTCGTAGTATTGGGGCAGGGCTCTGGGTTTCCACCTCATCTTGGGTTTCCTCTTCCTCGGAGTCCGTCGATACAGTGATTCTTCTTACATCCAGGACATGACGTGGTACCCCGTCCACGGACACATTGTTCTTTGAATTTACGGCCGTCACCGTTCCCCTTCCCCATTGAGATGTGCACCGTGCATCTGGGGGCTTAACCCAGACTTCTTCGTCCACCTGCACGAATGCACTCTCTCTCCCACTGGCCGTTGTGGTGGCGTGCACGGGTGCCGCCACTCGTATTTGAATACTGCTCTATGTGGCACCGATTCCTCGACCTGTCCAACCCGAGGGGACATATTGTACCAGAACACTGCCTCCATTGGTGAGATATGGCCCCGCTCCGCCATTGCCTTGATCGTCCGGTGGTGTCGCTCCACGATTCCATTCCCGCTCGGCCTGTGCGCCGCTCTGAAGAAACGGTCCACCTTCCATCCATCGAGCATCCCCCTCAGTGCCTCCGAGCGGAACGCTGCGCTGTTGTCCATCAGCAGTTCATCCACAGGGCCCCGCTCCAAGAACACCTCTCTCAACGTCCGCACGATTTCCTCGGCCGTTCCGGTCTTCATCTCCCTCCATATCGCCACTCGACCTGGTCCACAGTCGACCATCGAGAGGTACGTTCCCTGCCGGTAGTGCGTCACATCCACCGCTAATCGCTTCCAGTCGCGATCCACCGGGAGGCTTCCCGTTTCGTGTACACCCGGGGCAGGATCAATGGACTGACATCGGACGCAGCCTCTAACCACCCCCCGAACACTGTGTCTGCTAACGTCCGAGTTGATTCTCCTGGCTAGGAACAGGCTCCTATCCACCCCCATGTGGTGCATGTCATGCAACCCCTTCAGGTCTAACTCGGTCAGCCGACACACGGCAGCTATCTCATCCTCTACCTCCTCCGGCGCTTCCATCCAGGCTTTCTTCACTCTAGTTAAGATGTCCGCCCTATTTTTCTCTGAAGGCACGAACACTACGCTCAGCTTCAGGTCGAACTCGGTGGCCAGCTCTCCTAACGTTCCCAGGTGGCGCTTTATCAGCATCTCCGCCGCGCCTCTCGTTCGCTCTCTCTTCTCACTGGTGAGCACTGATCTTACCCATCCGAGTACGGTAGCCGAGTCGGTGCGTATCTCGATGGTGCGCAGCCCCCACCGCAGGGCGAGGTTCACCCCTCTCAACACCGCGTCCAGCTCGGCCACATTGATGTGGCTGCAGTCGTCCTTCTTTCTAAGCCAGGCTGCATGCTCGACCTCAATACCTCCTATCTCCAACGTGACACCCAGCGCTATGCTGCTGGCATCGCACCATACGGTCCTGCCCCGTGATTTGGGAACGTACCAGCGTCCCCGCACTGGATCGTCGGCCTTCACCCTCCCCACGATCTCCTGCATCATGGCCACCGTTCTCTCTCCCACTCTGTCACTCCAAGTCACCCCTCCCGCTCGTCTCTTGACATAGCTGCATGCCGTCCGGAGCCACCCAGCGATCGGGTAGTGACCCACCAGCTTTCCACACACCGAGAAAAGCTCCCGCCTATTCATACTTGGGCCCAGTTCCGGAACTTCATTTCCCCTCTGGAACACCAAAACGCCCGTCTTATCTCGCCGTAGCCTAAGTCCCAGCGCGGCTCCTCCCTCCAATGCTTCTGATGGCTTCGCAGTCAGTCCATACCTCCGCAAATGGCTCGTGACCTCCGCCGTCGACACCACCGACTCGTCCACTAGGATGTCGTCAATGTAGGAGTTAGTAGCCCTCTTTATCTTGTCGGCCCTCCCCAGAGCGGTCTTGAGGACCGCCGCCATGATCTTCGGTGCGGATCTCAGCCCGAAACCGAGCCTGGTCAGGCAATATGTCCGGCCCTTATACCTGACCAGCTGATACCGCCAGAGCTTCTCATCTATATGCAACTGCAAGTACGCCGACTTTAGATCCACGATCGCTGAACCCCCGTCATGCGTATCCACTCACGCAGGGTTTCCCCACAGACATCCGTGACCTTGCCACCCGTGTGGCATGACACGTGCTCGTTCAGATCTCGATAGTCCAGCACCGGCCTCACCTTGCTCTTCGTGGGTTGCACCACCGCCATCAACGGCAATACTCCGCACTTCACCTCCTCCTTCCATGGAAGCAGTATGCCCTCTTCGATCCATCTCTCTACTTCTCGCTCGAACTCACCCCTAGCGTTTCCCTTCAATGTGTGTTGATAGCAGCCCACTTTGGTCTTCAGTGTTGGTGGTTCTCCCTTCCAGTGCCACTCAACAACCCATCGCTGCCCATCAAACACGGCCTTGAAGTCCTTGTCCTGTACAGTGTAAGCGGGGTATTGCTCCTCGTGGGCCTTCTGGTTCTCATGACGTGCACTCACAGCGCATACCGATGCAGCGGCGCCAAACGACACACCGACATTGTTCACCGTGACGCCCCCTAGACGGCCAATCGCGTCCATGCCCATAACCACGCCGATCCCATCCACCACACTGTCTACCACGATGGCGGAAAACCTTATCGTCCTTCCCCGTACCGCTATTTCCATCTCGCTGCGACCTCGGCATTCAATTTTCCTGCCGTCGACTGCCCTTACGCTGCTCTTCCCTCCCCACCTCTGCGCCACCCCCGCGGTCACCAGTGTCGTCGTACAGCCCGTATCCACGAGGGCTCGCTGTGGCTTCCCCCTCACGAAGACTTCCACCACGGGCAGCGCCGCTACTCGTAAGGGGCAACTACCGGCGCAGTAGTTCCCCTTGGACCGTTTCCCTGGTCGCAGTTAGTAGCGATGTGGCCTGGTCGCTTGCACCGGTAGCAAATTATATCCGGCTTCGACTCTCTACAGTCTCTAGCCATATGCAGGCCATGACACCTAAAACAGCGGCCCTCAAATTCTCGCAAACGGCCGCGTGCCGAGGTTGCCTCCCTTTGACCATTTTGCTGCCAGGTGTCCTGCGCCTCCGTAGTCGCTATCGCCGCGACACTCTTTTTGGCATCTTCCGCTACAATCCGGGCTTGTTCCACCAGTGAACGCATTTCCATCTCCTTGTACCCTGGGACTTGCTGCAGTTTCACCGCTATGTCGTCCGGAAATCCATTGATGAATGCCAACCGCACTGTGCGTTCGCATTCCGCCTGGTAACCCGCCAACATAGCCAACCGCCTTATTTCCGCTGCGAAAATGTCGACGCGCTCACCATTCCACCTGATTCTCGCCAGTTTAGCAAAAGCCGCCAACGGTCCCTCGGCGAATGCATCCATCAGACGCCTCTCAATCTTCTGCACATCTCTTTGGCTGTGCTCGTCCAACTCAAGGAAGAGTACCAACGCGTCGCCCTTGAGGTACAATGCAATGAGACCGGCCACGTCTTCTATCTTCTGCAAGCCCGCGACCAGCCGAACCTTCCGCAGCCAAGCGACAACATCACCTTCCCCGGTGAATGGCCTGATAGCTTCGTTCATCCGTAGTCTTGTCGCCATCTTCTGATTTGTTTTGCGGCAAGTGTTTTCTTTTTTTTTTTTTTTTTTTTTTTTCAGTCGCCGAAATAGCTTGTGGTTAGAAAAAGCTATCTCACTTACCGCTTTACACAGGCGCCGCTAAATTCCACTGCAGGTACTCCTCTTCCACGTGCGTCCGACTGCTTAACACCGGGAGCTGCCCAAAACGCGTCCTCACCGTATGCTGGTCACCACTAGAGAGAGGCCCTCTCCTGGCCCTTCCGGTCGAGCACTCAAAAACCCCCTTCCGGTCGAGCACGCCACACCATACCCACAGAAAGTACAGTAGCTAGAGTCAGAACAGGATGGAAAAAGTTCAGAGAGCTTATACCACTATTGGCTGCTAAAGGGTTCTCTCTAAAAATGAAAGGCAGGCTGTATGATGCCTGCATACGAACAGCAATGTTACATGACAGTGGGACCTGGGCATTGTGTGCAGAGGATATACGCAGACTGGAGAGGAACGAAGCTTGCATGCTCCGCTGGATGTGTAATAGTAATATAAGTGAACGGCAAAGCATCAACGAACTAAGGGAGAAATTAGGAATAAGAGGGATCAGATGTTGTTTACTCGAGAGAAGACTACGTTGGTACGGTCACGTGATGCGCATGAAAGACGACAGCTGTATCAAAAAGTGCAGGGCGATAAAAATAGACAGTAGCCACGGAGTAGGCAGACCCAGAAAAACCTGGGACGACTTGATAAATTCCGACCTCACACACTTACACCTCTCCAAGACAATGTCACTGGACCGAGATCTTTGGCGCTACACAGTTATACAGAAGACCCGCCTTGCCTAAGTACAAAGTGAAACCTACAGTCAGTAGGCACCTCTAACAAAAATACACCCCTGTCCCACTACCCCCACCTCATCCACCCCCTTCAATGTTGGTACCACAACATCGAATCCGAAACAAATGAGGTCGTGTAGGTGTCACAACAAAAAAACACACAGTCCACGCTGTAATGTGACCGTGTAGGTAACACGGTAAAAACCTCCCAGTCCACACTGTAAATGTGGTTGGTGTTAGGAAGGGCATCCAGCCGTAGAAAACCCGCCAGACAGTCCTATACAAGCAGGACAACCAATCTTACCTCAAGTGGGAAAACTCCCGTCCAAACCCATGCAAGCGTGGAGGATGGACGTTAAATGATGATGATGATGATGATGATGATGATGATATGTATATGTGTATATATATATATGCGTATATGTGTTTGTTATATGTATGTATATCTATACATATATATAAAAGTAAAATGGTCTGTGTGTGTGCGTGTGTCCTCATTTTTGCACCATCAAGGAAGCACCAGAGATGTTGCACCCTCAGCGCGTGTTTGGGCATCATCAGCCACGGCATGCCCAGCCCTCCACGCAATGGGTGTTGACAGCAGATGGATCGTCTGACCATGGGAGCACGTCCCTTCCATAAAAAGCGGAAGAGGAGGCACTCCATTTTTGTCAGAGTTGGGCCGGGGCAAGGCACAACGGTTAGGCGGTAGCAGATGACGGATGCGATGAACGCATTTGCCACCTCTGCCCGACCTTTCAGGGACAGCTTCCTCTCGGCCAATTTCTGGGTGAGAGAGGCCACCCTGTTCGTCACCTCGCTCCAGTTTTTCTCCATCTGGAAGTCTGGACTGAACCAGACCCCAAGCAATTTAGCCGATCCTTCCGTCCAGCGCCTCATGACGCTGTCAGGCGGCATGGACTTGCCTCTCCAGGTGCCAAGCTGCAAGCCCACTGACTTTTCCTGGTTTAACTTTGCTCCTGTCACTGCTTCAGATTCCTTGAGAGCAGTGCCGAGCATCTGGACATGTCCAGCGCTTGACTGGACCCGCTCTGAGTATGCGCCTGTAGACTGAGAGAGGGCGCTTCTCTGGTGGTGAGGGTGGCCATGGTCTTTTGCGTGGTTTTTCGCCACGAGTGTCCCTCGGAAGTTTCCCCCCTATTGGGGAATTTTTGTTGTTTGAATTTTTTGATATTTCTATCTTCTTGTTATAACCTTTTTTACCCATGCTGGAGAGAACTCGTCCATGTATCTTGGGAATTTTACCTGCCCTAGATAGATAGATATATTTTTATGTGTATATTTATATATATGTATATATATATGTGTATATCTGTTTGTATATGCATGTGTGTATATATTTATATATATGTATATGTATGTGTATATATATATGTATGTATATGTATGTATATGTGTGTGTGTGTGTGTGTGAATGTGGCAAAGTTAATACGTCAGCAATGACGTGTTGGTCATAATGTCGTTATGCAGACAGCCAGACATACAGACAGATATTATAAAGGTGTGACAGAGATCGATAACCGGCGCCTAACACCCCTTTAAAATTGAAAAATAAAAGATGCAGTTAATATCTTTAGACCGCAAGGAATATATAAATGCAAGTTTGAAGTAAATCGGAGTAGAAATGTGGATTTGTATAGACTTTGCAAAAATGAGGACACACACACAGACAACTACAGTTTTATATATATGTATAGATATATATGTACATGTGTGTATATATATATACATATATATTGACTGGTGGTGATGGTGGTAGTGGTAATGGATGTAGTATAAAATGATATCATTAAATTTGCCTTTCATCCTTACGGGGTCGATAAAATAAAGTACCAGTAATACACTGGATAATTTCTGTCCTCTTGCCAAAAGTAGAAACAATTAAATTAAGTTAGTTGTTGTTGATTATTCCCAGGTCATCCTTGAATAAACAGGTCTTGCCTTCAACAAGGTGTGGTGTATTGGGTAACATAGTCTCAAGAGAGATACTCATAAAAAGATGGGAAGGTCATAACAGGATATCTTTTGATCACAAGTCTGTAAATTCAGAGTTGACTTTAATTAAAAAAACTAAGTGATGTTCCTTTTCACCACCACCACCACATCTCTATATATGTGCATGTGTGTGTGTGTGTAGACGAATTGGCAGAGTTATTAGAATGTAGTTTAAAATGCTTTGTGGAATTCGTTTCAGCTCTCTGCTCACTGAGTTCAAATCCCACCGGAGTCAACTTTTCCTTTCATCCATTCAAGGTCGATAAAAAAGTAGCACTCTCCAGTACTGGGGTCAATTTTTCTTGTATATCTGTTTCTCTCTTTTTCACTTCTATTCTCTCACTCTCTCTATCCTTCTCTGGAAGAAATCTGCTGTGTTCAGACCTGGAGTGAAGATGGGCTCTGCCAGGCTCAAAAGATGCCCAAGAAATGCTGTATGTCACTACAGTGCCCTTACGCCATCTTGGGCATTATGGAACCATACCATATATATATAATTTTAATTAGAGTGTGTGTTAGTTTATTACCAACACATTAGTATGCAGAGTAGAGCATTCAATGAAGTCTACTGTTTACTTTGTTTACTCTGGAGTATATCTATAATCATGAAGTACAAGTCAACGAGTTATAATTCACTTCATTTATTCACAATCGCTGTTATATATATTTCGGTGATAACTGTTATGCAACAGTTATGACCTCATCAGACAGCTAGAAGTGGAACAGAAAAAATAGAAAAACATAAAGAAGAAATAAAGCTTACTTCTATTGTTTCGATTCATTGATATTCCGCAGGCTGATATGTGGTGTCCTCTCCCAAAGCACCAGTGACATATGACTTAGAAGAAACAGCCTCAGAGTTAGCTTCACCACATCATCAAGTCTATTGAATTCTTTAGTGGTGTCATTGTCTGGCTTCAACTTGTTCAGGAATCAGCTCAGTTAGGGATTGACCTTGTAGATATGTTATGTTAGATGGAATTATTTTCTGCAGCAACAATGACTGATGATATTCTTAGTTAGGAATGGCAGTTAGCCCCTGTGACCATGGTAGTATTAGTGACAGTAGTGATAATAATAATAGTATAGTATAATGAACATTGTGTAGTATTATTAGTCGAGAAATAGTGTTGACATATATGAAGGGAATAAAGGTAAAGTAAAAATGAGGTTGGAGACAGATGATCATTAAATAAGGAATACGTCACACACATAAAATAAATGGTACAGAAGTAAAATCAAAGGGCAGAGAAAAAAGTAACATGAAGAACAAACATTTGGAGTGTGCGGAATGTCTTAAGATTAGACTCTGCCAACACATGTCTCACAAAATTAATAGTTGTACAGAGATATAGGATATGCTAAGAAAATTAATAGTTGTACAGAGATATAGGATATGCTAAGAAACATATAAGAATTATATTTGCAAGGAGAAATGGGGAAATCCAAGGGAAAAAAGGCAAGGCATGAGTCCTACTGTGTTGTTTGTGTGGCCCTAGGATTCATGTAGAAGCCCAGGAGGTAGGGTTACTAACCATATAGCTTGAGGAAAGTTCCTGTCCTTAGGTGTCGACAAGCACCCAAAAAATTGGCCCTTCAATTGATTACTTGTATTCACCCCCTGTGTATCTCGAGGGTCTTATTCAGACAGAGGCTGCAAATGCCTGACCCACCTCTGTATAGATACATAGGAGCAATATCAACAAGCTTCAAGGACAGATTGATAAACGGAAAAGCACAACCCTTTGGAAGCTTAAGTTGGACAAGACCCCACACTCATTGGTCTAGTCCAACTGGCCAGACCTTCCTCGTCCCCCAGCTCCCAAATACTGATCCACTTATGAGCAGGGTATGGCGCAGCCAACTCACCTGACACTTCTCATAACAGGATCACCCAGTTCCACACTATAAACGGGGTTGGTGTTAGGAAGGGCAACCAGCTGTAAAAAACCTGCCAAAATACAGTTCTATATGAGCAAGATACAGCACAGTCAAATTGCTTGACTCACAGAACAAGACCACCCAATTCCATACTGTAAAGGTGGTTGGTGTTAGCAAGGGTATCTAGCTGTAAAAAACCAGCCAGCCTAAATATAGTCCATTTGAGCTAGGTACGGCACAGCCAACTGGCCCGACTGGCCTCATAACATAGATGACCCATCGAACCCATGCAAGCATGGAAAATAAGACATTGAACGGTGATGATGATATATATAATGGAAGGATGTTGTGCTGGAAAAGACCTCTCTAGCCCTTGTTCAGGGAGATTTGGCTGCTATTTCATGTAGAAGTAACCTTGTTGTTATGTATAAAATATGTTGCTGTTGTTAATGTTATTGTTTAGCCCTAGGTCATACCTGATCCAACAGATCTATCATCAAAGACATTCCAGCCATAACTATTGTTTTATATTAATATATACTTTATATCTAGGAATACATTATTTAATGTGTCCTTTTTTAAGAGGATGACATCAAACTATGTTAGCAGGGTAAACATACATTAAAGGGTGATGATGATGATGAGTAGGGTGTAATTTGAGATATCTATATATTTGATTAATTCTTTATAGAGGCACCTTCACTGGCTTCTATTACAAAGGTTGAACAGCTTGATAAAAGCTTCAGCTCTTGCCCATGTTTATTTTTCCATCACCTAAATGGATAGTGGTGAATTGTTAGAGCAATTAAAATATTGGATAAAAAGCCTAGCAGTATATGTTCCAGCTCTCTACACAGAAGTCCACTTTGCCTTTCATCTTTTCACAGTTGATAAACAAAGTACTAGTCCAAGGCAGTGAATGGTGACGTGGCGTATTGTTAGAGCATTGGACAACATTCTTGCAATATCCACTCCAGGTTTTACATATTCTTACAGCAATGACTGCATGCCAAATTGTATAGACCATTGTCTTTCCCTTGAACAACATTAGTGGTGTGGAGCAGGGAGACTTATACACAGGCAATTACAGGTCCTTCCATTAAAAAGCCTACACCTTGAAAAATTCATTTTCAAGTATAGCTCCATGGTCTGATGTGACATCCAGAGGTGCTTCATACAGTCAGATAAAGAAAGACAGTAACCATGATATGTGCAAGTCTTCCTAGTGTAGCAAGATTGATACATTTGGAATTTCTGCAGAGAAAACATGGTATGGAAATATTTTCAAAGACTTGCATTTGTGAAAAACCCTTAATGTAGTGTCTGATGGATGAAACACAGAAGGTATTGGTTAGCTTGAGTGGAAGTGGTCCCTAATGTTCTTTCTAATTTTTAACAGTCAATGTATGCAAAAATCTTACAATGTACATATTTTACATTGAGCACATTGGTTTGTCCTGCAACAAAACGTATGTGTGCACAGAAGGTATAAGTATCAAGTTTGGGAGAGAGGGTTTATTCATTTAACTTATCTCCAGTATTTGGGGTATTGAGTTGGGGACTTTATGTGAGGAATTTTGAAGGTCATATCCACACACACCCTCTCTCTGTATATATATATATATATATATATATATATATATATATATATATATATATATATATATATATATATATATTGGTAAACGGAATAGAAAATGCTGACAAATTGTTCACAGTTGAGAAATGGTTTAATTAGGAATAAAAGAGTATTAGTGATTGTATGGGTTAGTATTCAGTTGTGGTTTTAAGTTTTTAAGTTTTTACCGGTTGCGCATTTCTAAATGCTTTTCAAAAATAATTTTGAGATAGAGTGTCCGTGCTGTTTGCTCTGATCAGAGCAAACAGCACGGACACTCTATCTCAAAATTATTTTTGAAAAGCATTTAGAAATGCGCAACCGGTAAAAACTTAAAAACTTAAAACCACAACTGAATACTAACCCATACAATCACTAATACTCTTTTATTCCTAATTAAACCATTTCTCAACTGTGAACAATTTGTCAGCATTTTCTATTCTGTTTACCAATATATAATAACTTGTGTGTTACACCTCTATTCTTTTAACTATATATATATATATATATATATATATATATATGATAACAAGGTATCATTTAAGGTAATCCAGTTAGAGGTTGTGAGTACTCTGTGTTGAGGATAGTTTTAACGTACGGCGTTGTTTGACTCAACAAGAAATTTCCTTAGTGAGGTGGCGAGTTTAAGAGAATTCCCATGCAGGTGGTTCTAGGTGTAATAATAGTGAAAGAGTAAAGAATAACATGGTTGGCTGTTCAAAAAGGGTTTATTTACAGTATTAACAATTGTTTCATTAATCAGGTGAGTCTAAAGGCCGCTGATCGCTAGAAATTTCGTCACTCGACCTTAATTACAGTGTGTGTCTTTGATCAAATCATTGAAATACTCTTTCACTATATATACATATATATCATATTTTGTCTAACCCATGCTAGCGTGGAAGATGGACATTAAACGAAGATTATGATCATCATCATCATCATCATTGTTTAACGTCTATCTTCCACGCTAGCATGGGTTAGATGGGAATTGTCCCATTTGAGGCAAGATTGTTCAGGTGACCGTGTCTCACTCATATAGGACTATTTGGCTGGTTTTCTATGGCTGGATGCCCTTCCTAACACCAACCACATTTACAGTGTGGACTGGGAGCTTTTTTACCGTGTTACCTACACGACCACATTACAGCGAGGACTGTGTTTTTTTGTCGTGACACCTACATGACCTCATTAGTTTGGATTGGATGCACGCAGGGAAGGTGGGTCTTCTGTATTACTGCGTGGCGCCAGAGAATTTGATCCAATGACATTGTCTTAGAGAGGTGCAAGTGTGCAAGGTCAGAATTTATCAAGTCGTCCCAGGTTTTTCTGTAACTACCATCAATTTTGATCGCCCTGCACTTTTTTATACAGCTGTCGTCTTTCATGCGCATCAGGTGACCATACAAACATAATCTTCTCTCAAGTAAACAACATCTGATCCCTCTTATTCCTAATTTCTCACTTAGTTCATTTATGTTTTGCCGTTCGTGTATATTGCTATTACACATCCAACAGAGCATGCATACTTCATTCCTTTCCAGTCTGCGCAGGTCCTCTGCACACAATGCCCATGTCTCACTGCCATGTAACATTGTTTTTCATATACAAGCATCATACAATCTGCCTTTCATTTTTAAAAAGAAACCTTTTGTGACCAACAGCAGTATAAGCTCTCTGAACTTTTTCCATCCCGTTCTAACTCTGCCTATTGTACTTTCAGACCACCCTCCACCAGGTAACGGAAAATGTCCACTATTTCTATAGAACCATCTGGGCAGTAGAAGGAGCTAGTATCCTGTGGGCACTTGCTACTTAATGCACCTGAGCATCGGCCACATATAAAATGTACGTTCTTAGATAGCTTGCCTCAGGGTCAAGAAGAGAGTGTTTACATTGCAGGACATAATGAGTAAGATGCAAGAATTAGAATTAGGCCAGATGTGAGGCACCTTTGCAACCAAAGTTAGTCAACATATATATGACTCGTGAAACTCCAACAAAAAGACAGCTTGGCCAGTCTAAGAGTTTTTTTTTCCTCACAAAAACCAAAAAGAAAATTCTTACATTTCCTTTTATTCGTTAAGTTTTTTGTTTTTTTTAATTTCACCTTTCATTTCTTATAAACATTTATTAAGTGCTCGAAAATAATGGAATTTTGTTGTAGAAAGAGATTCACACATTAATAGTCAAAGTGTGAAATAGTTACACGAAAACAATTTTCTTAAGAAAAGCGAAAGGGGAGATAAGTAACCAGTCATTAAACAAGATTTGCCAGGTTACAAATTTGGACAGAGTTATCTCCCTCTTTTCATGGTCTTGCTTGTTATGTTGAAACTAAAATAATTACTCTCAAGTCTTGAATAATCGTCCACAAGCCTATTAAATTTTACTAATCTGTCTCCGGCGAAATTTTATTGTAAGTAATTCATATTGATACAGCAGTCGGAGAATCTAATAATTATTTTATTTTACATTAAGAAACAATATATATGACAAAAAAAGAACATTACAAGGAATCCCATATTTACGAACGTACACTATACAATTACCGATTTCCCAACCCCCTCGTTTATTCCACCCACCATCCTCGCTGATGAGAATTTAAGCAAATGTCCACCCACCCCCCTTAGTATTTGGAACCCTAGAGTACAAAGCATAACAATTATGATAACCATATATACTGTTTTATTTCTACATAATATTGTATATTATACCGGTGGATTGGCAGTATCGGTAGAGGGTCGGACTCCATGCTTTCCAGCATAGTTACGTCCCTTTGCGGTCTGAGTTCAAATCCCGCCGAGGTTAACTTTGCCTTTCATCCTTACGGGGTCAATAAAATAAAGTACCAGTAATGTACTGGGTAATTAATGGCCTTGTGCCAAAAGTAGAAACTATTATAACAGTTAACATGTATAATGGTTTGGCTGTTATAGCTGAATTCGTAGGAGAAATTGAGAATAAGTTCGACTGTGGAAACAATTCAGAATCAAAAGGGTTGAGAGTAAGAACGATAGGACTTGAATCCCATTATGGAATTGACCCTGTTCAATATGTGGAAAAGGAGTAGTCAGACATTCTATACGATGTACACACTGCAAATCCTAGCTACACAAGAGGTATAGTGGGATAGCAGGCAAATTAACAGGAAAGGAAAACTTCGTTTGTAATAGATGTACAGGGGTAATTGATAGTAATGGTCAGAGATATAAGCCTTTTCCAATCCTATGAAAGATCCATAAGTGGTTGATAGCTTCTGCTGCCTAGGTAATATAATTAGCAGTGGAGGAGGGTGCTTCGAGAGCATAGTAGCTAGAACAAGGGTAGAATGGAAGAAGTTTAGAGAGCTACTCCTTTTGACAACAAAAGATCTCTCCTTATGAACGAAAGAACAGCTGTATGACGCCTGCGTATGAAGTGTGATGCTGCATGGTAGTGAAACATAGGCAGTGACTACAGAGGACATGTGTAGGCTGGAGAAAAATTAACCAACCATGCTTTGGTGGAGGTTCAATGTTAATGTGCAAGAACCACTAGCCATAAATGAAATGAGAGAAAAACTGGGTAAAAGAGGAATCCAAAGTAGTGTGCAAGAGAGAAGACTGTGTTGGTATGGACATGTGATGCACTTGGATGATGATCATTGGGTGAAGACATACCAGAAAATCCCAGTGGAAGGAAGACTTGAGGGGAGGTGGTGAGAGATAGCCTCAAATTGCTGAAACTCACAGTGGGGATGATGAAGGAATGCGATGAGGGAAGAGCTGTTGTGCTGAAAAGGCCCCATCCAACACATACAATCATGAAAAAGCAGATATAAAAATGATGGTGGTGATGATGTATGTATGCATGTGTGCAAGGCAAAGTTGAACTCGGTATACAGAGAACTGGAACAAATAGCACAAAACATTTTAGCCTATGTTCTAACAACAGTTATACATTTACCAACAAATTCTGTTGTATCTTTTTTAAAAGAGATATATTATATAGGCAAGAGGAGTGGCAGTTATGAAGTGTTCTATGCAAATATCGATATTGGCAATTATAGAAAAATCTTCCATTTGTGCAGAGAAGAAAGCTATTTTTATTTTTCTCATCATCATTATTGTTTTTATGGCCAGATTTCTGTGCCAACATAGTTTGAAGAGGATGTTTTGGAATGGTGTTTTACAAGATGGATGCTTTTCTCTACAGTCGCTTCTTATGACACGGGATACAGGATATGCACAGCAATATATTTTTATATATGTATTTCATTGTTTCAGATTTTTTGTTTTGTTTTATTTGTTTGTGTTTTTTGTTTGATTTAGGTTTTTCTAAATTTGTCCTCATTTTAACCTGTATTTTCTAGTTTCAAAACAGGAAGCAACAATATCTATAATTGCCATTGGTCTTATCTGCTCTCTATATACAGCTTTAGTAAGTAAAACTTTTTTATTTTTATTAATAAATTGGTTTTGATATGACTAAACTAAAAGTGAAAGCACATGGCTTAGTGGTTAGAGCTTTGGGCGTGCAATTGAGAGGTTGAGTTCAATTCTGAGACCAAGCAAGGCACTTTATTTCCCATTGCTCCAGTTCACTCAACTGTAGAAATGAGTTGTGACGTCACAATGAACAACATCGGTGGTGTGGAGAGGGGAGACTGGTATGCATTGGTGACTGTTTGTCTTCCACAAACAACCTTGCCTTGGAGGGAAACTTTCTAGATACAAAATCATGGTCATTAATGACCGATGAGGGCCTTAAAATATATGACTAAACCAAAAAGAAAAAGAAGGGGGGAAATGAGAATAAGGACTAAACATTCCCAAAATTATTTCTTTTATGTGGCAAAAAAATTGTTTTAATTACTGCATTACAACTTCTAATTAAATATGTTAACATTAACCCTTTAGCATTTAAACCAGCCATATCCGTCCAGAATTCTCTCACCTCTTTCTGTTCCAACTGGCTGTAACTGGCCATTTATACTGATATTAAGGTATTGTTCTCAAAATAAATAATATCAAATCTCATAGATTTGATATTATGTGTGATAATTATATAAGGTAAAGTCTTTACTGTGAAAATATAATAGTATATATAGAGTAATGTAAATGCTAAAGGGTTAAGTCAACTAAATTCAGGCATGGCTGAATGGTTAAGAAGTTCAGGTCACAATCATCACAAGGTTTTTACCATAGCTTTGAACCAGGACTTGTGAGGTAAATTGGGTAGACAGAAATTGAGTGTAAGCCCTAGGTTTCTAATTTTCGAATAAGGTGCAATTTTTTTTTTTGGGGGGGGGGGGGGGTATCATTCCCAGTACTTGATGGTACCAGACTGGTTCTTGATGTTATCGACCCCATGACAATCCATCTATCCCTTGCCAGTAAGGAAAGTGAGCATAAACTGATGATGATGATGATATATATATATATATATATATATATATAACATGAAGGCGCACATCACCAGCAGCCCTAGTAGCAACACCCCACCGGGGTGCTCTTGCCATAAGCCTGAAGCTTGCCCCCTTCAACAGAAATGCAACACACCAGCTGTAATCTATGAAGCTGTCGTCCGACCAAACAAACCACAGGAGGTCAAATCCTGTGGGCATGGCAGAGGGCCGATTCAAGGAGCGTTTCCTGAACCACCAGTCTACCTTCAGATACCCGGACAGACGTTCATCCACGAAACTCGCGAGCCACGTATGGTCCCTCAAGGACTCAAGTATAGGCTACTCCATTCAATGGAAAGCCATCACTAAGTCCAAGCCATACGCAAAGGGAAATCCTACGTGTGGCTTATGTATTGACGAATGAATAACTATTCTAAAGAGATTACGCAATAGTGATTGCCTAAACACGAGAAATGAATTTTTCACACATTGTCCACACGTCACCAAACATCTATTGCATAACTACTAGGCTCTGGACTGATTCTTTGTAATTTTAATTTTATTTTCAACCTACAAACTTTCTGGACTTTCGCAGTTATCTCCCTTACACCTCTCGCACGCAGTCTAGTATTGCCTGTGTGAAGTGACCGAGTTTCTGTGCATGCGCGTTCGTATGGTTGTCCTTCCTGTTCCTATAACCATACACATCCCGAGCTGAAGATCTGCGAAGGTGAAACAATTGTTCTCGGTATGGTGAACTAACTGTTGTGTAACCACTTCTATATATATATGGAGAGAGAGAGAGTGATATAAAATAGATGTTAAACAATGATGATATATATATATCATCATTGTTTAATATCTATTTTCCATGCTTTCATGGGTTAGACAATTTTCCACATTATGTGGCCAGACAGGTCAAGTGACCGCATCTTGCTCATACAATCCAATTTTGGCTTGGTGTTCTATGGCCGAATGCTCTTTCTCATGCCAACCACATTACACCATGTACTGGGAGCTTTTTTCATGGCACTAGCACTTCACAGGGTGAACTGGGTGCTTCTTGTTGCAGTATCAGTGTGACCACATTTACATAATGAACTAGATGCTTTTTGTCATGGCACCACCACTGTGGGAGAGCAAGAAACATGTCATATATATAATTACCATCATCAAATTTAATGATGAGGACGAGGAAGAGGGTATACAAATATGACAAGCTTCTGCACAGTTTCTGTCTATCAAATGTCACTCATAAAGTATTGGTCTGTCTGAGGCTGTAGTAAGAGACACTTGTTCAAGGTATGACACAGTTGTATCAAACCTAAAGCAATGTGGTTGCAGAGTAACATGTTTACCACACAGTCATGTCTGCACTTATTCAATAATACATGTAATAAAACAAAATAAAATTTCTAAAAATAACTCATGTCAGTACAGAAAGAAGAGAGAAGGGTATCCCCTCCTCACATTTTATGCTTCCCACATCTCCAATTCACTTTCCCTGTCTAACCCATGTGAACATGGAAGAAAGATGTACCCTCTACTCCAAACCATATACCTGATTCACTTCCTTATCCAACCCATGCCAGCATGAAAAACCATGCACACCTCACAATATACTTCCAGATGCAAATCACTCTCTTCAAGGCCTCCTGCGTGACATAATGCTTCCTCCCTCCAGGTGGTATGACCCCCACCACTACACTCCAATCAACACCTCCCTAGTGCTGGTGCCATGATAAAAATGCACCAGCCCACCCTCTAAATTGGTAGTGTTGGTACTACAAAAAAAAAGCACCCAGTCCACCCTGTAAGGTGGTAGTGCCAAAATCATGACAAAATGTTCCCAGTACAGGCTGTAAAATGGTTGGTGTTAGAAAGGGCATGCAGCCATAGAAACCAAGCAAAAAATAAAAAATATGTGCAAGATACGGTCACCTAACTAGTCTAGACTCAGAACATGACAACTTGCCTAACCCATGCAAGCATGAAAAATAGATGTTAAAAGGTGATGATGATGATAATGATTATGATGATGTATCCAGCCTAAAAAATGTTAAGCTTATTTAGGTACACATTTTTCTCTTTCAGGGTGGGCTGAAAGCCAATACTTACATCGAAGCTTTCCAATTAATCACCATGCTCATAGGTCTTTTAGCTATTGTTATTTCCACCTACTCCACAAGTAATATTGTTCATGTTTTTTACAATGCAACAGTTAATGATACAGCTACTTCTATGTAAGTAACATTATTTATTTATTTCATTTTTGTTGTATCAAAATGATTCATGTTTTTTCTGTATTTCGCCTACATACAATTTCCTAACATTATCTCAGAGCAGAAATCAAGAGAAATTTAACTCTTAACATCCTGTAACATTTTAGCAGAACATATCTAAAAACAGATCTGTTAATTCAAACGTTTATAGAATCTTTACTAGTGAAGGTTATTATGAAAATTTGTGGTATTAGATAGAGTAAAGACTTTCATTTTTAATGCTTTGCAATCATGATGATTTTTCAACTTTCCAAGAATGTCTTACTAATGCATTTTCATATTTAAAATGTGTCTTTATTTTGAAGATGGGAGGGTGTGAATTGTTGGAGATTCAGCTACTATTTCAAGCAGGAGGAAAAACTAGGTTGAGGCTCTCGCATTCAGGGATTGGTGAAGACCATGAATGTAGGCACATGATAGTTTTCTGTTTGTAAATGTCTGATGAGAATGCTTCTGGCAAGGAAATAATGGTCACACTTAGTTTGTGGTTTCACTTGATGTTTCATTTGTATGTGAATATATGTTTCTATGTGGTTGGGTGTTGTTTTTATGTGGATGTGTGTTTGTGTGTATATGTGTGTGGATACATATTTGTACGTGCATGTGTATGGGTGTGTGTTTCTATACAGATGTGCGTGGATGTGTGTTCCTATGTATGTGTTTGTATATGCATATCTTTCAATAGATTATATCAAAAACCAATGAATAAACAACAAAAACAAAAACACTGCTTTAGGTATGACATTCTTTGAGATACACTGAGGTATGTTGCAGGAGTATGGTCCTACTTTCAGTATGATGTGCCTGTAGATCAGAAAATACAGTGGTAATTATTCCACTCCTGGATTACTCTTACGTAAATGGATTCCAGGATCTGTGGACATTTTTTATTGATTCCTGGTGGTTGCCTGCTCCTCTTATTGGGAACATTCATTTCATTTCCTTTTACACATTTGTTTTTCATATATTCTCAAACATTCTATATAATCTTATTCCCTCCATATTTTTTTTTTATTTATACTTGTAAGGTCTTCCCTTCTTTTATTGTTCCTATCAAATCTCTCTCTTTTTTCTTTCTCTTGCTCTTTCTCTCTCTCATATGCATGTTTCTACATTTCCCTCTATTTTTCTCACATTTTCTATCCCTTTCCCACTCTCTCCCATATATATATATTCTCTAATGCAGCACTAATCTATATATATCTACATCTCTATACAACCATCGCACCACAGGTTTTCAGAAGGTACAAACTATTCAGTGATGTCAACAATAGTCGGTGGAACTGTGCTTTATGCTGCTATTTATGCTGTCAACCAGTCTCAAGTTCAAAGATACTTTTCATGTTCTTCAATGAAAAAAGCCCAGTGGTAGGTTATTTTTCTTTTGGTGCTGGAATCATGATAAATGCTCCTAGTACATTCTGTGAAGTGTTTGGTTTTTGGAAGGGCATCCAACTGTAGAAACCAAGACAAAAATGGAGTGCATGTACAAGACATGGTCACCTGGCCAGTCTAGCCACAATATATGATGAGCCATCTAACCCATGTGAGCATGGAAAATTGACGTGAAACAGTGATAATAGTGGTGGCGGTGGCAGCTGTTGTTGTTGTTTTGTTTGATTTATAGGGCTTTAGATGTACCAAATGTTGCATAGAAACATAGCCCCAACCATGAGCAAGGCATGGCATGGCCAAGTGGCCTGACCTCCCTCACAATTGGACCACCCAGATCCCAAAATACAGCCCCGCTAGCCAACATGCAGTCCCGATAAGTGCAAGGTACAGCACGGCCATCTGGCCAGACATGTCTTATAACAGGACCACCCAGTAACATGACCCTTCTGTGAGCAAGGCATGGCGTGACCAACTGGCCAGACCTTCCTCATAATGGGTTCACCCAGACCCCAAATTATGGTTCTGTTGTGGGCATTGTCTCAATATGTGTAATGTACAACACGGTCATCTGGCCAGCCTTGTCTTATAACAGGACCACCCAGTAACATGGCCCCACTATGAGCAAGGCATGATGTGACCAACTGGTCAGACTTCCCTCGTAATGGGACCACCCAGCTCTCAAATTACTGTTCCGATGTGAGCAGGGTATGATGCGGCCAATTGGCCAGACCCTCCTGATAATGGTGCCACCCAGTTCTTCACTATGAATGTGGTTGGTGTTAGGAAGGGCATTCAGCCACCGTAAAAACATAGCCCAAACATGGCTCTGACCCTCCTAGCGGTGTGTGTTCACCTGATTTGTAGGTGATCAGGTGGTTGACATTTTTGTTATTTGTTTAGCAAATTTTTATTCCCATCACAGAACACCAGGAGACTGGATCTCTCTTCATTCCTTACACCAAAACCATGAACACTCTGGCATCCTGCTTAGTTCTTGTCAGTATTTCCATTAAAATCGACAGCCCTAATAATAGAGTCACTGTCATTTCAATATTGAGGCAGTCTGCTAAATGGTCTCAAAAAGTTGTCGTTCAGTTCATTTGATAGTCCTGACTGGTGCAAATGTAGAAATAAATGTCACAATCATATTGCCTTTGATTAGCTTCATCTTAAGTATTCTATCGTGCACTCTGCCTACTCCACCCATCACATCACTGTTATCCTCTCAGAAGAATTTGTATCTTTGTTCCTTGTTTGTAAAGAGTCTGGCTGGGGATCTTTTCCATCTTGTTTTTTGCACACAGCACACATCTATTCGCCTCTGCTGAAGCCTCAGCAGAATCTCTCCCGACTTACCATTCATTGTGCCCTGAAGTGGGCAGATTCCGAGTGGTGATTCTATTGGTTGATGGCTGCTTTCTGCATCTGAAAGAGATAAAAATGCCTGTGCCATCACTTGGTGATAACTGGAATACTCTGATAATCATCAGTAGAGGGTCGGACACCATGCTTTGCAGCATAGAATTATACCCCTTTACAGTCTGAGTTCAAATCTCGCTGAGGTTAACTTTGCTTTTCATGCTTACGGAGTCGATAAAATAGAGCACCAGTAATGCACTGTAATGCACTGGGATAATTGCTGGCCTTGTGGATTGACAGTATTAGTAGAGCGTCAGACAACGTTTTGCAGCATAGAGTTATGGCCCTATGGTCGTGTAGGCGACACAGCAAAAAGTACCCAGCACACACTGTAAATGTGGTTGGTGTTAGGAAGGGCAGTTCTGTGTGAGTGAATCACTGTCCTCCGACTGATCCCTCACAAAAGGACAGCCCATCTTACCCATGCTAGCATGGAAGATGGGTGTTAAGTGATGATGATGATGATGAAAGTGCACAGATATATACATTTGATTCTTTATGTATCAGTAGTGCTGGTGGTGCTATGGGACAAGGTATGAAATGATATAGAGGATCAGCCAGCTCTATAATCTACTGGTGTGTATGTTGGAAGTGTGGAAACCATGAATATATATGTGCAAATAAGTAGAAGGTGGGTGGTGAGTGGGGTCAAGGCCGGTGCTGTGTTACTACTTGGGGTGGGGGCATCATGATAAGTTATGTAGAGATTGTTTGTAGCAGAGAGATAGAATGGTTGGATGTTGGTAACTTTCTGTCTGTGTTAGAAATCAATATTCTTTTACCTATATCTGAATAATGAGTGCTGAACAATTATCCATATTTTAGCTTGTTCCCTAACTGATTGTGCTTTTGTTTAAAATTTCTTATTTTTCAGGAGCCTTTGGTTAAACAGCCCTGGTTTGATAATAATTGTCTCTCTCTGTTGCTTATTTGGTGCCTTTCTTAAAGCTGAAGTACCTAAAACATATGAACAAATTGACGAAGTGAGTTTTTGTTTTCTAACTTTTTAGAACCGTCATCCAAATATCAATTATCTGAATTTTGGATTATCTCAAGTTAGCATAAATATCTAATTAACCATACTGTGTGTAACCTAACCCCTTAGCATTCACATTATTTTATATATACTATTATATTTTCATGGTAAAGGCCTTACCTCGCATAATTATCTCACATAATATCGAATCTATGAGATTTTGAAAGTATTTATTTTGAGAACAATACCTTAACATCAGTTTGAGCGACCAGTTACAGCCAGTTTCAACAGAAAGAGGTAGAGAATTCTGGCCGGTATTGGCCGGTTTGAACACTAAAGGGCTAAACTTTTTTTGTTTACAAAATGATTAAAAGTAAAATTAAATTATTGATGAACAAAAATGTTACATGAAAGACATGTTACTAACACTGATGAAACAATTGCTTCTTTTGTGTGTAATTGTGATGTGAATATTTTAAACCATAGTCACACCTGAACTGATGTGCAACATTGTTATTATTACATGTGAGGCGGTGGATTGGCAGTATCGGTAGAGGGTTGGACGCCATGCTTGGCAGCATAGAGTTATGTCCCTTTACAGTCTGAGTTCAAATCCCGCTGAGGTTAACTTTGCCTTTCATCCTTACAGGGTCGATAAAATAAAGTACCAGTAATGCACTGGGATAATTGCTGGCCTTGTGCCAAAAGTAGAATCAATTATTACATGTGAAAATAGAACAGTGGATTGGCAGAATTGGTAGAACATTAGACAAAATACCCTACACTATTTGGTTATTTGAGTTCAAATCTTGCCAGTGTCAACTTTGCCTTTCATCCTTCCAGGGTTGATAAAATAAAGTTGCTGGCCTTACGGCTAGATTAGAAACTGTTACATATTAAAACACTTGTTTATTCTGACATCAAACTTTTAAAACTTTTGTTTCTTAGGCTGTTGGTATATTTCTGGTGGAGAAAGTCCAAGTGGGAGTTGCCGGTCTATTTATTGCAGGTGTATTTAATGCAACAATGAGGTATATAATTTTGGATAATATATATAAATGTCTAAGATGAAGTGTTGGTAGTAACATTACAATTTTCCATGATTTTTCAACTTTAGAGGTGAAATTGCTTTCAGTAGTGGATTGGCATACTCTCGGATCCCAAATAATAAGAGGGTTGGAATAAGCAGGGGGCTTGGACATTTGCTTAAATTAGTATAAGCGGTGGGGGTTGGGAAATCAGTAATTGTATAGTGTACGTTTGTAAAAATGGGATTTCTTGTAATGTTCATTTCGTGTTATTTATAATGTTTTTTAATGTAAAATAAGATTATTAGATTCTCCAGCTGCTGTATCAATATGAATCACTTACAATAAAACTTCGCCAGAGATAGATTAATAAAATTTGATAAGCGGGGGGATCTGGAAAATTAATAATCAAGGGAGCAATTATTCAAGACCTGAGAGTAATTAGTTGAGCTTCAGATAAAATGTCATGATAAATGCACCCAGTACACCCTATAAGGTAGTTGGGGATTAGAAGGGCACTCTGCTGTAGAAACTGTGTCAAAAAAGTCGAGAGAACTCTTAGGGGCACAACAATCTCTCTAGTGTTGGTGACCTACACAGTAAACGACCACCCAGTATATTCTGTAAAGTGGTTGGTAATAAGGACATCCAGTCGTAGAAAACCTACCAAAAAAAAAAGAGTCAGGAAGATTTTTCAGCTACACCAAAGACATAACTTCCCTAGTGTTGGTGCCACAATAAAATGCACTCCGAAGAGCACGAGATCATATATTGGGCCGCCAACCCACCTGGAGTGCTAACATGTTCAACCCTTGCTTGCAAGGAAAACAGACATTAAATGATTATGAGGATAATGATAATGTTCTGGTTCTTTACATTCTGACTTCAAATCCTACGAGGGTCAATTTTGCCTTTCCTCCTTCCAGGGTCAATAAAATAAAGTACCAGTCAAGCACTGGGGTTGATTTAATCAACTTAACTCTTCCCTCAAAATTGCTGACCTTGTGTCTAAATTAGAAGTCAATATTTACATTTACACTGTGTTTCAAATGTTTTTAATGAAAGATCAACATCAGCTGTCTTACTCCAGGATATATACAGAGTATTGGGATGGATTTGAACCTTTATTTCTAAACAACCCTGAGCACCTTTTTGAATTCCATATGTCTGACACTCATGGGCATGCCTACAAAGTCAGAAAACAGCACAGCTCCATTGACTTTTGGAAACATTTTTTCACACTGAAAGCATGGAACAAACTACCTGCATCAGTTGTTAGCTGTCGAGACAATGCACCCTTCAAAACTTCCATGCTTCCCGAAATTCGCCAACACTACACCTGATATTCTCCCTCCATACACATGCATGTATCTGTGTGCATATTATAACACTGTTCACTTTCCAGATATTTTTACAGGCAAAGTTAAACCACCGAGGTTAACTTTGCCTTTCATCCTTACGTGGTTGATAAAATAAAGTACCAGTAATGCACTGGGATAATTGCTGGCTTTGTGCCAAAAGTAGAAACCAATTATTCTATGTACTATACATGCACCTTTGATGAGTTGTAGTGCAGCTGAGCACTGTACACAATCATTTTCATTATTCATTATTCAAATTAAGAATAGTAACAACTTCATATAAGGTGGTACATTGCAGTATTTCTTCTGATTCTTATTACTTTCAGTTCAAATCCCTACATGGTCAATTGGCAAAGTTGTTATGGGATCACTACTTTCAGTACTTAGTCAAGTCTCAGTATAGTTAGTTAACAGCTCAATGGATAAAAACATTATTAACTTTAGACTAGTAATAAAGGTTCAAATCCAGTTCAATACTATGAACATTGCAATATTCATTCTGGCTCTTTGCACTCAGTCAGTTCAAATACCCCCTCCCCCTCCTCTGCCGATTTTGCCTTTCTTCCTTTCGAGATGGATAAAAAAGGTACCAGTACTAGAGTCGAATCTTCCTTTATAACTCTTTCTCGCTTCAACTCTCTCTCTCTCACACACTCACATACACACACACACACACTCTCTCTCTCTCTCTCTCTCTCTCTCTCTCTCTCTCTCTCTCTCTCTCTCTCTCTCTCTTTCTTTCTCTCCTCTGGAAGAAATTTAACTGTCGGAGAGGAACGGTACGTGTCCTCTGCCGTTCGCTGTTCGTGACTAACTGAGGTATTCTGCAGAGCGTGCGTGCGGTCAAGCAAAAGTTGACGTGCTGTGACCAGATGTGCTGAATGGACGCCAGACAGACTGGTTGGTCGAGGTGATATATATATACATATATATATATATTTATTAAAATAACAGATTAAAG
>OZ024740.1:71148542-71223542 GCA_964016885.1 Eledone cirrhosa
ACGCCTAGTTTTCTAAGAGCCCACCAGATAATGGAGCGGGGGACTCTGTCGAAGGCTTTCTCCAAGTCGACAAAAGCTAAGTAGAGGGGTTTACCTTTAGCTAGGAACTTCTCCTGTAGTTGTCGTACTATGAAAAGAGCGTCTGTGGTACTTTTGCCTGACACAAACCCGAACTGCATTTCATCTAGGTCAATTCTCTCTCTGATTAGTTGCGCTATTACTTTTTCCGTGACCTTCATGACCTGGTCGATTAATTTAATGCCTCTATAGTTACTCCTATCTAGGGCGTCTCCTTTACCCTTATAACAGTTAACGATGATGCTGCTATGCCAGTCCTTCGGAACAACCCCATTCTGTACGAGTGACCATGGTGCGAGTGACCATGGTACGAGTGACCATGGTGCGAGTGACCATGGTGTGTCCCACCGTGCCAGATGCCTTCAGCATCTCAGCAACTATTTCCGAAGGCCCAGCCGCCTTACCTGTCTTCATATCCTTGATTGCCTTACTTATTATACTCCCCTCGACTAACACTGCTGGTCCCTCTATTGGGTCGATATGGGGGAGACTGTCTTTCTCCCATTTATTCTCCTCATTTAGTAGCCTTTCATAGTGACACTTCCAAGCTACCTTCTTATCAGTGTCGGTGATGGCAAGTATGCCATCATCGTTAAGTACACACTTCTCCCCGACAATATCACGGTTTTCCTTGACGCATTGCCTAGCAATCCTGAACACCTCACGTTTTTGGTCATCGCGTTGTAGGACATGCTTGAACTTTCTTTCCTCAGCTTCCCTTCTTGCTAAGTACACTTGTCTCCTAGCTTCCCTCCTGGCCACTTGATAGTCTACTCTACTTCCCCCATCCCGCCATACTTTCCAAGCCTGCTTTTTGGCCTTAATTGACCCCTCCACCTTACTGTTCCACCACCATGTTACTCTCCTCCTGCCTACAGGCCTGCTCCAGCCACAGACTTCGTCTGTCGCCAACAGCAGGTTTGCTTTCAGAAATTCCCACTGTCCCTCTATATTGTCCGACTCTAAATGTTCTTCCTTACTGTCGAAAGCATCAAGTAATATGTTTTGAAATTTATTTTTGGCTGTGGGGTCCTTTAGCTTCCATATTTTTCTCCTGAGGATAGTCCTCTTCTGCTGTCGAGTACGTCTCGTCCTGACTATGAGGTCGCTAATTATCAGTCTATGTTGGGAGGTGCATTCTTCATGGGGGAGGGATTTAGTGTTTACAACAGACACTCTGTCACGTCTTCTGGTAAGGATATAATCTACCTGGCTTGTGTGTTCCCCGGATCTACTTTATATCCATGTAGGAGAACCCCTACCGATGCGCTGAACGAGTGTGACTTTTTAGTCCAGCCAGCGACTTGAAAACTCTGGTACAGACACTTATGACAATTATTGACACATAGTGCTGGGCCCATGGTACCATGTGATGACAAATGCAGAGAGATCTCCAGATATAAAGCAATGCCTGTGCCGTGAAGCTTTTATAGTGAGTAAAGGCACTGCACAAAGCCAGTCCCACTCTCTTAACGAAGATGATATTTACCAAAAAGAAGAACAAGTCAACATCATTGGATACCATCAGGGTTGCAGGTGTTATATCAGAGTTTTCCTTCTCCTAGAATTCTGCCTTGACAAAGGCTAAGAGTCATATACATACATATATACATACATATGTATATACATACATATATA
This sequence comes from Eledone cirrhosa, assembly GCA_964016885.1. Classification (NCBI taxonomy): domain Eukaryota; kingdom Metazoa; phylum Mollusca; class Cephalopoda; order Octopoda; family Eledonidae; genus Eledone; species Eledone cirrhosa. The sequence goes on from OZ024740.1 coordinate 71,150,259, forward strand.
TATCATCTCATCATCATCTCATCTTCGTTTAACGTCCATATTCCATGCGCGCATGGGTTTGGACGGGAGTTTTCCCACTTGAGGCAAGAGTGGTTGTCTTGCTCGCATAGGACTGTCTGGCGGGTTTTCTACGGCTGGATGCCCTTCCTAACACCAACCACATTTACAGTGTGGAACTGGGAGGTTTTTACCGTGTTACCTACACGGCCACATTACAGCGTGGACTGTGTGTTTTTTTGTCGTGAAGCCTACACAACCTCATTTGTTTCGGGCTGGATGTTGTGGTACCAACATAACTTTACATTGAAATGGGTGGTGTGGATGGGTGGGGGTAGTGGGATGGGGATGTATTTTGTTAGAGGTGCCTACTGACTGTAGTAGGTTTCACTTTGCACTTAGGTAAGGCGGGTCTTCTCTATTACTGTGTAGCGCCAAAGATTTCGGTCCAGTGACATTGTCTTGGAGAGGTGTAAGTGTGTGAGGTCGGAATTTATCAAGTCGTCCCAGGTTTTTCTGGGTCTGCCTACTCCGTGGCTACCGTCTATTTTTATTGCCCTGCACTTTTTTATACAGCTGTCGTCTTTCATGCGCATCACGTGACCATACCAACGTAGTCTTCTCTCGAGTAAACAACATCTGATCCCTCTTATTTCTAATTTCTCCCTTAGTTCGTTTATACTTTGCCGTTCACGTATATTACTATTACACATGCAGCGGAGCATGCAAGCTTCGTTCCTCTCTAGTCTGTGTATATCCTCTGCAAACAATGCCCAGGTCTCACTGCCATGTAACATTGCTGTTCGTATGCAGGCATCATACAACCTGCCTTTCATTTTTAGGGAGAAACCTTTAGTGGCCAATAGTGGTATAAGCTCTCTGAACTTTTTCCACCCCATTCTGACTCTAGCTACTGCACTTTCAGAGCACCCTCCACCACTGCTGATTTTGTCACCCAGGTAACGGAAAGTGTCCACTATTTCTATAGAACAATCTGTGCAATGGAATGAGCTAGTATTCTGTAGGCACTTGCTACTTATTGCACCTGAGCATCGGCCACATATAAAATCTATATTCTTTGATAGCTTACCAGTGATCCCACTAAATCTTTTATGTACCCATACTTTGCATTTGGGACATAAAATGGAGTTTCTACCTACTCCTTTCCTACACACTGAGCATGGCCATTTCCCAGATGGGACCGGTGCCCTATTTTCCTTCCTACAAACTAGAACTTTAGTCTTAGACAAGTTAACTTTAAGGCCTTTTGATTCTAGGCCATGTGCTTCCATGTTTGGAATTTCTTCTCTAGTTCAGCCATTGATTCAGCTATGAGCGTTAGATCATCTGCATATACATACATATATATATATACATACATATATATATACATACATATATATATATACATACATATATATATACATATATATATATATATATATATATATATATATATATATATACATATATATATATATATATATATACATATATATATATATATATATATATATATATATATATATATACATATATATATATATATATATATATATATATATATATACATATATATATATACATATATATATATATATATATATATATATACATATATATATATATATACATACATATATATATATATATATATATATATATATATATATATATACATATATATATATATACATATATATATATATATATATACACATATATATATATATATACATATATATATATACATATATATATATATATACATACATATATATATATATACATATATATATATACATATATATATATACATATATATACATATATATATATACATATATATACATACATATATATACATACATATATATATATACATACATATATATACATACATATATACATACATTGGGGAGACCCAAGAAGACCTGGGATGAGGTGATAAAAGCCGACCTTACCCAATTACACCTCTCAAAGGCGATGACACACGACCTTGACCTCTGGCGTCATGCAGTAATACAGAGTACTCGACCTCCCATGGGTACAAGCTGAAGCATATAGACAATATGCCCTCACACCCTCCCTCTGCAAGGTGGTCGTGGAGGTGCCACGGCAAAAAAGCACCCAGCACTCACTATAAATGAGGTTGGTGTTAGGAAGGGCATCCAGCTGTAGAAATCAAGCCAAAATCAGTTCCTGTATGAGCAAGGTATGGTCAGCCGACTAGACACTGCCCACAACAGGACAACCTGTCTAACCCATGCTAGCATGGAAGAACGGACGTAAAACGGTGATGATGATGATGATGATATATATATATATACATATATATACATATATATACATATATATACATATATATACATATATATACATATATATATATAGTTATACTTGGGGAGGGTCATATTTGTGTAATATTGCCAGAATTAATAACAGAACACACTCACTGTTTGGTTGGTTTTCGCTTTTCGCTTCTGTGTCTTTTATATCGGTAATTTAATTTATAATAAACAGACTAAATAAAGATGGCGTAGAAAATACAATGCAACGGGAGGAAACAATAGCACCACTGACGATGTTGCAGATGTGCAACGAAAGAACTTTGATAAACTATATATATATGTGTTTGTGTCTATATTGTATCTGTATTTTTGACTGTTGGTCAGTCAATGGCAACATTGAGGACCGAATAAATTAAATTACCGATATAAGAGACACATAAGCGAAAAGCGAAAACCAACCAAACAGTGAGTGTGTTCTGTTATTAATTCTGGCAATATTACACAAATATGACCCTCCCCAAGTATATAATATTTGTTTCGACACACGATTTCATATCAAAAACCTCGCAAAACTAATTTATATATATATATATACATATATGACTTTTTACTAGTTAGGCAACGGGACAGGCAGATAGTGTCTAATACCAAGGCATACCCTGGGGAAGAATGTACCCCACAGCATAGGTTAGTTGTTAGTGATATCTCAGTAAGCAAGAGATGGAATGAGACATATAGGAAGGTGTGGAGAAGAAAGGTCTGGAAGCTAAAAGACCTTTCACTAAAATACAAATTTAGGAAAGCCCTTCAAGATGTATATGACGAAAAAGAAGATGATTTAGAGACGTATGACATAGATAATAACTGGAATTTCCTACGTGACAACTTGCTGCAGGCTACTGATGAAACTTGTGGCTGGAGCAGAGCTCCAACCAGACAGAGAGTGACCTGGTGGTGGAACAGCACAGTAGATAAGGCTATTAAAGACAAAAGACTAGCATGGAAGGCTTGGAAAAAGGGTGGGAGTACAGCCACTAAGAGAGAAGCTAGACGTCAGGTGTACTTAGCACGCAGGGAGGCAGAGAGTAGGAGGTTTGCCAATGTTCTGCGACGGGAAGATCAGAGGCGTGCGGTGTTCCACATTGCAAGGCAAATCAGGATGTTGTTGAAGATAGATGTGTCCGGGATGATGCCGGTGTACTTAGTGTCACGAATGATCAGAAAAAGGAGGCCTGGAAATGTCATTATGAGAGACTGATGAATGTGGAGAACAAATGGGAGAGAGAGAAATTACCCTTGGTAGATCCGACAGAGGGACCAGCTATTGAGATTGACGAATATAGGGTCCAAGAGGCGATTAGGGAAATGAAAAATGGTAAGGCTGCCGGACCATCGGGAATAGTTGCTGAGATGCTGAAGGCATCAGGGGACGTAGGCACTAAACTGGTTGCACGCATCATCAATCAGGCTATACCCAAAGACTGGTGCAGCAGTATTCTCATAAATTGCTATAAACGTAAAGGGGATGCTTTGGAGAGGAGCAATTATAGGGGTATAAAACTGATAGATCAGGTTATGAAAGTGGCAGAAAGGATTTTAGCACAACTAATTAGAGAAAGGGTCAAACTAGATGAGATACAGTTTGGTTTTGTGCCTGGGAAGAGTACAACAGATGCCCTCTTCTTGGTGAGACAATTGCAAGAGAGGTTCTGAGAGAAGAATAAGCCACTATACTTAGCCTTTGTTGACCTAGAGAAGGCCTTTGATAGGGTACCCCGATCTGTCATCTGGTGGTCTCTAAGGAAGCTAGGTGTTGAGGAATGGCTTGTGAGGACAGTGCAAACTTTGTACAGAGGTACTCTCAGTAAAGTCAGGGTAGGAATGGAGTTTAGTGAGGAATTCCAGATACAAGTAGGAGTACATCAGGGTTCGGTCCTCAGTCCACTCTTGTTCATTATAGTCCTCCAAGCCATAACAGAGGAGTTTAAGACTGGCTGTCCATGGGAACTTCTCTATGCTGACGATCTGGTTCTTATAGCAGAATCAGTAGAGGAGCTAGCGAATAAATTCTGGCTATGGAAACAGCAGTTGGAAGCAAGAGGACTGAGAGTGAATCTAGCTAAGACAAAAGTGTTGATGAGTAGAAAAGAGGACAAAACCCTGATTCCGTCAGGGAAATGGCCATGTTCGATATGCAGAAAAGGAACTGGCATAAATTCTATAAAATGCACACAATGCAGATCCTGGGTACACAAGAGATGTAGCGGGATAGCAGGCAAACTAACAGGTAGGGAGAAATATGTATGCAGTAGATGTACAGGGAAATTAGACAGTAGAAGTCGCATTGATAGACACATTTTTCAAATGCAGGAGGGCGCTATAGAAGTGGTGGATAGCTTCCGGTACCTAGGAGATCAGATTAGCATGGGAGGAGGGTGTTCCGAGGCCATAGTATCTAGAATAAGGACGGGTTGGAAGAAGTTTAGGGAGCTGCTTCCTCTGTTGACGAAGAAGGGTTTCTCCCTGCGTACGAAAGGCCGGTTGTATGATGCCTGTGTGAGGAGCGCGATGCTGCATGGTAGTGAGACATGGGCAGTAACTGCAGAGGACATGCGACGGCTGGAGAGAAATGAGGCAAGCATGCTCCGTTGGATGTGCAGTGTAAATGTGCATGAACGACCCAGCTTAAATGTGTTGAGAGAGAAACTGTATCTGAGAGGGATAGAATGTAGTGTACGGGAGAGGAGACTGAGGTGGTATGGACATGTGATGCGCATGGAGGATGACCGATGGGTGAAGAAGTGCCAGGAATTGCCAGTTGAAGGAAGACGTGGTAGAGGTAGACCACGAAAAACATGGGCGGAGGTGGTGAGAACAGACCTCAGATCATTGAAGCTCACGGTGGAGATGACGAGGGACCGTGACGAGTGGAGAGATGCTGTGCTGAATAAGACCCGTCCCAACCTTGCAAGCAGGGAAAAGCGGACGTAAAATGATGATGATGATGATGATGATGATATATATATATATACACATATATATATATACATATATATATACATATATATATATACATATATATATATACATATATCATCATCATCATCATCATCACCGTTTTACGTCCGTTCTTCCATGCTAGCATGGGTTAGACGGGTTGTCCTGTTGTGGGCTGTTTCTGGTCGGCTGACCATGCCTTGCTCATACAGGAACTGATTTTGGCTTGATTTCTACAGCTGGATGCCCTTCCTAACACCAACCTCATTTACAGTGAGTGCTGGGTGCTTTTTCCGTGGTGCCTACACGTCCACTTTACAGTGTGGGCTGGGTGCTTTTTTGCCGTGGCACCTCCACGACCACCTTGCAGTGGGAGGGTGTGGGGGCATATTGTCTATATGCTTCAGCTTGTACCCATGGGAAGTCAGGTACTCTGTATTACTGCGTGACGCCAGAGGTCAAGGTCGTGTGTCATCGCCTTTGAGAGGTGTAATTGGGTAAGGTCGGCTTTTATCACCTCATCCCAGGTCTTCTTGGGTCTCCCCACTCCGCGGTGTCCATTGACTTCTAATGCTCTGCACCTTTTTATGCAGCTGCATCCTTCATACGCATCACATGTCCATACCAACGCAACCGCCTCTCCTACACACAGCATTTGATTCCTCTTATGCTCAGTCTCTCTCTCAATTCATTTATGCTTTGTCGTTCGCGTATATTACTATTACACATCCATCGAAGCATGCAGGCTTCGTTTCTTTCTAATCTACATAAGTCTTCCACCTTCGGCGCCCAGGTCTCACTACCATGTAACATTGCTGTTCGGATACACGCATCATACAGTCTGCCTTTCATTTTGAGGGAGAAGCCTTTTGCAGCTAGCAGTGGCAGTAATTCCCTGAACTTCTTCCATCCTGTTCTTACCCTAGTTATTGTACTTTCTGAACACCCACCTCCGCTGCTAATTCGGTCACCTAGGTAGCAGAAGCTGTCTACTGTTTCTACAGAGCCCTCCCAGAGATTGGTGGTACTTGTTTCCTGTGGCTGTTTGCTGCATGTGAAGCCTACATTCTTAATTAAGCTTCCTGAGATCCCGCTACATCTCTTGTGTACCCATTGTTTGCATTTGGGGCAGAGAATGGAGTTCCTACCTACACTTTTCCTACATACTGAGCAAGGCCATTTCCCTGAGGGGATCTGGGTTCTGTTTTCTCGTCTACTTACAAGGACCTTAGTCTTTGTCATGTTGACTTTGAGACCCTTTCTTTCTAGTCCCTGCTTCCAAGTTTGGAATTTCTTCTCTAGTTCTACCATAGATTCAGCTATAAGTGCGAGGTCATCAGCATACAGGAGTTCCCATGGGCATCCGGTCTTAAACTCCTCCGTTATTGCCTGCAGGACTATGATGAACAGGAGAGGGCTAAGAACAGAGCCCTGGTGGACACCAACCTGTACGCTAAATTCCTCGCTATACTCATTGCTAATCCTAACTTTGCTGACTGCTCCCCTATACATGGCTTGTACAGCTTTCACAAGCCATTCATCTACTCCTAGTTTTCTAAGAGCCCACCAGATTACAGCACGTGGAACTCTGTCAAAGGCTTTCTCGAGATCGGTGAATGCCAGGTAGAGTGGCTTACTTTTAGCTAGTACTTTTCCTGTAACTGCCTCACAAGGAAGAGGGCATCAGTGGTGCCTCTTCCTGGTACAAACTCAAATTGCATCTCATCTAGTTTCACCCGGTCCCTAATCAACTGTGCTATAACTCTTTCTGTTACTTTCATGACCTGGTCCATCAGCTTTATACCTCTATAGTTTCCTCTATCTAGTGCATCACCTTTACCTTTGTAGCAGTTGACAATGATGCTACTGCACCAATCTTTTAGTATGACACCTTCTAGTATTACCTGGTTAACAATACGTGTGGTTATAGTATGACCTACAGACCCAGATGCCTTCAGCATCTCAGCAGCTATACCCGATGGACCGGTTGCCTTCCCCATCTTCATATCTTTGATTGCCTTACTTACTACGCTGCTGCTGACTTGTACTGCTGGCCCCTCTATAGGGTCTACTTGGGGTAGGGTCTCTTCTTCCCATGCATTCTCCTCATTTAGTAATCTATCATAATGGCTCTTCTATGCATCTTTCTTCTCAGCACTTGTGAGGGCAAGCTCACCTTTATCATTCCGGATACACTTCTCTCCAATGACATCACAATTCTCTCTGACACACTGCCTCGCAATCTTGAACACCTCTTGTTTCTGGTCCTCGCAAAACATGCTTGAATTTTCTATCCTCTGCTTCCCTCCTAGCTAAGTATACTTAGCGCCTAGCTTCCCTCTTGGTCTCTATGTAATGTACCCTGCTCCCCCCGTTCTTCCATTCTTTCCATATATATATATATGTATATATATATGCATATATATATGTATATAAATATGTATATATATATATATATATATGTGTATATATATATGTATATATATATGTATATATACATATATATATACATATATATATACATATATATATACATATAAATATACTTATATATCATCATCATCATCATCATCATCAACGTTTAACGTCCGTGTTCCACGCTTGCATGGGTTTGGACGGGGGTTTTCCCACTTGAGGCAAGAGTGATTGTCTTGCTCGCATAGGACTGTCTGGCAGGTTTTCTACAGTTGGATGCCCTTCCTAACACCAACCACATTTACAGTGTGGGTCTGGGAGGTTTTTACCGTGTTGCCTACACGGCCACATTACAGCGTGGACTGTGTGTTTTTTTGTCGTGACACCTACACGATCTCATTTGTTTCGGCCTGGATGGTGTGGCACCAACATAACTTTACATAGAAGGGGGCGGTGTGGATGGGGTGGGGGTGGTGGGACGGGGGTGTATTTTGTTAGAGATGCCTACTGACTGTAGTAGGTTTTACTTTGTATTTAGGTAAGGCGGGTCTTCTCTATTACTGAGTACCGCCAAAGGTCTCGGTCCAGTGACATTGTCTTGGTGAGGTGTAAGTGTGTGAGGTCGGAGTTTATCAGCTCGTCCCAGGTTTTTCTGGGTCTGCCTATTCCGCGGCTACCGTCTATCTTTATTGCCCTGCACTTTGTTATACAGCTATCGTCCTTCATGCGCATCACGTGACCATACCAACGTAGCCTTCTCTCTAGTAAACAACATCTGATCCCTCTTATTTCTAATTTTTTCCTTAGTTCGTTTATGCTTTGTCGTTCACGTATATTACTACTACACATCCAGCGGAGCATGCAGGCTTCGTTTCTCTCTAGTCTGCGTATATCCTCTGCACACAATGCCCAGGTCTCACTGCCATGCAACATTGCTGTTCGTATGCAGGCATCGTACAACCTGCCTTTCATTTTTAGGGAGAACCCTTTAGCGGCTAATAGTGGTATAAGCTCTCTGAACTTTTTCCACCCAGTTCTGACTCTAGCTACTGTACTTTCAGAGCACCCTCCCCCACTGCTGATTTTGTCACCCAGGTAACGGAAGCTGTCCACTATTTCTATAGAACCCTCTGCGCAGTTGAAAGAGCTAGTATTTTGTGGGCACTTGCTGCTACTTATTGCCCCAGAACACCGGCCACATGTAAAATCTATGTTCTTAGTTAGCTTACCTGTGATCCCACTACATCTTTTATGAACCCAAACTTTGCATTTGGGACACAAAATGGAATTTCTACCTACGCCTTTCCTACACTCTGCGCATGGCCACTTCCCGGAGGGGACCGCCGCCTTATTTTCTTTCTTACAAACTAGAACTTTAGTCTTAGCCAGGTTAATTTTAAGGCCTTTTGATTCTAGGCCGTGCTTCCATGTTTGGAATTTCTTCTCTAGCTCGGCCATTGATTCAGCTATGAGCATTAGATCGTCTGCGTATAGGAGTTCCCATGGGCAGCCGGTCTTGAACTCCACTGTTATAGCCTGAAGGGCAATAATAAATAGTAGGGGGCTAAGAACAGAGCCCTGATGAACACCAATTTTTACACTAAACTCTTCACTATATTCGTTGTTAATTCTAACCTTGCTGACTGTTTCTTTATACATGGCTTGTATAGCTCTCACAAGCCATTCATCAACACCTAGTTTTCTAAGAGCCCACCAGATAATGGAACGGGGGACTCTGTCGAAGGCCTTCTCCAAGTCGACGAAAGCTAAGTATAGGGGTTTACTTTTAGCTAGGTACTTCTCCTGTAGTTGTCGTACAATGAAAAGAGCGTCTGTGGTACTTTTTCCTGACACAAACCCGAACTGCATTTCATCTAGATCAATTCGCTCTCTGATTAGTTGCGCTATTACTTTTTCCGTGACCTTCATGACCTGGTCGATTAATTTAATGCCTCTATAGTTACTCCTATCTAGGGCATCTCCTTTACCCTTATAACAGTAAACGATAATGCTGCTACGCCAGTCCTTTGGAACAACCCCATTCTGTATGACTTGGTTGACTATCCGGGTGACCATGGTGTGTCCCACCGTACCAGATGCCTTCTGCATCTCGGCAACTATTTCCGAAGGCCCAGCCACCTTGCCTGTCTTCATATCTTTGATTGCCTTACTTATTATACTACCCTCGACTAACACTGCTGGTCCCTCTATTGGGTCGATGTGGGGGAGACTGTCTTTCTCCCATTTATTCTCCTCATTTAGTAGTCTTTCATAGTGACACTTCCAAGCTACCTTCTTATCGGCATCGGTGATGGCAAGTACGCCGTCATCGTTAAGTACACACTTCTCCCCGACAATATCACTGTTTTCCTTGACACATTGCCTAGCAATCCTGAACACCTCACGTTTTTGGTCCTCACGTTGTAGAACATGCTTGAACTTTCTTTCCTCAGCTTCCCTTCTTGCGAAGTACACTTGTCTCCTACCTTCCCTCCTGGCCACTTGATAGTCTTCTCTGCTTCCCCCATCCCGCCATACTTTCCAAGCCTGCTTTTTGGCCTTAATTGACCCCTCCACCTTACTGTTCCACCACCATGTTACTCTCCTCCTGCCTACAGGCCTGCTCCAGCCACAGACTTCGTCTGTCGCCGTCAGCAGGTTTGCTTTCAGGAATTCCCACTGTTCCTCTACCTTGTACGACTCTATTTGCTCTTCCTTACTGTCGAAAGCATCAAGTAATATGCTTTGGAATTTATTTTTGGCTGTGGGGTCCTTTAGCTTCCATATTTTTCTCCTGAGGGTAGTCCTCTTCTGTTGCCTAGTACGTCTCGTCCTGACTATTAGGTCGTTAATTATCAGTCTATGTTGGGAGGTGCATTCTTCATGGGGGAGGGATTTAGTGTTTACAACAGTCACTTTGTCACGTCTTCTGGTAAGGATATAATCTACCTGGCTGGTATGTTCCCCTGATCTGTAGGTGATCAAGTGATTGTCTCGTTTTTTGAAGTTAGTGTTGCAGATAGTTAGGTTATTTGCGTCACAGAATTCCAGGATTCTGGAGCCTTCCTCATTTCTAGTACCAAACCCATAGCCTCCATGGATTTCGTCGTAGCCGTCACAATGTTGTCCAACGTGACCGTTTAGGTCGCCTGCAATAATTATATAGTCACTGTCGGTTATTTGGGAGGTAGTGAGCATCAGTGTCTCATAGAATCTGTCTTTTATAGTGCTGGGCAGTCCGGATTGGGGTGCGTACGCAGATATTACTGTCAACGTAGTTCTATTGAGGACAAGTCTTATTTTAATTATTCTGTCGTTCACTCTATTTACGTCTATTATCTTATCTGCCCACTTTTCTGCTACCATGATTCCTACCCCACCCAGCCCATTGTCATTTCCCACCCAGAAAAGCTTATAGCATCGTTTTCTACCCACAATGAATCTAGCAGATCCACCCCTCCACCTGGTCTCTTGAATACAACAAACATCGACCTCCTTACGTTCAAGCATTTCTACAACCTCGTTAGAACGACCCTTTAAGGTGCCTACATTCAAGGTACCAAATCTGAAGTTTTGGATTGCGTTTGGTGGGTGGGAGCGGTGGGGAGCGGGGGGAGATGGGGTTGTGTTAGCCATCCGCGGCCGAAATAAAGAGGCATGTTCGCATTCTCGTCCACGAGGTGTGTTTGTCTTTAACTTTGGCATTGTCGCTGAGCGTCCAGATTTTTCTCTCTTCAACTCTCCGGAACTCCGTAGTCCTTCCATCCTACATACCGAAGGCGACCAGGTAAGCGATAGTATAGGCCTCTGGCTTATGATTGGTCCACGTGATAATAATGGTGGTGCATGGGGGCGGGAGGGAGGGGTGTTGAGTTGTTAGCGAGAAGAATAGGTTTAAGTTAGATCCTAGTATTTAACGAACGTAAACAAAAATACAAGATTTGTTTAGTAAAATACGCCAAAAACTTCCGTATTTTACAATCAGGACAAAATACAAGAGATTTGTTTTGGAAAATACAGGAGGAAATAGGTTTGGAAGGACTATGGAATAAGCGGGTGTTAGAAAGCTAAAAAAATGAGTACATTACATTTTACCATGAAAGAGAATCTGCCACAAATTGGCGAAAGTGAATTACTTTATCTTATATATGTATATGGATAGAGAGAGAGAGAGAGGGGGGGGGGGTGACCGCATGTTGTAGAGTGTGGTGGAGAAGATATTAGGGAGCGGGAATTAAGGGTTTGAAATAATAACAAATATATTTAAAATATTGTTAAGAGTTTGAAGTATCAAATATATATATATATATATATACATATATATACATATATACATATATATATATACATATATATATACATATATATATACATATACATATATATATATACATATATATATATACATATATATATACATATACATATATACATATACATATATACATATATGCCCTAGATAGGAGTAACTATAGAGGCATTAAATTAATCGACCAGGTCATGAAGGTCACGGAAAAAGTAATAGCGCAACTAATCAGAGAGAGAATTGACCTAGATGAAATGCAGTTCGGGTTTGTGTCAGGCAAAAGTACCACAGACGCTCTTTTCATAGTACGACAACTACAGGAGAAGTACCTAGCTAAAGGTAAACCCCTCTACTTAGCTTTTGTCGACTTGGAGAAAGCCTTCGACAGAGTCCCCAGCTCCATTATCTGGTGGGCTCTTAGAAAACTAGGGGTTGACGAATGGCTTGTGAGAGCTATACAAGCCATGTATAAAGAAACAGTCAGCAAGGTTAGAATTAACAACGAATATAGTGAAGAGTTTAGCGTAAAAGTTGGCGTCCATCAGGGCTCTGTTCTCAGCCCCCTACTATTTATTATTGCCCTTCAGGCTATAACAGAGGAGTTCAAGACCGGCTGCCCATGGGAACTCCTATACGCAGACGACCTGACACTCATAGCTGAATCAATGGCCGAGCTAGAGAAGAAATTCCAAACATGGAAGCACGGCCTAGAATCAAAAGGACTTAAAATTAACCTGGCTAAGACTAAAGTTCTAGTTTGTAAGAAAGAAAATAAGGCGGCGGTCCCTTCTGGGAAATGGTCATGCTCAGTGTGTAGGAAAGGCGTAGGTAGAAACTCCATTTTATGTCCCAAATGCAAAGTATGGGTGCATAAAAGATGTAGTGGGATCACAGGTAAGCTAACTAAAAACATAGATTTTACATGTGGCCGGTGCTCTGGTGCAATAAGTAGCAGCAAGTGCCCACAAAATACTAGCTCTTTCAATTGCGCAGAGGGTTCTATAGAAATAGTGGACAGCTTCCGTTACCTGGGCGATAAAATCAGCAGTGGGGGAGGGTGCTCTGAAAGTACAGTAGCTAGAGTCAGAACTGGTTGGAAAAAGTTCAGAGAGCTTATACCACTATTAGCTGCTAAAGGGTTCTCCCTAAAAATGAAAGGCAGGTTGTATGATGCCTGCATACGAACAGCAATGTTGCATGGCAGTGAGACCTGGGCATTGTGTGCAGAGGATATACGCAGACTAGAGAGGAACGAAGCTTGCATGCTCCGCTGGATGTGTAACAGTAATATACGTGAACGGCAAAGCATAAACGAACTAAGGAAAAAAATTAGAAATAAGAGGGATCAGATGTTGTTTACTCGAGAGAAGGCTACGTTGGTATGGACACGTGATGCGCATGAAAGTCGATAGCTGTATAACAAAGTGCAGGGCAATAAAGATAGACGGTAGCCACGGAATAGGCAGACCTAGAAAAACCTGGGACGAGCTGATAAACTCCAACCTCACACACTTACACCTCTCCAAGACAATGTCACTGGACCGAGACCTTTGGCGGTACTCAGTAACAGAGAAGACCCGCCTTACCTAAATACATAGTAAAACCTACTACAGCCAGTAGGCATCTCTAACAAAATACACCCCCGTCCCACCACCCCCACCCCATTCACACCACCCCGTTCTATGTAAAGTTATGTTGGTGCCGCGCCATCCAGGCCGAAACAAATGAGATCGTGTAGGTGTCACGACAAAAAAACACACAGTCCACGCTGTAATGTGGCCGTGTAGGCAACACGGTAAAAACCTCCCAGACCCACACTGTAAATGTGGTTGGTGTTAGGAAGGGCATCCAACTGTAGAAAACCTGCCAGACAGTCCTATGCGAGCAAGACAATCACTCTTGCCTCAAGTGGGAATACCCCCGTCCAAACCCATGCAAGCGTGGAACATGGACGTTAAACGTTGATGATGATGATGATGACATATACATATATATATATATACATATACATATATATATACATATACATATATACATATATATACATATACATATATATACATATACATATATATATATATATATATACATATACATATATATATATATATACATATACATATATACATATATATATATATATATATATATATATATACATATATATATATACATATATATATATATACATAAATATATTTATATACATATATATATATACAACGTGTAAAAGACACAGCAAAAAGCACCCAGCACACACTGTAAATGTTGTTGACGCTAGGAAGGGCATCCAGCCGTAGAAAACCAGCCAGAAACAGTTCTATAGGAGCGAGACACGGTCACCCAACCCAACTTGCCTCTAAATGGGGCAAACTCGTCTAACCCATGCTAGCGTAGAAGATGGACGTTAAATAATGACGGTGATGATGATGATATATATGTATGTATGTATATATCATCACCATTTTACGTCCATTCTTCCACGCTAGCATGGGTTAGATAGGTTATCCTGTTGTGGGCAATGCCAGGTCAGATGACCATGTCTTGCTCTTACAGAACTAATTTTGGCTTGATTTCTACAGCTGGATGTCCTTCCTAACACCAACCTCATTTACAGTGTGTGTATATAAATATATATATATATATATATATATATATATATATATATATATATAACCTTTTTAATACAATATTTCGCTCCAGCTCAATATCTTGTGGACTTAGTGCTACCAATAATGCTTTGTTCAGAAACTTCCTACCAAAGTGTATTAAAAGAAGTCAACACTCAGAAGTGATTTCCAGTGCATTGGGTAAGTTCATTTCCTTTTTCTAGTATATTGAGTGAGTTCATTTATTTTGTCATATTTTAGAATTCCTTTGTAGCTGTTTGCTTTAAAATCCAGCTTCATAGCATTCAAATGTAATATCTTCTTCTTCACCATTTATCCCCAGGTTAGCTCTGTTCAATTAGATCTTGCATCAAAGACATACTGTCTGTAGCCAACCCATCTACATTATCAAATGGGTACTTCCTTTTTTTTATAAGGGTGTAATTTAAGGGAGATTTGGCTGCTATTTCTATCAAATTTGATTAATGATGAAGAAGGTCACTTGTTGGTTCATTTGAATATATATTTGTTGTTTAGCCCTAAGTCAGCTCTGATTTAGAAAACACATATTCAAAGACATACCAATTTTAACCAGCTCATTAGAAACATTACATCAAGAACTACATAACATTGTGTCCTCCCTTTTTATTTTAAACAATGAGGTGTGATTTGTGGGAGATTTGGATGCTATTTCTAACAGATTAAGCAACCACCTAGCGGATCAATTATTGGATTGATTCAGATAAATATGAGTACTTCAGGTTTCCATCCCATCTGAGAGGTCAGTAGCTCTAAATAAGTACTAACTTAGTCTGTGATAACCCCTCAATTCCTTGCTAGTAGAGAGAATGGATGTTAAATGACAATGATGAGGATGATGAGTAGTTGCATCAGTGTAGATTGCCAGTGTAATGTTTAATAATTGTTTCTACTTTTGACACAAGGCCAGCAATTACCCAGTGCATTACTGGTACTTTATTTTATCGACCCCATAAGGATGAAAGGCAAAGTTAACCCCAGTGTTGGAAAGGGTAGATTGTCAGTGGAGTAAAATATGAGGAAGTGTAAATTGCCAGAGGAGTAAACTGTAGATTGCCAGTGTAATATTTAATAGCTGAGTAAAGTATGAACTGTTAATTGCCAGTGTAATATTTAATAGCTGAGTAAAGTATGAACTGTTAATTGCCAGTGTAATATTTAATAGCTGAGTAAAGTATGAACTGTTAATTGCCAGTGTAATATTTAATAGCTGAGTAAAGTATGAACTGTTAATTGCCAGTGTAATATTTAATAGCTGAGTAAAGTATGAACTGTTAATTGCCAGTGTAATATTTAATAGCTGAGTAAAGTATGAACTGTTAATTGCCAGTGTAATATTTAATAGCTGAGTAAAGTATGAACTGTTAATTGCCAGTGTAATATTTAATAGCTGAGTAAAGTATGAACTGTTAATTGCCAGTGTAATATTTAATAGCTGAGTAAAGTATGAACTGTTAATTGCCAGTGTAATATTTAATAGCTGAGTAAAGTATGAACTGTTAATTGCCAGTGTAATATTTAATAGCTGAGTAAAGTATGAACTGTTAATTGCCAGTGTAATATTTAATAGCTGAGTAAAGTATGAACTGTTAATTGCCAGTGTAATATTTAATAGCTGAGTAAAGTATGAACTGTTAATTGCCAGTGTAATATTTAATAGCTGAGTAAAGTATGAACTGTTAATTGCCAGTGTAATATTTAATAGCTGAGTAAAGTATGAACTGTTAATTGCCAGTGTAATATTTAATAGCTGAGTAAAGTATGAACTGTTAATTGCCAGTGTAATATTTAATAGCTGAGTAAAGTATGAACTGTTAATTGCCAGTGTAATATTTAATAGCTGAGTAAAGTATGAACTGTTAATTGCCAGTGTAATATTTAATAGCTGAGTAAAGTATGAACTGTTAATTGCCAGTGTAATATTTAATAGCTGAGTAAAGTATGAACTGTTAATTGCCAGTGTAATATTTAATAGCTGAGTAAAGTATGAACTGTTAATTGCCAGTGTAATATTTAATAGCTGAGTAAAGTATGAACTGTTAATTGCCAGTGTAATATTTAATAGCTGAGTAAAGTATGAACTGTTAATTGCCAGTGTAATATTTAATAGCTGAGTAAAGTATGAACTGTTAATTGCCAGTGTAATATTTAATAGCTGAGTAAAGTATGAACTGTTAATTGCCAGTGTAATATTTAATAGCTGAGTAAAGTATGAACTGTTAATTGCCAGTGTAATATTTAATAGCTGAGTAAAGTATGAACTGTTAATTGCCAGTGTAATATTTAATAGCTGAGTAAAGTATGAACTGTTAATTGCCAGTGTAATATTTAATAGCTGAGTAAAGTATGAACTGTTAATTGCCAGTGTAATATTTAATAGCTGAGTAAAGTATGAACTGTTAATTGCCAGTGTAATATTTAATAGCTGAGTAAAGTATGAACTGTTAATTGCCAGTGTAATATTTAATAGCTGAGTAAAGTATGAACTGTTAATTGCCAGTGTAATATTTAATAGCTGAGTAAAGTATGAACTGTTAATTGCCAGTGTAATATTTAATAGCTGAGTAAAGTATGAACTGTTAATTGCCAGTGTAATATTTAATAGCTGAGTAAAGTATGAACTGTTAATTGCCAGTGTAATATTTAATAGCTGAGTAAAGTATGAACTGTTAATTGCCAGTGTAATATTTAATAGCTGAGTAAAGTATGAACTGTTAATTGCCAGTGTAATATTTAATAGCTGAGTAAAGTATGAACTGTTAATTGCCAGTGTAATATTTAATAGCTGAGTAAAGTATGAACTGTTAATTGCCAGTGTAATATTTAATAGCTGAGTAAAGTATGAACTGTTAATTGCCAGTGTAATATTTAATAGCTGAGTAAAGTATGAACTGTTAATTGCCAGTGTAATATTTAATAGCTGAGTAAAGTATGAACTGTTAATTGCCAGTGTAATATTTAATAGCTGAGTAAAGTATGAAACTGTTAATTGCCAGTGTAATATTTAATAGCTGAGTAAAGTATGAACTGTTAATTGCCAGTGTAATATTTAATAGCTGAGTAAAGTATGAACTGTTAATTGCCAGTGTAATATTTAATAGCTGAGTAAAGTATGAACTGTTAATTGCCAGTGTAATATTTAATAGCTGAGTAAAGTATGAACTGTTAATTGCCAGTGTAATATTTAATAGTGGAGTAAAGTATAAGAAAGTGTAGATTGCCAGTGTAATATTCAATAGTGGAGTAAAGTATAAGTGTAGATTGCCAATGTAATATTTAAGAGTGGATTAGGTTAGATGTATTGGCACTGTGTGTTGGTAAGGATAAATGCATATATATATACACACATATATGTACATATCATTATCATCATCATCATCATCATCACCATTTAACGTCAATTTTTCCATGCTGGCATGGGTTAGACGTGTTATCCTGTTGTGACCAATGCCAAGTCAGGTGACCTGTCTTGCTCATACAGAACTGATTTTGGCTTGGTTTCTACAGCTGGATGCCCTTCCTAGTGCCAACCTCATTTATAGTGAGTACTGGGTGCTTTTTGTCATGATGCCTACATGACCACATTACAGTGTGGACAGGGTGCTTTTTGCTGTGACACCTACATGACCAGTTTACAGTGTATATATATGCACTATTGGATGGCTGTTGACTCTCCTGAGCTTCTCCTCCTTCCTGCCTACGAGTATCAGAGGCCCTGAAAAGGGCCATGGGTACTGCTCCTCACACCTTGTCTAAACTGTAAAAAAGACTGTTCATAGTTATTGTTATCAAATCCACTCTTGGTGTGTATTATGGGTGGAGGTGGGGCGACAGAATTGAGTGAAGCAGAACTACACTGAGTGTTTCCATTGTAAGCTAAGATCATAAGAAGGATTTAGGCTCAGTATTTCAAGCTAATAAAGCTCTTTTTAAATTATATTGTGTTCTGGTTTATCTTGATTGGTTAACATAATCTGAAGCCAGGTATAACACCACTTGGTCCCTGGGTGCATTTAGCTAATAATATTCTATTGTAAACATTGCTTTGAAAAGGGTCATAAACACTGCTCTTCCTCTTCTGACTAAGCTATATAAAAAAAAAAATGTTAATGACACTATAGATGGATAGAGCTTACCTACCCATAATACCTATTTAAGGTTTTGAAGAAAGAGTTAGTGAAAAGTTAAATGTCTTAACTAACCATTGTCACCATGTTGTTCTGGTAATGGTGTGTGAACCATTAACACTTTAGACACTGGGCTGTTACCTTGTCAGCATGTCAAGTTGTAACTGTTTAGTATAATAATTATCTTATTCCATTTTATATGAGTTGCTGTTGAGACCTTCATGGTCCCTGGTCGCACAACTGTCATCCTCCTCTACCAAATCAGGATGAAGTAATGGTACCTAAGCAAGGACCCAGCAAATATGCTGGCTGTTCTTTGTGGCATCTCTTTAGCTATCTTGTCCACAGGTTGTAACTGAGTCCTGATGATATAGCTGAGTCCACTGGGTGTAGCAGAGATATACTGTTCAACTGAGTGTAGACTTTGTTTTTGCTGCTTATAATTGACATTTTTTATAATTTATAATTTCATCATAGAAAAAAATTATTCTATCAATTATAATTTATTTGTTATATGAAATATTTTTTTTAAATTTCAGCTTTCTTTATTGGGATATTTTGTATTGTGCTGGCTGTTCTGATCCGGAACGAGCAAGGCATCTTAAAGGTAAGGTTTTAACTGACAAAATAACAATTTTTTATTAATTCTTTTTCTAAATCTAATCCTAGAGTGGAACTCCATCGGTTTCAAATAATGAATGTTCCAGTTGTTCAATCAATGGAAATTAATGTGTAAGTAGCTTAGAATTCCACCAACACAAATACCCTTAAAGTAATTCTCAGGGAGATTCAGAATGACATGGTGTGTGACAAGGCTGGCCCTTTGAATTACAAGCACAGTCCATACGACAGGCTTCCAAACAGTTTCCATCTACCCAATTTTACTCACAAGGTACCAATCAACTCAAGGCTATAGTAAATGACACTTGTGCAAGATTCTACATAGTGGAATCAAACTCAGGACCTAATTATTGAAAAGCAAACGTCCTGCATTTTCACTAATGCTGAAATGACAAAGAAAGGTACATTAATAAAGTGCCGGACTACTACAGTTCAAATATTCAAATCTTGCCTCTAATGCTTCTCAATAGCCATTGGCTAAAACATTTAACTCTCTCACTAGTTTAATCCATCATCATCATCATCATTTAACATCTGCTTTCCCTGCTAGCAAAGGTTGAACAGATCTTCACAGATCAAGGTAGTACTTAATCAGAACTACTGACATCTCAGACATGCTATGGCACATTTTATCATCACACACAGCAGGGAAGTTGTCACATATTTGACACAGCTGAAGAATCCTCCCAACCTGAGCTGTACTACAGTTTAGCTCCAACTCGCAATTGTCGAAATACTACATTGTCTTGTTACTTTTCAGTAGTGAGTTCAAGCCCTAGCATGGATCTAGAAAACATTAAGGGAACTAACTTAAAAAAATAAGAATGGGAAAAATATCTATATTATTTTTTTACTATTTTTTCATTGGACTGTCACCATGCTGGAGCACCACTCTCAAAGGTTTTGGTCAAATAAATTTACCTCGGGACATATTTCAGTCCAGTACTTATTTTATTCCTCTCTGTCTACCAAATACCTAAATTATCTTTAAACCCACTGTATCAGGACAATCCCCTACATCAACAGTTATGGGTCCATGTCATAAGTGTGTGTGTAAATATGTGTGTGTGTGTCAGTTTTTCTGTTTCTCTATAAAATCACACTCGTCTTAACCCATTACTCTATATATATATTATTGTATTTTTGTGGTAAAGGCTTTATCTTACATAATATCGAATCTATGAGATTTTGATGTTATTTATTTTGAGAACAATAATTTAATGTCAGTATGAGCGGCTGGTTACAACCAGTTTGAACAGAAAAGGGTGAGAGAATTCTGACTGGATATGGCCGGTTTAAATGCTAAAAGGTTAAAATAAAGGAACAACACACTAGATAATTGTTTCTACGTTTGGCACAAGGCCAGCAATTACCCAGTGTATTACTGGTACTTTATTTTATCGACCCCGTAAGGATGAAAGGCAAAATTAACCTCGGCGGGATTTGAACTCAGAATGGCAAGGGCCGTAACTCTATACGTCAAAGCATGGCGTCTGACCCTCTACCGATACTGCCAATCAACACTAGATAATGTTGTCCTATATATATCATGCCTGAACACAAAATGTAATGGTCACAGTTGGAACACATTTCATCATAGGTTATCTTGAACAAGACTGTCAGCAACAACAACTAACACAAAGGATCACAACTGTATCCTTTACTGATTGCTTTAAGGAACTTGATGGCAGTGGCATCATCATTATCATCATCGTTACTACCACCACCACCATTAATGATCTGAGCTTTTGCAACTAAAAGACAAGAAGAGAGAAGGAGAGGGAATAGATTTCTGTACAATTTCTTGAAATTTAGTGGATGTTTTTGCTAATATTTGTACTATTTTTGCTTTTACTTTAATTTCTTTACAGGCATCTTTCTCTTTCTATGGTATATTTTGTTGTCCAATGTTTGGAGTACTTGTTTTGGGGATATTCTTCCCTTTTGTGCATGAATGGGTAAGTTTTAACATTTATACTTTCCAGTATACTTTGAAAATTATAAATGTATTTTGAAGGACTGCCCTTATGGCTAATTGAAATACAGTGTAAATATGTATTATAAACAGTACTTGTAGATAAAGCTTATATAACCAATGGAGTAAATATTAGAAGGACTAAAGAAAAATATCCAAGGATACAATCTGCATAGGTGTTTCTCCTTAGTCTTTTTAAGTTACTACACCATACAATATTTATTTACAATACACACATATGAACATCGGTTTGTCCTACATCTGGCTGTCCTACAATTTCAAAGTAGTATTACCTTTCTTGACCAGAATTTTTCAACGACTCTTTCATTCTGGTATGGATTAGACAGTTCTGTTTCAGTTCACCATCCTGAGAACACACCTCACCAGATCTTTCAATGTCTTCTTCAGTTTCATCTTCATATGCAATGAACTTTATACAATAATAACTGCCACTAAAACCACTTCATCCAGGAAATAAGAGAGGAGTAGTCTTAGGATCCAAGAAAGTATTGTGTGTGTTGGGGAGGTGAATATCTTTTAGCAGTGTATATCAGCAAAAGATGTAAGCATCAGCTAGAAAACCAGAAAAAAACTAACCAATGCTTTTAAGCAAAGTCCCATGTAATATTTATTCCACCTGAGTTCCACAGACAATCCCTTGTACCCTGCTCATAGCGGGGCCTGTTTTTTGGCTGGTATTTTACAGCTGCTGGATGCCTTTTCTAACGCCAACCACATTTACAGTGTGGGATTGGGTGGTCACATTTATGAGGTTAGTCTGACCAGTTGGCCATGTCATACCTAGCTCATACTGGATCACGATTTTGGCTGCTCGATGTCTTTCTTAAACACCAACCACATTTATTGTGTGGAACTAGGTGGACCTGTTTTGAGGTAGATCTAGCCAGTTGGCCACATTGTACCCTGCTCATAGCAGAACCTGTGTTTTGAGTAAGATTTTTACAGTTGGTGGATGCCTTTCCTAACACCAACCACATTTACAGAGTGGGGCTGGATAGTCACACATATAAGAGAAGTCTGGCCAGTTGGCTGAGCCATACCTTGCTCATATGGGACCATGTCTTAGCTAGGTTTTACAACTGCTGGGTGTCCTTCCTAGTACCAACCACATTTACAGTGTGGAATTGTATGTTCCCATTTTGGGGAGGGTTTTGGCAGTTGACCATGTCAGACTTTGCTCATATGGGACCGTGTTTTAGCTGGGTTTTTACAGCTGCTAGATGCCCTTCCTTACACCAACTACATTTGCAGTGTGGGACTCAGTGGTCCCACTTATGAGGCTAATCAGGTATATTTATATATATATATTCTGTGATACTTGACCAGGAACACCACAAATCAAAGAAGTATTCGATATATGGTAAGATACAGAGTGAGTATATTAATGAAAGTAGAGGATCTACCGCAAAGTAACAACCCGAAACCGTTGATCTCGCGGCACATCTTCTATTTTCATTTATTATCATCATCATCATCATCACCGTTTTACGTCCCTTCTTCCACGCTAGCATGGGTTAGACGGGTTGTCCTGTTGTGGGCAGTGTCCAGTCGGCTGACCTTGTCTTGCTCATACGGGAGCAGACAATTATATATAAACCTTCCATTCTCTTAAACCTTACATTCTCGCTTAATTCTGTCATATTTTCATATTCTGTCGTATTTTCATAACAAAACAAATCACTCTTATATATTCCTTTAAATATATTTTGTTAAACTTGCTAAGTTTTACGCAAAACTTCGAGTGCCTATTTAAACTATTAACCTCTATGCTCCATCCCATCTTCTACCCCCTACCCATACATCATGCTGGTTCCTGCCCCCCCCCCCCCCTCCCTCTCTATGCATATAAGATAAACCCTACCAAAATTAATCAAAATCGCCAACTCGCTATTTCTGGGATGGCTGTTCCTTCGGTATAAAGTAACGTTCAAATATTTTTCTCGATTCTTCTCTCCATTCGAATCCATTCATTCAATCACTATTCTATGTCCTAATTTCACACTATATCATTTTTTCTCTAAAAATCATATTTTCCCTATCACCGCATTTTCTCTATTGTATTTTCTTAAACAAAACAAATCTTGTATTTTCGTTTATTGTTAAATTATGCCCAAAATACGGCGATCTTATCTTAAACCTTACATTCTCGTTAACAACCCATCATCCCTCCCACCCGCCCCCACGCACCACCATTATTACGTGGACCAATCATAAGTCAGAGGCCCATACTATCGCTTAACTGGTTGCTTTTCGATATGATGGATGGACTACGGAATTCTGGAGAGTTGAAGAGAGAAAAATGTGGACGTTCAGCGACAATGCCAAAGATAAAGACAAATTCACCTCGTGGACGAGAATGCAAGCACTCCTCCTTGTTTCGGCCCAGGATGGCTAACATAACCCCCCCCCCCCCCCCCGCGCCCCACCGCTCCCACCCTCCAAACGCAATCCAAAACTTCAGAGTTGGTACCATGAATGTAGGCACCTTAAAGGGTCGCTCTAACAAGGTTGTAGAAATGCTTGAACGTAAGGAGGTCGATGTTTGTTGTATTCAAGAGACCAGGTGGAGGGGAGGGTCTGCTAGATTCATCGTGGGTAAAGAACAATGCTATAAGCTTTTCTGGGTGGGAAATGACAATGGGTTGGGTGGGGTAGGAATCATGGTAGCAGAAAAGTGGGCAGATAAGATAATAGACGTAAATAGAGTGAATGACAGAATAATTAAAATAAGACTTGTCCTCAATAAAACTACAGTGACAGTAATATCTGCGTACGCACCCCAATCCGGACTGCCCGGCGCTATAAAAGACAGATTCTACGAGACACTGATGCTCGCTACCTCCCAAATAACCGACAGTGACTATATAATTATTGCAGGCGACCTAAATGGTCACGTTGGACAACATTGTGACGGCTATGACGGAATCCATGGAGGCTATGGGTTCGGTACTAGAAATGAGGAAGGCTCCAGAATCCTGGAATTCTGCGACGCAAATAACTTAACTATCTGTAACACTAACTTCAAAAAACGAGACAATCACTTGATCACCTATAGATCGGGGGAACACACAAGCCAGGTAGATTATATCCTTACCAGAAGACGTGACAGAGTGTCTGTTGTTAACACTAAATCCCTCCCCCATGAAGAATTCACCTCCCAACATAGACTGATAATTAGCGACCTCATAGTCAGGACGAGACGTACTAGACAGCGGAAGAGGACTATCCTCAGGAGAAAAATATGGAAGCTAAAGGACCCCATAGCCAGAAATAAATTTCAAAGCATATTACTTGACGCTTTCGACAGTAAGGAAGAGCAATTAGAGTCGTATAATATAGAGGAACAGTGGGAATTCCTGAGAGCAAACCTGCTGACGGAGGCAGACGAAGTCTGTGGCTGGAGCAGGCCTGTAGGTGGGAGGAGAGTAACATGGTGGTGGAACAGTAAGGTGGAGGAGTCAATTAAGGCCAAAAAGCAGGCTTGGAAAGTATGGCGGGATGGGGGAAGTAGAGAAGACTATCAAGTGGCCAGGAGGGAAGCTAGGAGACAAGTGTACTTCGCAAGAAGGGAAGCAGAGGAAAGAAAGTTCAAGCATGTTCTACAACGTGAGGACCAAAAACGTGAGGTGTTCAGGATTGCCAGGCAATGTGTCAAGGAAAACCGTGATATTGTCGGGGAGAAGTGTGTACTTAACGATGATGGCATACTTGCCATCACCGACGCTGATAAGAAGGTAGCTTGGAAGTGTCACTACGAAAGGCTTCTAAATGAGGAGAACAAATGGGAGAAAGACAGTCTCTCCCACATCGACCCAATAGAGGGACCAGCAGTGTTAGTCGAGGGTAGTACAATAAGCAAGGCAATCAAAGATATGAAGACGGGTAAGGCGGCTGGTCCTTCGGAAATAGTTGCTGAGATGCTGAAGGCATCTGGTTCGGTGG
Organism: Eledone cirrhosa; assembly: GCA_964016885.1. Taxonomy (NCBI): domain Eukaryota; kingdom Metazoa; phylum Mollusca; class Cephalopoda; order Octopoda; family Eledonidae; genus Eledone; species Eledone cirrhosa. Next base: position 71,175,599 of record OZ024740.1, read on the forward strand.
GACACACCATGGTCACCCGGATAGTTAACCAAGTCGTACAGAATGGGGTTGTTCCGAAGGACTGGCGTAGCAGCATCATCGTTAACTGCTATAAGGGAAAAGGAGATGCCCTAGATAGGAGTAACTATAGAGGCATTAAATTAATCGACCAGGTCATGAAGGTCACGGAAAAAGTAATAGCGCAACTAATCAGAGAGAGAATTGATCTAGATGAAATGCAGTTCGGGTTTGTGTCAGGCAAAAGTACCACAGACGCTCTTTTCATCGTACGACAACTACAGGAGAAGTACCTAGCTAAAAGTAAACCCCTATACTTAGCTTTCGTCGACTTGGAGAAAGCCTTCGACAGAGTCCCCCGTTCCATTATCTGGTGGGCTCTTAGAAAACTAGGTGTTGACGAATGGCTTGTGAGAGCTATACAAGCCATGTATAAAGAAACAGTCAGTAAGGTTAGAATTAACAACGAATATAGTGAAGAGTTTAGCGTAAAAGTTGGTGTCCATCAGGGCTCTGTTCTTAGCCCCCTACTATTTATTATTGCCCTTCAGGCTATAACAGAGGAGTTCAAGACCGGCTGCCCATGGGAACTCCTATACGCAGATGATCTAACGCTCATAGCTGAATCAATGACCGAACTAGAGAAGAAATTCCAAACATGGAAGCACGGCCTAGAATCAAAAGGCCTTAAAATTAACCTGGCTAAGACTAAAGTTCTAGTTTGTAGGAAAGAAAATAAGGCGGCGGTCCCTTCTGGGAAATGGCCATGCTCAGTGTGTAGGAAAGGCGTAGGTAGAAACTCCATTTTATTGTCCCAAATGCAAAGTATGGGTGCATAAAAGATGTAGTGGGATCACAGGTAAGCTAACTAAGAACATAGATTTTACATGTGGCCGGTGCTCTGGTGCAATAAGTAGCAGCAAGTGCCCACAAAATACTAGCTCCTTCAACTGCGCAGAGGGTTCTATAGAAATAGTGGACAGCTTCCGTTACCTGGGTGACAAAATCAGCAGTGGGGGAGGGTGCTCTGAAAGTACAGTAGCTAGAGTCAGAACTAGATGGAAAAAGTTCAGAGAGCTTATACCACTATTAGCCGCTAGAGGGTTCTCCCTAAAAATGAAAGGCAGGTTATACGATGCCTGCATACGAACAGCAATGCTGCATGGCAGTGAGACCTGGGCATTGTGTGCAGAGGATATACGCAGACTAGAGAGGAACGAAGCTTGCATGCTCCGCTGGATGTGCAATAGTAATATACGTGAACGGCAAAGCATAAACGAACTAAGGAAAAAATTAGAAATAAGAGGGATCAGATGTTGTTTACTCGAGAGAAGGCTACGTTGGTACGGTCACGTGATGCGCATGAAAGACGACAGCTGTATAACAAAGTGCAGGGCAATAAAGATAGACGGTAGCCACGGAGTAGGCAGACCCAGAAAAACCTGGGACGACATGATAAATTCCGACCTCACACGCTTACACCTCTCCAAGACAATGTCACTGGACCGAGACCTTTGGCGGTACTCAGTAATAGAGAAGACCCGCCTTACCTAAATACAAAGTAAAAACCTACTACAGTCAGTAGGCATCTCTATCAAAACACACCCCCGTCCCACCACCTCCACCCCATCCACACCGCCTCTTTCAATGTAAAGTTATGTTGGTCCCACAACATCCAGGCCGAAACAAATGAGATCGTGTAGGTGTCACGACAAAAAAACACACAGTCCACGCTGTAAATGTGGCCGTGTAGGCAACACGGTAAAAACCTCCCAGCGCCACACTGTAAATGTGGTTGGTGTTAGGAAGGGCATCCAGCTGTAGAAAACCCGCCAGACAGTCCACGCTGTAATGTGGCCGTGTAGCCAACACAGTAAAAACCTTCCAGCCCCACACTGTAAATGTGGTTGGTGTTAGGAAGGGCATCCAGCTGTAGAAAACCCGCCAGACAGTCCTATGCGAGCAAGACAACCACTCTTGCCTTAAGTGGGAAAACCCCCGTCCAAACCCATGCAATCGTGGAACACGGACGCTAAACCTGATGATGATGATGATGATGAAATATATATATATATATATATGTATATATATATATATATATGTATATATATATATATATATATATATATATATATATATATATATATATACACACACACACACACACATGTATGTATGTATGTATGTATATATATATATATATATATATATATATAGTTGGTGTTAGGAAGGAAGAAAACCTGCCAGACAGTCCTATACAAGTGAGACACGGTCTCCCGACCAATCTTGCCTCAAGTAGGACAATTCCCATCTAAACCCATGCTAGTGTGGAAGATAGACATTAAACGATGATGATGATGATATATATATATATATATAACCCCATATATTCCTCAACTAGAGGAATCTAAACTAAACCCATGCTTTCCATGAACTAAGGCAAATGGAAATCAGTCATAATTTAAATTGAAACACGCCCTTCAAAATGATATCTCATCTCTCTCAGCCAAACAACAACCATCCTTCTTCAATTACTGGTATGAGGGTAACAGATGTCATCATACTGCAGCCATCATATTACATAGTTTTTTATATTATTCTGCAGTGACTACAAACGCATTATTTAATGAGCATAGTACTCACATATAATATGTCAGGCTTCACTACAGTTTCTATCTATCAAATTTATTCTCAAGTCTATTGTAGAAGAACTTGTTCAAGGTACCACACAGCTATTTTTGCAAACTTTTGTCTTCTATGCCCATTTATTCATGGGAGGGTCAAGGGGGTAGAGTCATTAAACACACTTTCCAGCGGGTTCTATTAGAAGCAACCATGTACAATTGGTCTGGTTGGATCTGCAGGCAAGACCAAATGAACTCATGGATGCTTTCCAACCATCTTGCTCATGGTTTACCTCTTGGTCGCCTGCTGGTTGTCTTTACCCATAAAATGTGATCAGTGATTCTATGATCTCTTCATTTGGAGAAGTAGTAGCTCTATCTGAAGTGACTTCCTGATCTCCAAACTATACACTTTATTGCGAACCCCATTTTGGCACTTGTATTTGCAATCCTATTCTTTTGGTCATTACCTCAGATTCATTATGTAAGGGTAGCCACGAATACCAAATTGAAGATAACAAGTTTGGCTTTTACGCCTACTTTCTTTCTTTATTGCACCAACTCCTACAATTCTTGCATTTAATTCAGCCTCTTGCTTTTCATCACTTATATTTATTTTGTTTTTGTTTTTAGGGAGCCCTGCTCAGTTTAGTAGTAACTATCCCTTTTCTACTTTCACTTTACATTGGAAATCTGAAAATTGCCCATTTATCGTGAGTAAAAATTTTTGTTCTTAGGCTTGATGTTCAGCTGTTGTTGTTGGTGGTGGTCGTGATATCAATAGTTGTTGTTGCTCTTCTTCTTCTTCCTCTTCTTCTTCTTTTTCTTCTTCTCCTCCTCCTCCCCTCCTCTTTAAGTTATGTGCCAGTTTTATAATTCCTATCTTAAGTGTCATCTAACAATTGTTGTATTTGCAGAGAATCACTACAGAAACTTTACAGTATCAATTTCTTCTGGTATGGTCCTATTGGAGTCAGCATGGTCCTTGTAATTGGTACTATATCCAGTAAAATCATACCAGCTGGTTCTGCACACAGTAAGTGGAGATTTTTTTCCCCCTTTTGTGAGTCAAACAAACATAGCCAAAGACAACACTGGTAAAGAGTGAAGATAGACTTAGGCGCAAGCTGGTTTGCAGATTCTATTAGGGTGTATTCAAAGGTACTTATCGAATAGAACACATCATAGATGTGTTTGTTTTGGGTTTTTTTTTAATTTTAGGATACCTTTCTCTCTCCAAATGAATTTAATGATTGCAAATTTAGTGCAACTGTTATATGATGGAAATATATAGTAGCTGTACAAACATTCATATCTGTCAACAATGTAATATACTGTTGTGGTGCCCCTCTAAGAAGAAGGCACATGGCTTAGTATTTACAGTGTTGGGCTCACAGTCATGAGGTTGTGAGTTCAATTCTCAGATCGGGTGGTGTATTGTGTTTTTGGTGGTGGTGGTGGTGGTGGTGGTGGTGGTGGTGGTGATGATGTTGCTGACAGTGGTGGTGTTTGGATTCAGGAAATTTTTGTGTGGGTGAAGAGAAGATTGCATTGGTATGGACATGTGGTACATAAGGATGCTGAATGCTGGGTGCTGAAGTGCCAAGAGATCAGAGTGGAAGGAATTTGCAGGAGGGGAAGACCGAGGAAAACCTGGTTAGAACTGATCTCAAAACACTGAACTTCACAGAGAAGCTGATGAAGAAGTGCAACAAGTGGAGGCAGGTTGTGCTGGAAAAGACCCATCCAACCCATGCAAGCATGGAAAAATGGATGTAAAAGGATGAGATGATGTAGGCCTTGATTGAAAGTTGAATGTTAAAATATAAAATAAACAAACTATCTACTGTCTTTTTATAATCTAAATTCATTATGGTAGCAGTACAAATATTAATATCGATCAGTAATGTAAACTACTGTTATTATGGGAATTCTGTAAAAACTAAGTTTTCATGGGATCAAAATTTTCATAACTCTTTAAATTTATCAGCACATATGTTTAATGTTAATACAATTTATATAATGAATAGTTAAAAAAAACTCACAACATTTACTTTTAAATAAATTATAAAATAAATAAAATAAAAAATAAGACTATGCAGATATATACAGTACTAAAAAGATAGGGAAGTGAGGGAAATAATAAGAAAAATAAATGGGAGGGGTGATGAAGAAGAAAAAAGGTAGGTGCAGAAAACCCATACACTCAATCACACACCACAACAAGGGTCGCTAGAGCTTCCCTGTAATAATTTTTGAGGCAAGCCAACACACACATAGCATTACCAAAGGTGATAGCAAGGCTAAGGCATTGGAATAACCAAGCACCCTTGCAGGCATCACCTGATAGCTTGGTAAAGCCTTTCGCCAATGATGACAAGGACTTCATTGACAGGAGTCCAGTATTTTTAATAATTCTGTTGTTTACTTCAGCAGTATTAGAATTATTACTCACCCAGAATAACTTATACCTATAATCCTTTACTTATCTTGAATCTATAATGAAGAATGTAAGTCGTTAGATCAGAAGGCATTAAATAGACAAACTCCATTACAAGTATGTACTTCATTTATTCTTGCTTTACACTGTGAAACTCATTTTGCCTGTATTTCCATGTGTGAGATACGACAGGATATGGCGTATCGAAGAATCGACGTTTTGACGATAGCAGATTTTTCTGGAGACTAGTCTTCTGTCTTAACTTCCGTTCTCTGGTCTAAGTAGTACAGTTACTTGTATCGCTACGCCAAAGGTTTTGATTGGCTCACACTTCAGCCAATTTACTTCCGTAACATTTTTCTTCCGCCGAAGGAAAATACATTTAATTACAAAGGATCTATATTACTGCTACAAATCTGGCCAACCAACTTAGTATTTGTTTTACACAACACACAACCACTTCCCCTTCTCTCTATTGCTTCACCTGATGGCAATGTTGTATTTATTTTGTCCCCTCTTTTTCAGGATTTCAAGATCCTTCATCGGATTTATCACGTAAACTCATAAGTCCTATCACCCGCAAGATTATGAAGAGGTTCATGAGAAATAATAAACCTGATGACCAGGTAAGAATACATTTAAAAAACACTGATTCATCAGTATCATAGTTTTATTTTAACTTGGTACAAGTTGGACAGGACTTTTGAGGCAACGTTTTACAGCCAGATGCCCTTCCTGATACTAACCTTTTTAGTCACTTCTTACAACATGCAGGGATACAGTGTAACTATTCTAAACCAGACACAAATATATATAAAGCTCAGAGTTGCTGAAGCATGGAACAAACTACTTGCATCAGTTGTTAGCTGCTGAGACACTGCATCCTTTAAAACCTCCATGCTTCCTGAAATTCGCCAACACTACACCTGATATTCTCCCCCCATACACACGCACACATATGTATCTGTGTGTATATCATGACTCATACACTGTTCACTTTCCTGACATTTGTACATTATTCTATGTACTATACATGCACTTTTTATGAGTTGTAGTGCACCTGAGCACTGTACACAATCATTTCATTATATATTATTATTATGTATATATATATCAACTTCTTCTTCCATCTTTAGAGTCTTCACCATATTTTATAAGCTAATTTATAGCATCTCTGCATGAGCACACCACTCTTCATATTAATATTTGACATTACTTACCATGACAAAATGTTGTTTGTTTCACAAAAAATGAATGGTCACAGGATTTATTTATTTAAATATATAGATAAATCACCGTAGCGAACTCATGGTCAACACATTTTTTAGTAGAACAAAGTATTTATTGTCAGGATAAATAATATCAAGTATATATCATCATCATTGTCATCATCGTTTAACGTCTATCTTCCTCGCTAGCATGGGTTAGACGGATTTGTCCCATTTGAGGCAAGTTAGGTTGGGTGACCGTGTCTCGCTCATGTAGGACTGTTTATGGCTGGATGCCCTTCCTAACGCCAACCACATTTACAGTGTGTGCTGTAAATATATATAATCTCTGCTATTTTATATTGAGTAGTGATTTGACTGAAAATCAAAAAAAACATATCCTCATCAATGATTATTTTAGGTTAGCTTTTCATGCTGGCATGGATTGGATAGGTTGTCATGGTCTGAATCGGACAGAATTCTCTCACTTTCTGTTCAAACCGGTCGTAACTGGCTGATCATACTGCCATTAAGGTATTGTTCTCAAAATAAATTATATCAAAATCTCATAGATTTGATATGTGAGGTAATGTGTTTACCACGAAAATACAATAGTATATATAGTGTAATGTGAATGCTAAAGGGTTAATGAATTTTGTGTTGCTCATACGTTCCATATTTAGCATAGTTTTACAGCTGTATCCCCATCCTAAAACAAACCACCTTACAGGTGCATTTTATTGTGGCCCTAGCACTACAGAGGTTGTTATATGCTTGGCCAAACTGAACAGCCCTCTGTACTCTATATTGTTTTCAATTGGTTGCCAACCACATTACAAAGTGTACAGGGTGCTTTCTATCATGGTGCCAACTCTAGAGAGGTTGTCAAGTGTTTTACAGGGCAAGAGGATTTCCTCCACTCTATATTGTTGCAGTCGGTTCCTACACCACTTAGCAGGAGACTAAGTGCGTTCCCCCAAATGTTGCTGGTCTAGGGCTTAAATTAGAATCAATATAGTCAACTAAAACCTTTAAATGCAATGCCCCAGCATGGCCATAGTCTAATGACTGAAACAAAAAAATAAAGGTTTTCAACAATTTCTTTTCTTTTTATATTAATTCATATATCTATCTTTTTCATTTTTCTTCAGACTGAATTGGATATGATGAATGATTACAGTCATCACATATAAATACTTTGAACTATGATTCTGTCAATGATCTCATACATCTTGGACAAGACAGCTGAGGAGTTGGGGATTTTGTTTCGTTTTGTTTGTTTGTTTTACTAACTTGGGTTGGGGAATGTATTTGGCTTTATGTTATAAACTATCTCAATATCTACTTGCAAAATAAGACTGGAGAGTAAATTTCTCTTAATAATAACTGCTGTAAGAAGATTTTTTTATTCCCTTTATATAACTCTGCCATCACCATCGCCTTTCATATTAACCTTAATTAGACTGATTGCTCAAATATTCTTTCCTTCTCTTATGATCAACTATCATTTCATCCTTCCAAGAGAATATTAATAACCATGAATCAGTTGTGGAGCTTCTCCATGATGGCTTGCTTTGCTAGAAGTACCAGTTAAAATCTTTCTAAACCCTTGGATATTTATACTAAATTATGTATATGTAAATAAAGGGGTATTTGAAACATAACTTAACAAAAGGTTCTTACATAAAATTATGATGGAAGATTTTAAATTTAAAGTTAATTATGAACATTTTAAAACAACAGAGTCTTGAGCAGATAGGTATCAAAAAAGGTCTTAACTCTTTAGCATTTACATTACTCTATATTTACTATTATATTTTTGTAGTAAAGTCTTTATCTTACATAATTATCACATAATATCGAATGTATGAGATTTTGATGTTATTTATTTTGAAAACATTACCTTAATGCAAATATGAGCGGTCGGTTATGACCAGTTTAAACAGAAAGTGGTGAGAGAATTCTGGCCAGATACAGCCAGTTTAAATGCTAAAGGGCAAACCCATAGCCAGGTTTTCTGCCAGGTAATGCCATTCGAATATATGTTAAAACATGGGGATGCCAAAACAAAATAAAGAAATATTGTTTAGTAAAATATATATATTATTCTTGTTTGATGAGGATGCCAAAACTAAATTTGCTTTTGATAGGGGATGCCAGGCATCCCCTGGCATCCCCTTGGCTACGGGCCTGCTAAAGAGTTAACTAATAAGAGATAAAAAAAACAATGAAGCATCAACAAACAGATTATTGTTAAGACACAAACAATAAATTGTCATCCATCCATATCTGCATCTATAACAATACAATACACAGGACTTTTATAAGTTGTATACAGACCTATCAGTTGAAATGAACTTGTTTTAGGATCCTTTTTCATCATTGTTATTTGAATTTTTTAATCTTATGTGATACTATGATTGAGATATATATATACAATGGCTTGTAATTTATATTTGAAATGTGTGATTATATTTTATATATTGTATTTAATAAATTGTTTTACAATATATATTAAATGTGTTGATTGCAAAAATCACTACCACTTTCATCATCATCATCATTCTCATCATCATCATCATTGAGCCAATGTGTTATCTTATCATGACTCCAGCACTACTACCCTACAGAGTGAACTGGATGCTATGTTTTTTAATAAAATTTGTTTATTATAAAAAAATATATATTTAATTACCCAATACCAAATTATAAATGAGCAAGACTTAGCAATGATCAAATTCTACAATGAAGCAATAAAATGGAAAGGCAAAAAGACAAAAGAAGGTAAACAACTGGTTAACTTAAGCATTGGGAATCTTTTTAATTTTAAATGTGTGCATTCCAACACAAATGACCATGATAGTAGTTGATTACTATATATAATATTGAGAAAATTGATTAAAGGACTTATAAAAACAGAAAAAAGTAGACAGAGCATCAATAGGAATCTAACCCTGCATCTCTTGGGTGCTGGATGTGTGTAATAACCACTTCAAATTTCAAAAGAAGGTGGAGAAACTTGATGCTTTCCAATCATCAAATGTATTATCTTACTTTAAAGAAGACTGGTTTGCATTTCATGAAAATAGCAAGCAACTATAGCAAACATCTGCTTTGTTCTCTTGAGAATAAAGAAGCCATGAGTTTTAAATTCCTCCATATACATTTCCCAATAAACAACCCATGAGTGCTAAACTTTTCCACATCAATTTTCCAGTAAACAAGTCATAAGTGCCAAACTTCTCCACATCCATTTCCCAATAGTCTTTCATACAGTAACTAGCAGAGGTACCCGGCGTTGCTCGGATATTAAATAGCAGTTGTGTATACCATTTATGTCAATACTTCAGTGCTGCTTCGAAAACTATACTTTTACAAAATCATCGGCTTTTTCCAAAAGGGGGTTCCTGCCCCCAGGAGTCCCCTACCCAATATGTGCCAATTCTGAGAGTTCACATTCATCTGTAGGATAAACGTAGCCCATGTGTCAAGTTTTGTGAAAATCAGTTGCGAACTCCAGAAGTTATGACGTTTTGCTGCATTGCACTGCAGTGCTTCAGTCGACTCCAAGGAAGTGGTTAAAAGGTTTATCTGCCGGGGTGCCCTATAATCAATATCTGGAAAAATGACAGTGCCCATGACCATCCAGAGTACATAAGTAACCTATGTCTTAAGTTTGGTGAAAATACTGTAGAAATGCATAAGCTTTATACATACGTGTGTGTGTGGGGGTGTGTATGTATATGTGTGTGTGTGGGTGTGTATGTATTTGTGTGTGCGTATGTAGTGGCCTAAATCTTCACTATTTACTTTTACTATTTTAATAACCTCTGTCATTTTCGTTTTCAATTTTATTTACATCATTCTTAAACTCCGGGGCTGGAAATCATTCTGTTATTTTAAATAGAATATTAGTCTAACGACTCCATTTATACCATAAACTTGGTCTTGTCTTTGCATGAAATTGTTCTTCACGCTCCACATAACGACGTATTATCCTCGCTTGTTTTCCATTCATTGCCAGGGAACGTCTTCACGAACCAAAATATCGTCTTCCTGTTTTCGTTCGGTTGCAACGTTTCTCGAAATATTTACTTCTGCGTTCACAGATTACTCTCAGTTCAATTTGAATGGGAAATTCCTGTTTCATCGATTTTCTCCGTAACCATGGAAGCTTGTAGTAGCCAAAAGTTTATTAACAGCGAAATAACGTCTTTGATATGTTATTTTAAATAAGACAATGATTTGAAAAATACTACTTACTGTTAGTGGTGGTTAACATGTATTAGAAATAAAATGAAAATGATATCTGAAAAAACGTACTTGAGAACATGATTCCCTTCTTCCAAATTTAAGGGTTTTATTTCTTTTGATGGAAAACAGTGACTGTTTTCGGTTTGGCATTTCGTAAAATGGTACTGCAGAATTGATTTCATAAAACGGTACTGTATGATAGTTTACACTTTGATTGCCCTGGTCAGCAAGAGGGGCCTCTATATATTAGATATTTTTAGAAGAGGGGAAAATAACTAACCCCAGTATTAGAACAGGGGGTTCGCAATGTAAGGGTTTTATTTCTTTTGTTAGAAAACAGTTACCTTTTTCGTTTTGGCATTTCGTAAAATTCTACTGCAGAATCGATTTCATAAAACAGTACTGTATGATCGTTATAGAATTATTTAAATTTAATATAGAGCAATTGTATTTTAAAAATGAAAATGAAACGTACTGTAGTAGCCAAAAGTTTATTAACAACGAAATAACGTTGTCTTTGATATGTTATTTTAAATAAGACAATGAATCGAAAAATACTACTTACTGTTAGTGGTGGTTAACATGTATTAGAAATTAAATGAAAATGATATCTGAAAAAACGTACTTGGGAACATGACTCCCTTCTTCGCATTTTAAGGGTTTTATATCTTTTGATGGAAAACAGTGACCGTTTTCGGATTGGCATTTCGTAAAATGGTACTGTATGTTAACAGCAAAAGAACGCAGCGAAATAAATTGATGAGTTAGTATTAGAACAGGAGAAAATAACTCACCAAACGCTATAGTTTTGGGGCCCCAGGGACCACATTTTTCAAGTTAGAGATTTGCTTCCTTGGCACTTTTTACATAGGTGTGTAAATTTCCATGTCTGTCCGACCACGTCTACTACCATTTAACCGTGCACATCTGAATTTCAACCACCGCCCATTTCACAAATATATATTAGACAAGTCATTTAGCCCCAAACAAAATCGATCAATGAATGAAAGAGAGTCCTCATCATCATTATATTTTCATGGATGTTAAATGATGAAGATGATAGCTGTCTTTCATTAATTGACTGATTTTTTTAGGTCTAAATGATTTGTTACTATTTTGAAAATACTTTGAACACAATGTAAATACTTCTATAACAGCGGCGAAGATTCAAAACCGAATATGAGCTTTCCCGCCTCTGGGACAAGCCGTGGTTAGTTGTTTACGCCCGGCAGCCCTTGGGAGATGCTAAACACAGGTCAGATGTTGTTTACGCCCGGCAGAAAAAGTGAGACTACAGACAAGACAGGTCGCATTTACACGCTCTCGTCACGAAAAAACAGTCTGTCCACTAATTTCTCACACGCATTTCCTGCCTGGCTGATTGAATCCTACTACTGCTAAAACAAGAAAGTATACTAATACGCACACATAGTAAGTTCACACTGCTTGTATTTTTATACGCACCATTTCTGTCTGTCATATTGTATCTTTCAGATACAATACAAATTATATTATAATCGTATTCTGTGATACTTGTATTTACGTGGCTCGTAGAGTCACCAACTTATTGTACGAATATTTCATGTTATAGATTTTATCATTCAATATTCAAATTGAATATTGTTATAATAAAATAAACATTGTAACAACACAATCCTGGTATTATTCTTTGCATTGAAACCATCATACCAACAATTCCATCTATTCACTTATCCGTTACAACTGGATTATTCGTTACACTTCTGTCCACAGGACATCTGATAACATTTCATTTATTGATATTTTATCAAACTCTAAGAAACCAACATCATGATGCAGAATTGTACATGATATAGTATCTGCTGAAAGCAAACCATTAAGAATTACTTATTTAAAAGATAGACTTAAGAAAACAATCCATTTAGTGAACTTTCTGATAGACTTTCTTCAGCCACAAGACTCCTCCTGATTTCTATGTTGGTCTCTTAGCTGCTACAACATATAAGTTAAAGAAGATAATTTTATAATTTAAATTTGAAATCAATGGTTCTCAACCAGGATCCATATAAGAATGTTGAGAGTCCACACAAAAAAGCAGTAAATGGGGTTCCACAGTTGTATTTCAGAGGTCCATGAAAAAATTTTGCTTTCAAAGAAAGTATCTTAAGTTTTAGAGAAAGAAAGCAAATTTGAAGAGAACAAAATAAAACAGTTAACCAAAGCAGTTGGTCAAAAAATTACCAAGTGAATTACTAAAAATCAAAAAAAATAATATTGGTCAAAAACATTAACAAACAGAATCATATATATAAACAAGGATATTGTCTCCAGTTTGGTTTCTCAGGGGACTTTGGCTACCTAGGTTTGTAATATCTTTGGGTTGAACTTCCTTCTCCTCAGAGGCTTTGCCACATTTGAGCTCTTTAATTGCTCTTATGATCACAGTCTCGAGAGGTTAGTCATCACTCCCAGATGTACATCAGAAGATGCTGTTGTATCCGGGTTTAGATCAGCAAAGTATTTTACGCAGCCCTCTGAAGAGAAGAGAACTCCAGGTGCATTCCTGATAGCTGGTGTGGAGGAGGACTTTTATTATGAAGTCGGGAGATGGTCTGCCAGAATATTTTATTCACTGATTTAAAGTCAAATTCCAGCTTATCCCCAAAGTCCTCCCATGTCTTAACTTTGGATGCCTTTACTCTCTCTGCTGTGACATTTTGAGCCTGCTTGTATAGCAAATGCAAGGAGGAGGACTTGTTTCCAAGCCAAGTTTTGTAAGCCTCCTTCTTTGCTCGGATGGTATCTTTGACCACTTGATTGAATTAAGAGGTCCTCCTGCCACTGAGTTGCACACAAAGCAGCATTTAACAGCCGAAGCAGAAACTACTGAACTGAAGTCTCCATTCAGTTTGTTCAGGGACTTCTCTGAATTTGGATGCAATCGTATCCGTATACCTAGTCATGACTTCCTAATGCACCAGCACTTCCCACTTTATACTGTAGGGTGAACTGAACCTGCCAGTTTTCTGGGCTCTCATAGCTGTAGGGAGTTGCAGATAACTAGATGGCGATCAGTTGACAGCTCAGCCCCTTTCTTGACACGAACATCCAGCACAGAATTGAAGAGACCAGAAACAATAAAATCAATTATTGACCTCTGTAAAACCATATATTTGTGAGATACAAACCTAAAACCATATATTAATGAGATGCAGACATTCAGCCTGTCTGGAAGATCAGTAGCCCCAATTCAGTACAGACTTGGTCTGTGAAGACTTGTTCAACCCTTGCTAGCAGGGAAGGTAGATGTTAAATGATAATGATGATGAGATTGAAAATTTAGCTTGCTTTTAGATGAGTCCAATGATATATCTACAAATAAATTGTTAGGAATTGTTATCATACATTACAGTGAAAATCGCAAATAAGTGATACATACATATCTTTCGAAACGGGACATATGGCATTGTAGATGCCTTAAAAACTGAATTATGAAGAAGAAATCAGACATTAAAAATCTGCTGGCTATAGGAACTGACAAAGCCAGGCAACATTGTAATGATAGGAGTCAACAAGATGTGTATCTCATTCTTTACAGTTTGAAAAATATTGAAAAATTTCTTAATCTTAAACCAAATCCAGGCTATGGGTTCAAAAGAAAGGTAACAGAAATGATGATCAAGAAGACTATAATAACCACTGAAGAAAATAATATACATCAAAGAGCACATTTTTTACTCAGCCTTTATAAAGAGCTCAGGCAAGATTTGTCAGAAAACTTGAATATACTGAGGAATATCAAATGTTCTTTAGCAGAGAATACTTTGAGATATTTTGAGAACCAATTTTTCCTGTCTTAGAATCAATACATTTAAATGAAGGAAAAATTGCTTGAATCAGTTTAAGAGCATCTATTTAGTTAAATTGACAAATACAACAAATACTGAAGCATTCTGGTTAGAAGTTTTGAAATATAAAGATGCCACTGGAGGGAATCCTTTTCGAGCAAAATTTGCTATTAACCGGTAAACACCCACAAAATTATTAACCATCTCGCCAACAACAACCCTGAGCACCTTTTTGATTTCCATGTGTCTAACACATGTGGGCATGCCTACAAAGTCAGAAAACAGCACAGCTCCCATGACTTTCGGAAACATTTTTCACGCTCAGAGTTGCTGAAGCATGGAACAAACTACCTGCATCAGTTGTTAGCTGTCGAGGCACTGCATCCTTTAAAATCTCCATGCTTCCTGAAATTCGCCAACACTACACTTGATATCCACCCTCCATACACAGGCACACAAGTATTTCATGACTCATACACTATTCATTTTTCTGACATTTGAACATTATTCGATGTACTTTACATGCACCTTTGATGAGTTGTAGTGCACTTGAGCACAGTACACAATAATTTCATTATTATTATAAATATTGCCTAACTCAATGATGAAGTTGAACAGTTGTTCTGCAGTATGAATATAATCAAGTCAAAACTCAGAAACAAAATGCAGTTTCCTATGCTTGAGTCTATACTTTGTGTAAAATATGGCAAATACTGCAAAAACTCTGATATTCTGAAACCTATATTCAATAAGGTTGGGGACCTTGAATGTATATAAAAATCAAGACTGCTGCTGAATGTGAACAAATCAGTGAAATGGCAGAAATAATTTCTCAATGTTGATGAAGATATATTAAAAGAAATATAATTAAAAATCTTGTTATACTTGGGGAAGGTCATATTGTAATAATATTGCCAGAAATAATAACGGAACACACTCACTTTTTGGTTGGTTTTCGCTTCTGCATCTTTTATATCTCCATAGTTAATTCATCCGTCAATCAATCTCTATCATTGACTGACCAATGGTAAAAAATACAGATATAAAAACATATATATAGTCTAACAAAGTTCTTTCGTTGCACAACTGCAACACCATCAGTGGTACAGTGAATTGGCAGTATCGGTAGAGGGTCGGACGCCATGCTTTCCAGCATAGTTATGTCCCTTTACGATCTGAGTTCATATCCAATCGAGGTTAACTTTTTCTTTCATCCTTACAGGGTCGATAAAATAAAGTACTAGTAATGTACTGGATAATTGCTGGCCTTGTGCCAAAAGTAGAAACAACTATTATGTTTCCTCTTGTTGTATTGTATGTCTACACCATTTTTATTTATCTGTATATTTATTTATTTATTTATTTTTGTCTTCTTCTCTGCGCATGCGTGTGTGTATAGTGTTTGGTGACTGTGTTTTGGTTATTGTATTCTATCTTAGTTTATTAGTGTGTGTTTATATGTGTTTGTTGTTATTGTGCTTGTGTACATATTTATTTATTTATTTATTTATTTATATTTCTCTTAAGTTAGTATTGTTTGTTTGGGTGTTGTTATTCCATTCATTTTTTTCTGTTTAGCTTTGGCTTTCTAAGCTCTATTTCGCTTGCTTCTCTGATTTTCCTACCTGCTGGGTCATTTCTATGTTTAGATATTATTTTAATTTCTATGTTGTCTATGTTGCCGTCATGTTGTTGTCTAGCGTGTTCGTATAGTACTGAACCGTTTTTTTGTCCTTTTAATTCCCCCCAGTGTTGGTCTATTCTTTCTCCTATGCTTCGAGCTGTCTCGCCTATGTATGTTGTTGTCATGTTTCTGCGAGTACCCTCTGTACATCTTATGCTATAGACTATATTTCTAGTTTTACAGTTTATCTGGGGGTTTACTTTACATATAACACATTTCTTATTAGTACAGTGGGTTTTCTTAAAAGGGTATGTTTTGCTGATCAGGAATTTTATGGTAGTTCCTGGCTTTTCTACCACTTTAATCTTTAAGTGGGTCTTTCTCAGGGCCTTTCTACATTGGTTAGCTAATTTCCCTCCAGGGGTAGCGTCCACGAGTCGTACCATGAGGTGGCTTTCCCTATCTTATGTTTAGTCCTATCTAAGCTATTCCAAGATTTGCTCCTGCATAATAGGTAAATTCCTTTCACGTCCAGTTCTATGAGGGTCTTATACTTCTCCGTGGCTCCTTTGTATACTCTGATTCTGTCTCTTTGTAGCCAGAGAACTGCATGCGATTGATAAAGTGTTGGATGTGTCTTTCCATTTCTGTTGGGTCGCACATTCGGGACACATTCTTCATCACTCATACCAAGTCTGCGATCAGAATATTAAACTTAGCACTACTGGACATTGCTGAGTTTTTGAGTATCAGGTATTTGGAGGCCATGGGTTTAGTGTAGTGTGAGTGGCGAATTTGAGCCCTCTCGTCTATAGTGTTAATCCAGAGTTCCGTGTCTAATACAGGTACTCTATTGTTAGGGTGTTTGGAAGGGTAGTCAATAGTTACAGTTATACTCTGGTATATGGAGTTAGCTATCTGCTGGATGCTTTCCATTGTGCTATATTCTAAATCATATTCGTTAGTACTCTCTTGTGGGGGTGTCCTTATTACTATATTAATATCGTCTACGTAGAGAGACGGCTGAACGCTTTCCACCAGTGGTGCCTGCGAAAGATCCTTCGTGTGTCCTGGCGCGACCGAGTGCAAAATGAGGAGATCATGCGGAGAGCCGAGTCGTGGATGCTACAGAGAGTGGTCACTACAGAGAGTGGTCACGGAGCGTCGGTGCCGTCTGGCTGGCCATATTCTGTGTCTGCCAAATGAACGGCATTTGAAAACAGCGATGAACTGGACTCCGCCTGGCGGTAAACAGAGGTGGGGTTGCCCAAAGATCACCTGGCGACGAACGTTCCGGAAGGACCTGATGGCAGCTAGCATCACCTGGCACGGTCTCGAAAAAGTTGCCGCTGATCGTGCCCGTTGGCGAGTATTTACTGCTCGATGTGCCGGACGGCGCGGAAGAATCTAAGACTAAGACGTAACGAGAGTACATGATAAGGTCTATGGAGCTCTCTTCAAGGAGATCTTTGAGTCTCTTTTCCCACCATACCATAAAAAGGTTGGCAAAATCACCAGCTATGCTGACACCAATGGCTGCTGCCTCATTTTGGGTGTAGATCTTTTCGTTTGAATATATGGCCCTTTAGAGTAGTTTTAATACTAGCCCCTATTTCATGCGTGACCATTTTTCTTACCTGATCATTGTTTTTGGGTGTCCGTATGGCTTTGGTCCACCCAATCCACCTTCCCATGGGAGTCTTTTTTGCCATTGAGGTTATGGTGGTGGTGGGAGGGGGGTCTACTTCTTATGGGTCTACTAGGGCAGAAACGGCTAAGGTCATGGCTGTCTAGGTACTCGGTGTCATAGGTAAGTCTAAGTAGGAGGCCCAGTTCATCTGTGTCGGCGTCGCAGAACTCCACCTCACTCTCACTGATTATCTCCACACATTTTTCCACAGAAAAATTAATGTTAATGGATGGGTATAGTGATACCACATCCATACTGGCTATTATGCAGTTAGATAGGTTTTTGTTTTTGTTGCACTCATTGATTCTGCTAAGGGCGTCCTCTGTACTGTCACACATACATCTGGGGACATCTTGATTATGGGGCGTATAACCATTGAGAAGAAGTAGAAGATCCTGTAGTTGCTAGCGAAATTGGCTCCGCATACAGGTCTTGTTGGTAGTCCTGTCGTCGGGTCGTCGACTGTCTTATGGTCTTTGCGGAGCCCATATAAGGGCGGTATGTCATTGTTAGACGCCTGGAAGTTGTTGCCAGTGCGTCTGCTTGGCTTTAGGATGTCAGTCCACATCATCATGTGAACGTTGAGGATCTTCTCTCTCCCCTCATGTGTTTGTTGTGTAATTTCGCCCGTGTTAAAAATCAAGCTTTTTAATATAATTGGCATTTCTTCAATTACTATTTTATGTTGGCAATACTGAAGTCGCATTTATAAAGCAAATAGACGACGAACTCTCATAAAAGAAGTGTTCTGATTGGTCGACGCAATCACTTAATTGAATCAATAGTATGGATAATTGTGAATATTGTAGAAATGTTGGATGTAAATGCGGTGTAATTAGCTACTTAGGCTAACGTGTGTATCTCGGCATAGATTGTGTCGATCTTGTTGTTAATGTAGTGGATATTATCGTGTAAATACTATAAAATAGTTTGTTCTTATTTAAAAAACGGCTCGCTGTAAATATTTACCTGCAATGGCATCTCACATCATCATCTTCACTTTATTAACTCTATCTCCGTCATATGGATTGAATGTTGGCACTAAGAAACTTTTACAAAACTTTGGAGGTCAGTCGAACTATTTTTAATTTCTAATTTCATTTTTTAAGCATATTACTCCCGTTTATTGTTTCCATAATATATTCACACACTCACACTCATATATGTTGATGGTCTCGAACGAAAGACGGAGCACTCAATACGTGTGGAGGATTGGTAATGGATAGATTGTTATTTAATAGTTATTTATTAAGCATGTTATAAATAATACGTGATTCAGATGGACAATATACTAGCTGTATTGTTATATATACATACATACATACACCCACACATATATCATGTTTAATATAGAAATGGCATCTACATGACTAGAACTGTTTCATTCAAATGAAATCATTAGGAAAGTCTTCAATTTCCTGATGATTTCTTTCGACTGAAATAGTTCTAGTCCTGTAGAAGCGATTTCTATATTAAACATGATGGTTACACTCTATTAATGTATTGAGTACGTTACTTACCATTGGACCCGGGACTCACACACACACATATATATATATATATATATACAAACAATTTGTTGAAAATATGTATGTACTTTATCAGTAAGAGTTATGTTTTGACTATTAACTATTTATATTTTTACGTGCGTGTGTGGATAGCCTACCTACTGACAATATATACAAAGAAGATGAGATCGAACGTAAAGCCACTCATATTTATTGCAACATAATTAGACAATCCAGTTCCTAGATAATTAAAAAAAGATGGGATTAAGGACTTTAATCATAGGTTTTCACAATTACGTCTAATCTGAGGCTTAGCAAGAATAACGTACGAATCTTTACATGATCTGCTAGAAATACCAACACCTTAGCCACTTAATCTAAAAGATTCATTAGACAATTGGATTAGGTAAATTTTTACTATTACACCCATCCATCTAATTGGTATAATAATAAAATTCTATCAATTTTAAAGATAGTTTGTTGACAGGTTTGATTAGAATTTTGAAAATGAAACATGTTTTTCCTGTGATTTTTTTTAATGTGTTTTGAACGAATATGGCCTTCAAAATCGTCATAAATTACTCGTTTTCTGTAGTTTCCCCTCCCGAACTCTATAAACACCCGTCTCGGTGACGGGTGTAAAGATACAAATTTACCTTAGTTCGGGTTGGTCTATCGCAGAAAAACATAAATCTGTGTAGTAGATGATCATGTTTGGAATCGCTAACATTAACGATGACGCCTCTGCGTTTGGGCGATGTGTTAGAAATAACAGCCAGATCTTTGCAAAATCACACCATACTGTTTTAAATAAAGAAGGCTACATTGAATAGTATATTCATAGTCAATGATATACGGAAAGCCAAGATGATCACTGTTGCAACCTCTTTGATAATAGGTCTGTTCAATCAAGGTTGACTTAAGGCGAAACACCACAAGCATACAGCATCTGTTATTTATGTAATTGACTCATACCGACACAGGTTTCCTCGAAATCTTGTAACTAACTATGCTACAGAAATCTGACAAGAATTTATTCTAGTTCCATTATTTTACAGGTTTCTGTTCAAATCCCGCCGAGATTAGTTTTCCTTTCCTTACGGAGTCGATAAAATAAAGCACCTTTAATCCACTGGGGTCGATTTAATCGACTTTCTCCTTCCCCCAAATTGCTGGCCTTGTGCCTATAATAGAAATTATTATTGTACTGGTTTCTGTCATTGGGCTGTGGCCATGTTGGGTCCCCTTGTCTTTAAAGATATAGTCGATCCTTGTCACACCGAATCTCATGGAAAATTGCGTTAAGTGTGCACGTGCCTGTGAAGTGGTCAGCGACTTGCACGTTAATTTCATGAGCAGATTGTTCAGTTGATCGAACACCAGGAACACTCGTAACGGAAGCCGACGAAGGTCCAACAAGCTGTGTTTTATAGGCTAATGCTAAATATTAGTTTACAACAGTGACACAGTTGCACATATCATTTAGTCACGTAGTCGCTTGACCTGTTAGAAATAGCAGCCAAATCCTTAAAATACCTAATGTAGTCCTCAGCTAATCTATTTCGATTAATTTTGAAAGCATTTAAATATTTCGAGGAATTTAGTAAAATAACCAGCTTTTTCATTTGTAAACTGACGTTTGGAACAATATTTAACAAAATATGATGGAAAATTTTAATATAAATATGAACATTTTGACCATAGGCCTGGGAATAAAAGAAAACTAGGTTGTCAATATAAAGGGATGTCACTAAGTATAGTAATGGTATTTTGGTCGGCGCTCTACTGATTTTTCTCATAATGGTGTTTAAGATTAAAAACAATGGTAAGCTATAGTTCTTTTCGCAAGATTCTTGCTGTGATATTGTATTGAAATATATGTTTTACTTTGGGATGGTCATTCTCTCAATAAAAACGTACACATTAGATGTGGTTCGTTTTTTATTTTTATTGTTCAATAATTAATTGTCAAAATCTTTCACCACACAACTACGACTTTTTGAAGGATTTCTCCTGTAACTTTCTTTTTTTTTTTCCTTATTGCGTCTGTGGTATTTATATATATTTAAATATGTGTGACTATGTACCTATTGTGTTCCTGCGTTTGTATGTGGCATGTGTGTGTATGTAGTTAGGGCTGTTGTGCTCTGTGTGTTTATGGTGGTGAGCATTGGTGTGTATGTGTGGCTTGGTTTCGGTAATTTAAAGTAGAAAGTCATTTGGTCACATTTCTGGCAATAACAAGTCGTTTGTTATTGGTTAGTGATGAGATCAGGCTTCATGGTTGAATAAAATGTTGGTTTCAGCCATACACGGCAAAACCATACTCATTAGACTGTATTTCCCAGTGATCATCATCATCACCCTTTAATGTCCATTTTTCCAAGCTGGCATGGGTTAGACGAGTTATCCTATTGTGAGCAATGCTAGGTCAGATGATCATGTCATGCTCATACAGAACCGATTTTGGCTTGTTTTCTACAGCTAGATACCCTTCCTATCGCCGACCTCAATTATTGAGTACTGAGTACAGTGTAGACTGGGTGCCCTTTGTCGTGTCGCCATCACAACCACTTTACAGTGTATGCTGGAGGCTTCACTGAATGTATGTATGGGAGTGGGGGGATGGGGTGGTACATATTATACACACACACACGTGTGTGTATGGCCAAATGGTTAAAGAGTTTGCTTTGTGATCATTAGGTTCTGGTTTCAATCTCAGTGTTACATCTTAAGCAAGTGTCATTTTCCATAGTTTCGTGCAAATGTTTGGAAGCCCATTGAATGAATTGTGATTGTAATTAATAGGGTCAGATTTGTCACACACTGTCATGATGACTCTCCCCCTTAATTACGTTAAGGGTACACGCATTTGTGGTATATGGGTGCTTTTTGCCATGGCAGCTACATGACCACTTTACTGTGAGGGCTGGGCGCTTTTTGCCATGACACCTACATGACCATTTTACAATGTGGTACATATTTCAATGGTGATCGTGGTTATGTGATGCTTCAATCATGCAACCAGTAATGCTACCTCATCAGACAGCAATAAGGTTATGTTTCCAATACAAAACAAGCTAAAAAACAAAGGAACAGACCAATATGGTGTTTACACTACTGAGGTCCATTCTCTTGTGAACTTTAGTTCCACTCTACAATCATGCGCAGACGTGGAGATGGATGATTGATTGACTTTCACCCCTCTCCCCCACTCCCATAAGTAGTTAGAACCATTGGGACAAGCCTATCGGACACATCAACCCCCACCTCCTTCGTGGGTAGTGAGATATTATAGTCACAGAGTTTAATTCAGCTAAAGATATTTTATTTTATTAGTGGGTTCTAGTCCAACAGTTGCCAATAATATTGGATTAGAATTCTAGTAGTGGCATGTATATCTGTGCCTCTCCCACTATAGTCTAGTGCATAGGTTCTCAACCTTTTGGGGGCACCGCCCACCCTCACAGCCGCGTAATACCCTCACCCTATTTCCGGTGAGATCTGCCTACACGCAAATTGTAAATAATATATAATAAATAAAATCCTTATTTCATATATCATCATCATCATCATCATCAACGTTTAACGTCCGTGTTCCACGCTTGCATGGGTTTGGACGGGGGTAGTCCCACTTGAGGCAAGAGTGATTGTCTTGCTCGCATAGGACTGTCTGGCAGGTTTTCTACAGTTGGATGCCCTTCCTAACACCAACCACATTTACAGTGTGGGTCTGGGAGGTTTTTACCGTGTTGCCTACACGGCCACATTACAGCGTGGACTGTGTGTTTTTTTGTCGTGACACCTACACGATCTCATTTGTTTCGGCCTCGATGGCGCGGCACCAACATAACTTTACATAGAACGGGGTGGTGTGGATCGGGTGGGGGTGGTGGGACGGGGTGTATTTGTTAGAGATGCCTACTGGCTGGAGTAGGTTTTACTATATATTTAGGTAAGGCGGGTCTTCTCTGTTACTGAGTACCGCCAAAGGTCTCGGTCCAGTGACATTGTCTTGGAGAGGTGTAAGTGTGTGATGTCGGAGTTTATCAGCTCGTCCCAGGTTTTTCTAGGTCTGCCTATTCCGTGACTACCGTCTATCTTTATTGCCCTGCACTTTGTTATACAGCTATCGACTTTCATGCGCATCACGTGTCCATACCAACGTAGCCTTCTCTCGAGTAAACAACATCTGATCCCTCTTATCTCTAATTTATTCCTTAGTTCGTTTATGCTTTGCCGTATAATAAATAATATAATATATATTATGTATAAATAAATATTATATATTTTTTTTATTTTACCATATTTAAATATGATATTCAATATACTATTATATCATCTCTACTGTGCCTCCACCACCACCTTAAGCCCCAGCGCCCCCTGGACCTTCTCAACGCCAGAGGGCAGTAGCCCCCACTTTCAGAACTTCTGGTCAAGTGGGACAACTTATGTCATCACACTAACTGCAAATGCTTATATGGATGAAGGAATTCGATGAATAAATAAATAGGAAAATAGATAAATTAATGTTAAGGGGCTAGAAATTAGAATTCAACATTAAAAATTACTGATTAAAAGCTAAAAAATAAAAATTAAGTAAGGCCCTTATAAGTAGACGAGAAAACAGAACCCAGATCCCCTCAGGGAAATGGCCTTGCTCAGTATGTAGGAAAGGTGTAGGTAGGAACTCCATTCTTTGCCCCAAATGCAAACAATGGGTACACAAGAGATGTAGCGGGATCTCAGGAAGCTTAATTAAGAATGTAGGATTCACATGCAGCAGCTGTGCTGAAACAGCAAGCAAACAGCCACAGGAAACAAGTACCACCAATCTCTGGGAGGGCCCTGTAGAAACAGTAGACAGCTTCTGCTACCTAGGTGACCGAATTAGCAACGGAGGTGGGTGCTCAGAAAGTACAATAACTAGGGTAAGAACGGGATGGAAGAAGTTTAGGGAACTACTACCACTGCTAGCTGCAAAAGGCTTCTCCCTCAGAATGAAAGGCAGACTGTATGATGCGTGTATCCGAACAGCGATGTTGCATGGTAGTGAGACCTGGGCGCTGAAGGTGGAAGACTTACGTAGATTAGAGAGAAACGAAGCCTGCATGCTCCGATGGATGTGTAACAGTAATATACGTGAACGACAAAGCATAAATGAATTGAGAGAGAGACTGAGCATAAGAGGAATCAAATGCTGCGTGCAGGAGAGGCGGTTACGCTGGTATGGACATGTGATGCGTATGAAGGATGACAGCTGCATAAAAAGGTGCAGAGCACTAGAAGTTGATGGAAACCGCGGAGTGGGGAGACCCAAGATGACTTGGGATGAGGTGATAAAAGCCGACCTTACCCAACTACACCTCTCAAAGTCAATGACACACGACCGTGACTTCTGGCGTCACGCAGTAATACAGGGTACCCGACCTCCCATGGGTACATGCTGAAGCATATAAACAATATGCCCCCCCCCCCCCCACCGCAAGGTGGCCGTGGAGGTGCCACGGCAAAAAAGCACCCAGCCCACACTGTAAAGTGGACGTGTAGGCGCCACGAAAAAGCACCCAGCACTCACTGTAAATGAGGTTGGTGTTAGGAAGGGCATCCAGCTGTAGAAATCAAGCCAGATCAGTTCCTGTATGAGCAAGGCATGGTCAGCCGACCAGACACTGCCCACAACAGGACAACCCGTCTAACCCATGCTAGCGTGGAAGAACGGACGTAAAACGGTGATGATGATGATGATGTCCAATTATATGAAGTATACAACCTATATAATATACAGGAAACAAGAAGAGGAAGAAAAATAAAGAATAATATGAGTATACATACTCATATTTCCACGCATGCATATCAACACCTATAGAAACACTCACACGTATACATACCTATGGGTAAACCCGCAGGGCACAAATTTGTATAGTATTATGCCTGGTATGGATGAAACTAACATATTTAACCATGCAGCCTTTTCTTATCAATAGTATGGTGTTTTGTATTATTTACATGACATACGTCTCCTTTTTCTTCTGTTTAGTGAGATTTGTGTACTTATTTTGGTGGGTAGAAAAGCACAAGTTCATCCTTACAAGAAACAGGTTAAAAGCATTAAAAAAATCAAACCAGCTGTAAACTTGAATTGTGCTTATCTAAAGCAGTCCATTCTGTAAGGGGCTTTTGCTGGTACCATGACAAAAAGTACCCAGTCCACCCTGTTATGTGGTTGTACTGGTGCCATGAAAAAAGCTCTCACTGTAAAGTGGTTAATATTAGGAAGGGCATCCAGTCATTAAAAAAATAAAATGTATGAGCAAGGTGTGGTCACCTGACTTACCTAGCCTCATATTGTGACAGGCTGTCTAATCCATGCAAGTGTGGAAAATAGACATTAAACAGTGGTGAAGATGAAGCATAAGGTGAAAGTTCAAATCCAGTTAATATGTAAAGGCTTGTTTTCCTCACCCATCAATTGTACTAACATTCAATGTAAAACATAGGTTGAAGATTCTAAAGTTCCGTATTCTATTCTATAGTGTTATTTCTCTTTTCTTTTCCCATTATCTGTAGATGCACATTACAATAGCTTTATATCTCATTTATGTAGCTTGTAAACAAATAGGGCATTTAAGTTAACATTGTTTTTCAAAAACAATGACATCTCTAGTTGCATCTTTAGTTCATTTCATTTTTCTTATATAACTGTTTATTTTTTCAAGAGGAAGGGCAGTATCCATGATTCTATTCAGGATGAGGGGTGGAGTTAAGAATGGTATCCTCAAACTGGATACCTGGCCCATATGCTTGTAACAGAGTGAACTCTGCTAAAGGCACCCAAGGACTGGGTGTAGGTGTTAAATTGGACAGTAGATGTTTGCCACATAAACAGATTATGGTGGGATTTGAGTAAGAGAAAAGAAATAGCCCTTGTACTTGACTTGTATTTTATTTGTCAACCCTAGAGAGATGAAATAGTTGGAATAAATACTGCAAGGTATCCTGCCCCATTCTAATGATTCCACTGGTCCACTGCCTGAGACTCATACTCTATTTATTGACCCTCAAAGGATGGAAGACAAAGTTAACCTCAGAATACAAGGAGCCTCCACCCAATGCCCTAATGCTTCTCTTACTCTGTCAGCTATAGATTATAGAACATTTTGAAAAAGCTTACCTTTGACTATGATCAAGAGACCATGCTATGGATCTTTTGTTGCTTCATTTATCATTCCAGTATTGTTTAAGTTCAAGCACATATTTGTAAATAATTGTTTCTACTTTTTGCACAAGGCCAGCAATTATCCCTGTGTATTACTGGTACTTTATTTTATCGACCCCGTAAGGATGAAAGGCAAAGTTAACCTCGGTGGGATTTGAACTCGGTCCGTAAAGGGACGTAACTGTGCTGCAAAGCATGGCATCCAACCCTCTACTGATACTGCCAATCCACTGCCATTAAATAATAAATGTTAAGCAGTTCACTTTATGATTGTACATTGGTA
The DNA here is from genome assembly GCA_964016885.1 of Eledone cirrhosa. NCBI lineage: Eukaryota > Metazoa > Mollusca > Cephalopoda > Octopoda > Eledonidae > Eledone > Eledone cirrhosa. The sequence goes on from OZ024740.1 coordinate 71,202,273, forward strand.
ATATTAGGCCTCTATATGTTTTGATAACATGTTGAGCTGCATCTGGAAAGTTCCTCTCCATAGTGCAGCAGGTCTGGGCAATGTTTTTTAATGAAACACCAGCAGACGGTCATGCATGTAAATCTCCCATTTCCATGTCACTGATGTCCAAATGAAAGGCAAGAGCTGATACATCTTGACACCAGTTTTGTCATAGACCTTAAGTCAGTACAACATGGCACTAGTGTTGTCATAGGTACTGCTGTCAGAACATAAAGAGCTGATACAGTTTGGCATCAATATTGTCCTAGACATTGCTGTCAGAACATATAGAACCAGTACAGTTTGGCACTAGTGTTGTCGTAGACATTGCTGTCAGAACATATAGAACCTGTACAGCTTGGCATCTATTGTCATAGGTGTTGCTGTGAAGGTGCATAACTTAGTGGTTAGAGCGTTAGGCTTGCAATTGAGAGGTTGTGAGTTCAAATCTTGGACCAGGCGATGTGTTGTGTCCCTGAGTAAGACACTTTATTGCATGTTTCTCCAGTTCACTCAGATGTAGAAATGAGTTGCGACGTCACTGGAGCCAAGTTGTATCGGCCATTGCCTTCCCTTTGGACAATATTAGTGGTGTGGAGAGGGGAGACTGGTATGCATGGGTGACTGTTGGTCTTTCACAAACAAATCTTGCCCAGGCTTGTGCCTCAGAGAAACTTTCTAGGTGCAAAACCACAGTCATTAGTGACCGATGGGGGCTTTAATTGCTGTCAGAATCTATAGGGTTTATACAGGTAACCACAATGCGGCCCATTCAATGTCCTAACAATCCTACCAATCCACTGCCTTGAACTGATACTTTATTTAACAACCCTTCAAAGATAAAAAGTAAAGTGCAGAGAGCTGGAATTAATACGACGAAGCTCTTTTTATATTGGTAAAAGATAAATAATATATTTCTGTGGAATATACAAAGTTAATTTTTATAGTGTAATGATAAGGGTGAGTGTATAATCCATTAAATTGATAACTAGGAAATACTGGCACTTAAATTGTTTGGAGATGTACAGCTAAGTGGATTCATTGAATTTAGACATTAGAGAAACAATTAGATATGTGAAGTATATAGGGCACTTCACCTCTACTGTTAGTCTTATCATAAGATAAAGATTGGTACTTATAATCTGTCAGCTGAACTGAAGCTGGTAATATGAGGCATCTTTACAAATATAAAGTTTTGAATTACAATTATTTCCTTGCTAGCAAATGATGATGATTGTTTATAAATGCAATTCACTCTCTTCAAGGCCACCTCCATGATGCTTCCACTCCCACAGAGGGACAATTCCCTTCCTCAGTAAGCAACATTTAGCCTTCCCTTTGTCATCTTGCACCAAGTTGCTTTGAGGGAAGGGAGACAATGTATAGTAGTAAGGATTCATCAAGTTTTTCGAATTACAAGTCAACCTTACCAGAGCTGGTGTCATAATAAAATGCACACAGTAGACTTTTTAAAGTGATTGGCAAAAAGGAGACAATATATGGTTGAAAGGACACTTTAGTCATGCTGAAGATATGACAACTTCTAGTGCTAATGCCATGATAAAATGCACCCAGTATACTCTATAAAATGGTTAGTGTTATGAAGGGCATTCAGTAATAGAAACCATGCAAAAAATTGGAACACACAAGTGAGATGTGACCCACAATCCATCTAAGAGGGCAACAACTCTAAACAAGAACTGACTCGGACCATGGCAACCTGTCCAACTCATGCCAGTATGGAAAGTAGGCATAAAATGATGAGGATTTCTAATGTGAATGCTGACAGGAATTGCAGTTGTATGTTGTTGTTGTTGAGCTCCAGATCAGCCTTGATTGAACAGTCTTATCGTCAAAGACATTTTAGGATGGTTGTTCCAGTTCATCCTATCTTTTTATATCATGCATAATGCATCTATGGCTACATTAATCAATATATTCTTCATTTTTTTCAAACAGTAAGTTGTGGCCTAAGGGAGATTTGACTGATATTTTGTGGCATGTTAAATGCTTTTTGTGTTTTTAGTTCAAATTCCACTGTGGCTTGGTTTAGCACCACCACTTGGTCTTTGTGTTCCTTTGATAGAGTCTACTCTGTTGCAAGCAATCAGCCAGGTCTCCAGTTTGAAAATACCTTCCCCCTCCCACCAGTCTTGGAGTCCCTAAAAAGGGTCATGGGCATTTTTCCTTCTCTGTCTAAAACAGTAGAAAACTCCACCTAGGTGCTACTCTTTTGTCCTCTCTGACTAAGCCATAAAAAAACAAAAACTTACATTTACATAGATTCTGGTTTCTAATTTTGACACAAGACCAGCAATTTGGGGGTAAAGGGAAAGTCAATAATATTGACACCAGTACTTGACTGGTACTTTTTTTCCAACTCCTGGAATGTTGAAAGGCAAAATTGACCTCGACAGGATTTAAACTCAGAATGAAAGAAATACTGATAAGCATGTATCTAATATTTTAATGACTCAGCCAATGCATTTACAGTTACATAGATAATATCTTGCTTAAATTACATATTTGTTCTAGTTTTAAAAAGAAAAGTAATTCTCTTATATAAAGAAACATGTTCTTATATACAATCTCAATCTTCCTACAAGTCACATGAACTGTTATTTATTAAAACACAGCTATTTACATTGCTGTTGCCTTAAACACAGTAAAATTAGTACAAAGAAAAAGAGAAAAATGATATCTAAACTAACAATGGACGAATTAACTAAAGATGAGGTGGTGGTGGTTGTGGCACCGACTAAACAATGTTGGAAATATACACAAAAGACATAAGTCTCTGATTTTCTAAAAAACATAACTCTCCACTCCCTGGATTTCTGTTTAATGAGTGGTTTGATACTAAATCACCCGAAACGACCCCTGGTTCTGCAATACAAAGGGGTTTATTTTTAAAAACAATTATTTATCTATAAACCTTCCTTCATAATTTTGTCAGAAAAGCTTAACCCTTTAATATTTACATTACTCTATATTTACTATTATATTTTCACAGTAAATGCTTTACCTCACGTAATTATCTCACATAATATCGAATCTATGAGATTTTGATATTCTTTATTTTGAGAACAATACCTTAACATCACTGAGCAGCTGGTTATGGCTGGTTTGAACTGAAAAGAGAGAATTCTGGCCAGTTTAAATGCTAAAGGGTTAAGCTATATTTCAAACACCAGTTTATCTCTTTTGATACCAAACTGCCCATGGTTCTGTGATAGTGAGGTGCTTATGTTAAAATGATTATATTCATCTGAAATCCTTCCATTATAAGAACTTTCTTTAAGCTAATCTTTAAACCAAAAGATCAATCACTGGTTCTCTGCATTTTTTTAAATTACAAATGTGACCTGGGGTTTCACACATGCATGCATGTACATGCGTAAACACACACACATACACACACACACACATATTGCAGTTCTGGAGCCCTTGACAAAGAATGCCATTGATAGTTTCAGATAGACAACAATAATTATTATTTTTAGGATTGACACAAGACCAGCAATTTGGGGAAAGGGGAAGTAGACCAAATCAAGTTCAGTACTTGGCTATTACTTTATTTTATTAACCCCAGAAGGATGAAAGGCAATGTTGACTTTGGTGGGATTTAAATTCGGAACATAAAGCACTGTAACTAAATTTCACAAAGCATTTTGCACAATACGGTAATGAGAGGCATATATGAAAGCATATACAATATGTTTATCTATAATAAATATATTGTATATTTGCCTCTATTCTGAATTACACTATGTTAGTGCTACTGCTAAGTAATTGTGAGGATAGATCAGAAGCTACTGCATTCTGGGTTCAAATTCTGCCAATGCCCACTTTCCCTTTCAACCTGTCATGCCCTGTATGTTCCTTTGAATAAAAGGAGGGAGGGTCATAAGAGTGTTTGTGTCTGTTCACATCTGTGTTGGCACCTAAAACCTTTAGCAAAAGCATCATACATACTACAAAGTCCTAGTCGATTGTGAGTGATGGGTGTAGTAGTATTTTTTAGTCTGGCAAAACAAATATGATAATTCAGCACAAACCTGGAACCAGAAAATCAGTTGTGTACCTTTGTGTTGGCATGGGTTCCATAGCTGCATGCCCTTCCAAAAGCCTACCACCTTACAAAAAGTACTTCATGCGTTTTTTTTATGGCACCACCTCTACCATTTTATAGAGTGTACAGGGTGTATTTTTTCTAGGCACCAACACTGCCACTTTACAGAGTGTACTGGATGTATTTTTTCTAGGCACCATCACTGCCACTTTACAGAGTGTACTGGAAGTGTTTTGCTGTGGTACCAGCACTACCACTTTACAGAGTGTACTGGATGTGTTTTGTTGTGTTACCAGCACTACCACTTTACAGTGTGTACTGGAAGTGTTCTGTTGTGTTACCAGCACTACCACTTTACAGAGTGTACTGGAAGTGTTTTGTTGTGGTACCAGCACTACCACTTTACAGAGTGTACTCGATGTGTTTTGTTGTGGTACCAGCACTACCACTTTACAGTGTGTACTGGATGTGTTTTGTTGTGGTACCAGCACTACCACTTTACAGAGTGTACTGGATGTGTTTTGTTGTGGTACCAGCACTACCACTTTACAGAGTGTACTCGATGTGTTTTGTTGTGGTACCAGCACTACCACTTTACAGTGTGTACTGGATGTGTTTTGTTGTGGTACCAGCACTACCACTTTACAGAGTGTACTGGATGTGTTTTGTTGTGATACCAGCACTACCACTTTACAGTGTGTACTGGAAGTGTTTTGTTGTGGTACCAGCACTACCACTTTACAGAGTGTACTCGATGTGTTTTGTTGTGGTACCAGCACTACCACTTTACAGTGTGTACTGGATGTGTTTTGTCATGGCACCAGCACTACCACTTTACAGTGTGTACTGGAAGTGTTTTGTTGTGGTACCAGCACTACCACTTTACAGGGTGTACTGGATGTGTTTTGTCATGGCACCAGCACTACCACTTTACAGTGTGTACTGGATGTGTTTTGTCATGGCACCAGCACTACCACTTTACAGAGTGTACTGGAAGTGTTTTGTTGTGATACCAGCACTACCACTTTACAGAGTGTACTGGGTGTGTTTTGTCATGGCACCAGCACTACCACTTTACAGTGTGTACTGGAAGTGTTCTGTTGTGTTACCAGCACTACCACTTTACAGAGTGTACTCGATGTGTTTTGTTGTGGTACCAGCACTACCACTTTACAGTGTGTACTGGATGTGTTTTGTCATGGCACCAGCACTACCACTTTACAGTGTGTACTGGAAGTGTTTTGTTGTGGTACCAGCACTACCACTTTACAGAGTGTACTCGATGTGTTTTGTTGTGGTACCAGCACTACCACTTTACAGTGTGTACTGGATGTGTTTTGTCATGGCACCAGCACTACCACTTTACAGTGTGTACTGGAAGTGTTTTGTTGTGGTACCAGCACTACCACTTTACAGAGTATACTGGATGTGTTTTGTTGTACCAGCACTACCACTTTACAGTGTGTACTGGATGTGTTTTGTCATGGCACCAGTACTAGAGAGGTTGTTACATGTTAGTCTAAACTAAAGACTTCTCAAATTTTACATTGTCTCCAAATAATTGCTAAACGCTGTAGCTTCCGGTCTCTCACTTACTCTTCATGTCACATTGCTTGTACTGGTAGATGAGGCTTTTGCATTATGGCATGTTGCCAGTCAGTTCTGTGTCATCTTCTTCAGAAATTTCAGTGTGTGTGTATTTGTATGTACATGCATACATGTTGTTTGTGTATGTGTATTGCATATATGACTGTGCATGTGTGTGTGTTTGCATATATGATTGTGCATGTGTGTGTGTTTGCATATATGATGTGCTTATGTGTGTGTGCTTCTGTATATGGTGTCCGTGTGTCTGCTGCATATGATGCTGAATTCTGATCCAAAATACTTAACAAATGGACGATCATGGATGATTTTTCTTAAATAGTGTCAAATGTCTGTTACTGAAATCCAGTGAACCCTAATATTAATGTGACACCATTGACAGTTTTAATATTCTTTGGGAATTTTAATATTTTTTCTTATTTACTCTGTTTCTTTGTTGTATGGTTTTGTATTTGATCTATATTTCTATATGTAAATCTTTGCTTTTCTTCTGACAATTTTAGGGTCCACATTCTTATTAAGCAGATATGACCTCTAGCCCATCCATACCCAACCGCCTCACTACCATCACTCGTTAGTCACTATCTCTAACCCGTTCATAACCATCACTCGTTAGTCACTATCTCTAGCCCGTTCATAACCCTTCCACCACCATCACTCGTTAGTCACTATCTCTAGCCCATTCATAACCCTTCCACCACATCACTCGTTAGTCACTATCTCTAGCCTGTTCATAACCCTTCTACCACCATCACTCGTTAGTCACTATCTCTAGCCTGTTCATAACCCTTCCACCACATCACTCGTTAGTCACTATCTCTAGCCCATTCATAACCCTTCCACCACATCACTCGTTAGTCACTATCTCTAGCCCATTCATAACCCTTCCACCACATCACTCGTTAGTCACTATCTCTAGCCTGTTCATAACCCTTCTACCACCATCACTCGTTAGTCACTATCTCTAGCCCGTTCATAACCCTTCCACCACCATCACTCGTTAGTCACTATCTCTAGCCCATTCATAACCCTTCCACCACATCACTCGTTAGTCACTATCTCTAGCCTGTTCATAACCCTTCTACCACCATCACTCGTTAGTCACTATCTCTAGCCCATTCATAACCCTTCCACCACATCACTCGTTAGTCACTATCTCTAGCCTGTTCATAACCCTTCTACCACCATCACTCGTTAGTCACTATCTCTAGCCCATTCATAACCCTTCCACCACATCACTCGTTAGTCACTATCTCTAGCCTGTTCATAACCCTTCCACCACCATCACTCGTTAGTCACTATCTCTAGCCTGTTCATAACCCTTCTACCACCATCACTCGTTAGTCACTATCTCTAGCCTGTTCATAACCCTTCCACCACCATCACTCGTTAGTCATTATCTCTAGCCTGTTCATAACCCTTCCACCACCATCACTCGTTAGTCACTATCTCTAGCCCATTCATAACCCTTCCACCACATCACTCGTTAGTCACTATCTCTAGCCCATCATAACCACTTGTTAGTCACTATCTCTAGCCCATTCATAACCCTTCCACCACATCACTCGTTAGTCACTATCTCTAGCCCGTTCATAACCCTTCCACCACCATCACTCGTTAGTCACTATCTCTAGCCCATTCATAACCCTTCCACCACCATCACTCGTTAGTCACTATCTATAGCCCATTCATAACCCTTCCACCACCATCACTCGTTAGTCACTATCTCTAGCCCATTCATAACCCTTCCACCACATCACTCGTTAGTCACTATCTCTAGCCCATTCATAACCCTTCCACCACCATCACTCGTTAGTCACTATCTCTAGCCCATTCATACTCCTTCCACCACCATCACTCGTTAGTCACTATCTCTAGCCCGTTCATAACCCTTCCACCACCATCACTCGTTAGTCACTATCTCTAGCCCATTCGTAACCCTTCCACCACCATCACTCGTTACTCACTATCTCTAGCCCGTTCATACTCCTCCCACCACCATCACTCGTTAGTCACTATCTCTAGCCCGTTCATAACCCTTCCACCACCATCACTCGTTAGTCACTATCTCTAGCCCATTCATAACCCTTCCACCACATCACTCGTTAGTCACTATCTCTAGCCTGTTCATAACCCTTCTACCACCATCACTCGTTAGTCACTATCTCTAGCCCATTCATAACCCTTCCACCACATCACTCGTTAGTCACTATCTCTAGCCTGTTCATAAGCCTTCCACCACCATCACTCGTTAGTCACTATCTCTAGCCTGTTCATAACCCTTCCACCACCATCACTCGTTAGTCACTATCTCTAGCCCATTCATAACCCTTCCACCACATCACTTGTTAGTCACTATCTCTAGCCCATCATAACCACTTGTTAGTCACTATCTCTAGCCCATTCATAACCCTTCCACCACATCACTCGTTAGTCACTATCTCTAGCCCGTTCATAACCCTTCCACCACCATCACTCGTTAGTCACTATCTCTAGCCCATTCATAACCCTTCCACCACCATCACTCGTTAGTCACTATCTCTAGCCCATTCATAACCCTTCCACCACCATCACTCGTTAGTCACTATCTCTAGCCCATTCATAACCCTTCCACCACCATCACTCGTTAGTCACTATCTCTAGCCCATTCATAACCCTCCCACCACCATCACTCGTTAGTCACTATCTCTAGCCCGTTCATACTCCTCCCACCACCATCACTCGTTAGTCACTATCTCTAGCCTGTTCATAACCCTTCCACCACCATCACTCGTTAGTCACTATCTCTAGCCCGTTCATAACCCTCCCCCCACCATCACTCGTTAGTCACTATCTCTAGCCCGTTCATACTCCTCCCACCACCATCACTCGTTAGTCACTATCTCTAGCCTGTTCATACTCCTCCCACCACCATCACTCGTTAGTCACTATCTCTAGCCTGTTCATACTCCTCCCACCACCATCACTCGTTAGTCACTATCTCTAGCCTGTTCATACTCCTCCCACCACCATCACTTGTTAGTCACTATCTCTAGCCCGTTCATAACCCTTCCACCACCATCACTCGTTAGTCACTATCTCTAGCCCATTCATAACCCTTCCACCACATCACTCGTTAGTCACTATCTCTAGCCCGTTCATAACCCTTCCACCACATCACTCGTTAGTCACTATCTCTAGCCCATCATAACCACTTGTTAGTCACTATCTCTAGCCCATTCATAACCCTCCCACCACCATCACTCGTTAGTCACTATCTCTAGCCCATCATAACCACTTGTTAGTCACTATCTCTAGCCCATCATAACCACTCGTTAGTCACTATCTCTAGCCTGTTCATACTCCTCCCACCACCATCACTCGTTAGTCACTATCTCTAGCCTGTTCATACTCCTCCCACCACCATCACTTGTTAGTCACTATCTCTAGCCCGTTCATAACCCTTCCACCACATCACTCGGTAGTCACTATCTCTAGCCCATTCATAACCCTTCCACCACATCACTCGTTAGTCACTATCTCTAGCCCATCATAACCACTTGTTAGTCACTATCTCTAGCCCATCATAACCACTCGTTAGTCACTATCTCTAGCCCGTTCATACTCCTCCCACCACCATCACTCGTTAGTCACTATCTCTAGCCTGTTCATACTCCTCCCACCACCATCACTCGTTAGTCACTATCTCTAGCCTGTTCATACTCCTCCCACCACCATCACTCGTTAGTCACTATCTCTAGCCCGTTCATAACCCTTCCACCACATCACTCGTTAGTCACTATCTCTAGCCCGTTCATAACCCTTCCACCACATCACTCGTTAGTCACTATCTCTAGCCCGTTCATAACCCTTCCACCACCATCACTCGTTAGTCACTATCTCTAGCCCATTCATAACCCTTCCACCACATCACTCGTTAGTCACTATCTCTAGCCCATCATAACCACTCGTTAGTCACTATCTCTAGCCTGTTCATAACCCTTCCACCACCATCACTCGTTAGTCACTATCTCTAGCCCATTCATAACCCTTCCACCACATCACTCGTTAGTCACTATCTCTAGCCCATCATAACCACTTGTTAGTCACTATCTCTAGCCCGTTCATACTCCTCCCACCACCATCACTCGTTAGTCACTATCTCTAGCCCGTTCATAACCCTTCCACCACCATCACTCGTTAGTCACTATCTCTAGCCCGTTCATAACCCTTCCACCACCATCACTCGTTAGTCACTATCTCTAGCCCGTTCATAACCCTTCCACCACCATCACTCGTTAGTCACTATCTCTAGCCCATTCATAACCCTTCCACCACATCACTCGTTAGTCACTATCTCTAGCCCATTCATAACCCTTCCACCACATCACTCGTTAGTCACTATCTCTAGCCCGTTCATAACCCTTCCACCACATCACTCGTTAGTCACTATCTCTAGCCCATTCATAACCCTTCCACCACATCACTCGTTAGTCACTATCTCTAGCCCATCATAACCACTTGTTAGTCACTATCTCTAGCCCGTTCATAACCCTTCCACCACCATCACTTGTTAGTCACTATCTCTAGCCTGTTCATAACCCTTCCACCACCATCACTCGTTAGTCACTATCTCTAGCCCATTCATAACCCTTCCACCACATCACTCGTTAGTCACTATCTCTAGCCCATCATAACCACTTGTTAGTCACTATCTCTAGCCCGTTCATACTCCTCCCACCACCATCACTCGTTAGTCACTATCTCTAGCCCATCATAACCACTTGTTAGTCACTATCTCTAGCCCATTCATACTCCTCCCACCACCATCACTCGTTAGTCACTATCTCTAGCCCGTTCATACTCCTCCCACCACCATCACTCGTTAGTCACTATCTCTAGCCCGTTCATAACCCTTCCACCACCATCACTTGTTAGTCACTATCTCTAGCCTGTTCATAACCCTTCCACCACCATCACTCGTTAGTCACTATCTCTAGCCCGTTCATACTCCTCCCACCACCATCACTCGTTAGTCACTATCTCTAGCCCATCATAACCACTTGTTAGTCACTATCTCTAGCCCGTTCATACTCCTCCCACCACCATCACTCGTTAGTCACTATCTCTAGCCCGTTCATACTCCTCCCACCACCATCACTTGTTAGTCACTATCTCTAGCCCATCATAACCACTTGTTAGTCACTATCTCTAGCCCGTTCATACTCCTCCCACCACCATCACTCGTTAGTCACTATCTCTAGCCCGTTCATACTCCTCCCACCACCATCACTCGTTAGTCACTATCTCTAGCCCGTTCATACTCCTCCCACCACCATCACTCGTTAGTCACTATCTCTAGCCCGTTCATAACCCTTCCACCACCATCACTCGTTAGTCACTATCTCTAGCCCGTTCATAACCCTTCCACCACCATCACTCGTTAGTCACTATCTCTAGCCCGTTCATAACCCTTCCACCACCATCACTCGTTAGTCACTATCTCTAGCCCATTCATAACCCTTCCACCACCATCACTCGTTAGTTACTATCTCTAGCCCATTCATAACCCTTCCACCACCATCACTCGTTAGTCACTATCTCTAGCCCATTCATAACCCTTCCACCACCATCACTCGTTAGTCACTATCTCTAGCCCGTTCATAACCCTTCCACCACATCACTCGTTAGTCACTATCTCTAGCCCATTCATGCTCCTCCCACCACCATCACTCGTTACTCACTATCTCTAGCCTGTTCATAACCCTTCCACCACCATCACTCGTTAGTCACTATCTCTAGCCCGTTCATAACCCTTCCACCACATCACTCGTTAGTCACTATCTCTAGCCCGTTCATAACCCTTCCACCACCATCACTCGTTAGTCACTATCTCTAGCCCATTCATAACCCTTCCACCACCATCACTCGTTAGTCACTATCTCTAGCCCGTTCATAACCCTCCCACCACCATCACTCGTTAGTCACTATCTCTAGCCCATTCATAACCCTTCCACCACCATCACTCGTTAGTCACTATCTCTAGCCCATTCATAACCCTTCCACCACCATCACTCGTTAGTCACTATCTCTAGCCCGTTCATAACCCTCCCACCACCATCACTCGTTAGTCACTATCTCTAGCCCATTCATAACCCTTCCACCACCATCACTCGTTAGTCACTATCTCTAGCCCATTCATAACCCTTCCACCACATCACTCGTTAGTCACTATCTCTAGCCCGTTCATAACCCTTCCACCACATCACTCGTTAGTCACTATCTCTAGCCCATTCATAACCCTTCCACCACCATCACTCGTTAGTCACTATCTCTAGCCCATCATAACCACTCGTTAGTCACTATCTCTAGCCCATTCATAACCCTTCCACGACATCACTCGTTAGTCACTATCTCTAGCCCATTCATAACCCTTCCACCACATCACTCGTTAGTCACTATCTCTAGCCCATTCATAACCCTTCCACCACATCACTCGTTAGTCACTATCTCTAGCCCATTCATAACCCTTCCACCACCATCACTCGTTAGTCACTATCTCTAGCCCATTCATAACCCTTCCACCACATCACTCGTTAGTCACTATCTCTAGCCCATTCATAACCCTTCCACCACATCACTCGTTAGTCACTATCTCTAGCCCGTTCATAACCCTTTCACCACATCACTCGTTAGTCACTATCTCTAGCCCGTTCATAACCCTTCCACCACATCACTCGTTAGTCACTATCTCTAGCCCATTCATAACCCTTCCACCACATCACTCGTTAGTCACTATCTCTAGCCTGTTCATAACCCTTCCACCACATCACTCGTTACTCACTATCTCTAGCCTGTTCATAACCCTTCCACCACATCACTCGTTAGTCACTATCTCTAGCCTGTTCATAACCCTTCTACCACCATCACTCGTTAGTCACTATCTCTAGCCCATTCATAACCCTTCCACCACCATCACTCGTTAGTCACTATCTCTAGCCCATTCATAACCCTTCCACCACCATCACTCGTTAGTCACTATCTCTAGCCCATTCATAACCCTTCCACCACCATCACTCGTTAGTCACTATCTCTAGCCCGTTCATACTCCTCCCACCACTATCACTCTTTAGTTGTTATCCTCACCATCACTCTATCTGAAGTCACTCCCAACCGTCTTCTTCACATCACCCTCTCTGTCATACATCGACGACTTCTTTCATGCCATTTAAACCAACTGTATCCAGCCAGAATTCTCTCACCTCTTTCTCTTCAAACTGGCTGTAACTGGTCACTCATACTGATGGTATGGTATTATTCTCACAATAAACAATAACATCATCAACAGTTTCGTAGATTCGATATTATGTGAGATAATTATCTGATATAAAGCCTTTACCACAAAAATACAATAGTAGAGTAATGTAAATGCTAAAGGGTTAAGTCAACTGGTTATTTAATTTAAATTCTTTATTTTGTCTTTTTTCTAGAAAATCTATTTAATGAATTAAATCAGTTTGATGTATTTCCTGAAGAAGACAGCCAAGATATAAATGTCCGTCACAATTTGGTGTCTGTTGTCAACAGCCGCCACCGCAGAGCTTCCAGTGATTCAAGACTTATCCAACAAGATATAACAACATCGAAAAATTCACTAATCTTAGACAACATTAAACCTAAACTTACACGTAATTCAGATATACCAGTAAGTTGCTTTTGTTTATTTTTTTTTTTGTTTTAATTTCTGTTTGTTTGTTTTTTTAATATATATCATCATCATCATTGTGTCAACATTTCCATGCTGGCATGGTTTGGACAGCACTTTTTCAGGTAATGTTTTAGAGCCAGATGTCCTTCCTGATACCAACACTTTTAGTGGCTTCTTTCAACATGCAGAGAGAGGAGGTACCTATTCTAACTTGGATGTATGGCCTTCTTTCATTTCCAACAATGAGTGCTCCAGTTGATTCAATCAACAGAACTGTCTGTTCGTGAAATTAAGTGTCTGAGCATTCCACAGACATAATACTCTTAATGTAGTTCTCAGAGATTTAGTGTGACACAGTGTGTAACAAGGCTGGCCCCTTGAATTACAGGAACAACTCATTTTTGTCAGCTGAGTGGACTGGAGCAACGTGAAACAAAATGCCTTGCTCAAGGTAACAACACACTGCCTAGTCTGAGAATCAAAATCATGACCTTACTATCATGAGGCAAACACCCAAACCACTCCATATTTAATTATGGTCGGTATGTGTATGTTTATATATATTACTTTTATTTTCATTCAGCATCATGTCATTCTTCGTTAATAAAATAAAATACCTCTAAAATGAAAGCAAAAAAAAAAAAACACACTAAACCATTTATATATTTCATTATTTTTTGGGATTGGCAGTATCGGTAGAGGATTGGACGCCATGCTTTCTAGCATAGTTACGTCCCTTTACGATCTGAGTTCAAATCCAGCCGAGGTTGACTTTGCCTTTCATCCTTACGGGGTCGATAAAATAAAGTACCAGTAATGCACTGGGTAATTGCTGGCCTTGTGCCTAAAAGTAGAAACAATTATTTTTTCTGTTGCCAGTCTTTGGACTGCATCCATGCTTGGGCATCTCCCTTTCCCCAAGTACATTTTCTGGTACAGAATTTATCAATGTCACAAGGGACAATTAACTAAATCTACTTTGATGTAAAAGTATGTAATTCAGTCTAAATATCACTAAGTATTTTTGCTTGGTGAATACTTACCAATACACACACACACGTATGATAGACTTTTGCACATTGGTCATTTTAAGACTATGTTCAAGTAGACAGACCAATTTGTAGATTATAATAAATTTTTAGTAGATAGTTTAATAGTTTGCATGCAGAGACCCATAACTCTTGAGGGAGTGTAGGTGCGCTGAATTGACATACAGTGTTTCTAAGACATTTTTAAACCTGGCAGAGCCCATCTTCTCTTCAGGTCTGAATACAGCAGATTTATTCTAGAAAGTGAGAGAGAGGAAAAAGCGATCCCAGTACTAGACTGGTACTTTTTTTTATCAACCTCGAAAAGATGAGAGGTAAAGTTAACCTCAGCAGAAAGCGAAAATGAATGCTGCAAAGCATTCTATATGACATTCTAATATGACTCAGCCAATTCGCTGCCTTATTAATAGATTACTACTGAGCTAATAATGTTTTATTTCAATGTGGTTAGTTAAAGAGGATACTTAAGGCTTTAGTAATAATTGTTTCTATCACAGGCATGAACTCAGCAATTTTGATGGGAAGGGAAAGTCAATTAAATCAGCGCCAGTACTTTACTGGTTCTTTATTTCATCGACCCCAGAAGGATAAGACAAAGTTGACAGCAATGGGATTTGGACTGAGTATGCAAAGGACTGTAACTAAATGCTACAAAGCATTTTGTCCAATGTTCTAACATCTCTGCCAATCCACCAGTTAAGCTCTTAGTAATAATGAGTTTATAAACAGTGTCTCTGCAAATAGTTGAAGAGGGTTCTTAGTTGCTTATGAAGCCCCAACACAAAATTAAAACTAGTCCAACTGAGTCTTTTTCTGTTTCCAAAAATATTTGTATACAAAGACAGGGTGTGTACATCTATCTATTACATATCTATTACATCTATAGATATATTCTAGAGTACAGTATATCAATACATATCTACCCTACTAGCAGGGAAAATGGAAGCTCAACAACAATAATAATAATGATGATGATGAACTAATAATGTCTAGGATTTGGTGCCATAAAACAACTCAGGTGATATTCTTCCTTTTATCTGCCAGAATGTGAATGTTACCTACCAGCCAGGTTGGCAGAGATTTATGGTGACAAGTTCTATTAAGGTTTACCATCACATCCACAGCTGTTACAATATCAAATAACAAAAACTGATAAAGAAACAGGACAATTAGTTATTGTCTGAGAGGAGGAGCAGGTCTATACATACAACTTTGGTTTACTACTACTACCACCACCATTATTATAACAGATTGTTAGAGTAGAAGGAAAATGCCTTACTATATTTTTTTTGGTTTTCTGCATTCTATGTTGAAATCCCAATAAAATAAAGTCCCAGTATCGGATGGTGGATTGGTGAAATTGTTAGAATATCAGGAAAGATGTTTTTTGGTATTTGCTCCAGTTTGTATTCTGAATAGAGTAATTCATCACCTAGTTTAACACTTTGGCAGAGTTCAAACATTTGGACCAGGTCTCTAGTTTGAATGCACCCTCCTCCTTTCTTTCCTGGAAGCCCTGAAAAAATGGGTTACCAGTATTGGACCAGGCCTCTAGTTTGAGGTTATATTCCTCCCTTCTTCCCTGGAGGCCCTGAAAGAAAGGGTTATCGGCATTGAACCAAACCTCTAATTTCAGGGTTTGTTTCTTCCCTGGGGGCCCTGTAAGAAAGGGTTATCGGCATTGGATCAAGTCTCTAGTTTCAGGGTACATTCCTCTTTTCTTCCCTGGAGGGTTTGAAAAACAGGGTTATTGGCATTGGGCTAAGTCTCTAATTTCAGGGTATATTTCTTCCTTCTCTAGAGGTTCTGAAAAAAATGGTTATTGGCATTAGATCAGGTTTCTAGTTTCAGAGTATGTTACTTCCTTCCCATAGGTCTTGGATGCCATGAAAAAATAAAGGGTTATGAGCTAAACAGTAAAAAAAAAATACTACTATTACCATCAATGTTATGATTATTTATTCTAGTCATCACCATGAAGGAAAGCCACTACATGGTTTCTCAACCTGCTACAAATAACAAATATTAACCAAACATCCCTCAAAATCATACCCTACCATTTTAAATATGTCTGAGACACTGTGTTGAAGCTTAAACCATTACATTGTGAAAGTCATTTAAGCGATTAAAAAACAAACAAACAAACAAACTTAAATTAACAACTTTTCATTTATGAAGTGTCAAAACGTTTTGGCATATTTTTGTGACCTGTTATTTGACAAAATTCTATCGCATCTCCTGTATAACATATATTCATTGTTAAGACATGGCCTAGTCGGTTAGGGTGTTGAGCTTATAGGCTCATGTGTTTCATTTCTGGACTGAGTAACGTGTTCTTGTGCAAGATACTTTATTTCACATTGCTTTTCATGATAGGATTGGTGCCCCTATCATTAAATCACCCACCAAAAATCTCAAATGAGATGCAACTCTCTAGGAGGGGAGCTAAACCAACAAAGGTGTGAGCTGTAAATTTCATTTCATCTTCTAAGTTAGTTTTTTGTGTGAATAATGTGTGTGTGATCTGTATTTACCACTCTGTTCAAGGGTCTGTCTGCCTCATGTTCCCAGCGGACAACATGGAAAAGATATTGCTCTAGAGGATGGAGGGAAGACATGCTGGAACAGCCACTCCACCTCGCACTTGAGGCTCACACTTGTGGGTAGCCAAGAACACCACAAACTTATCAGAGAGCAATTGATACTTTGACAGTTTGCCCTCTTTGACCTGGCAAGCAGCAAAGCCTGGACTGGCAGCCGAATGCACCAGGTTGCCGCTAGAGAAGGTGTCACAAAATGTAGTATCCCTAGAAAATAATGAATGTAGTAAATGATAATACAATGTGTGTGTATTTTTGATAACTTGACTGTGATATAATTGTTAATTGATGAAAATTTGACTGTTTTTGCTTGTTCTGAACAGATATTGTTAATTAAACTTAAAATTCGGTTTCATTTTGTAGGGCCAAACAGAAATTGCAGAAAACAATGCTTTAGTTTTGAATGATGCTAAAGATACATCTCAAGCCAACTATTTAAAAAGCAATATACAACAGAATTTACAAAGTCCAGTAAAAACTGGTCAGTATGTACCTGTGGAAAATGAGAAAAATAAAGATCAGAATTTAAATAACTTACAGAAAATACCTGACCAAAATAAGCTAACTGATCTTCAGCAACAGCAGTTAAAAGACCCACAAAATTCAGTTGTTCCACAACAAGGAGTACCTAACTCAAACAGTCTAGATCTTAGTTTACAACAGAAACCTCTACAACAGAACTCTGAAGGACTTGTTCCTCAACAAGATGTTTCTGGTCCTAAAGTTTTGGATCAGAATCTACAACAAAATTTACCAATGCAAAATGAAGTATTAGAACAGAAGAACATAAGACAGCTGAAACAGAACAATCTGGAATCTGTTCCTCAGCAAGGAGTTCCTGATCAAAACAATGGAGTTGTAGCTCCACAACAAAAACTATTAAATCAGAATGAAGTAAATATTCTTCAAGAACAAAAAGATTCCCTCCAGAAAAATGTAGCTGTTGTTCCACAACAGGGAAATTCTATTCAGCAGGAAGTAGTGAAGGTGGATGTTGTGTCTGTTAGTCCACAACAGAAGAGTGTAAATAATGAGGGTGATAAAATTGTTAAGATTCCCATTGAAGCTATGATTGACCAAAAGGCTCCACTAGATCAGAACATTATACCAGTTAATAATATTGCTCCCAATTCATCCAACCAACTGAATGTCAGTCTGCCACATATTTTGATTGAAGGTAACAAAGAGGGAGATAGCAATAAAGGAAAAAACATTGCTGATCAACCACCTTCAAGTTCCATTCTTCATGATAGTATATTAATTGAGAATTCAAAACAAAGCAAATTAGAAAGATTACCACATGATAAACTTGTTGAACCTCAGCAGTTTCCTGACACCGGAAATTCTATCTTAAAGCAGAACATTGGTCAAAATATTCCAGTCCAAATTGATTCTGATAGTATTCAGCTGGTTTCTGTATCAAAAATCCTTTCCAAATCTTATCTTTTTACTAGACCTGTTTCACATTTAGGTCATTATCAGCAAAACTCACAAGAATTTTTGGACCATAAAAAAGCAGGTAAGATCCTCTATTCTTTCTTAATACTTCCTCTTGCTTTCTTGTCTTCTGATCAGATATCAATCTCATATAATGGGGTTGTCTTTCCATAACTTTTGTTCAACCAACTCCAATCTTTTATGATGGTGATTCATGTCAAGTTAATATCCTACTTATGGTGTATCATGCTTTTTGAGATCAATTATAACTTGGATCAAGTTTGATTTTTATTTCTAGCTGGCCTTCTATAAGGTTGTATCTCATAGGAGGATTCTTGGCTGTTTTAATGACAGGGTTCCAACGGCCTCCAAGAAATAAAGGAAGGGAGTAAGTTATCCTCAAACAAGGGAACAACAGAATGAACTCCTTTAAAGACATCTACAGACATGGAATCAGTATTAAACATGGCAACAGATTTGGTTTATCACTCAAGAACAGAAGTGATTCATCATCATTCATCCTTACGGGGTCGATAAAATAAAGTACCAGTAATGTACTGGGTAATTGATGGCTTTGTGCCAAAAGTAGAAACAATTATTTAATTTAACTTCTTTTTTCCACACTTGCAGGTGCTAGACAGGTCATCACACTATGAGACAAGTCAGGTCAGGGGACTATGTCTTACTTATACAGAACTGCTTCTGGCTGGATACCCTATCTAACGCCAACCACATTACAGCATGGACTGGGTGTTTTTTATTGTGGCACCAAAACGACCATCTGACAGGGAGGCCTGGGTGCTTTTTCATTGTGGTACTAGCACAACAATCTACTGAGTGAACTGAATGCATTTTGTTGTGTCTCCAGCACCTTAGAGGATGGACTTGGCTCTTTTTGTCATGTCATCGGCTTAACCACTTTATAGAGTAGAAGGGGTGCTTTTTGTCATGGTGGCAGGACTGTGAAAGAGCTGGTTTGGAGTAAGTCCAACTTTTCATGCTTCTATGCATGGGTTGGATGTGAGGTGTATCAGGGTGTGCGGAAGGCAGGAGTTAGGAGGAGGGTGGTAAAATGAATATGCAGGCTAGGGATGGATGAATGTTAAGATGCGGGGAAAGTGTATAGGCAAATGAGGGAGACGATTGGTACAGACTATTGTTCTCTAGATGCTTGCTTCATCCTGTGCATGTGAGTAAGATGTGATCACCTGATCTGTCTGACTTCGTAATTTGACAGCATGTCTAATTCATGCAAGCATGGAAATGAGACATTAAATAGTGTTGATGGTGATGAATAAAATACATGTGTGTGTAACTAATACCATCAATTTCCTTAACCTGAACTAACCTAACCCAGCTGAGACCCTGCAATCACCAGTTAATTCAAAAGCTTTAACCACTTAATGAATCAACAAACCTGAGAAGGAAAGCTGCATAGCTATAAGTCTAGCCAATAAATATCCAAGTAAATACGACTGTAAACCATACAAAACAAAACAAAATTAACAACGGATAGAAATATGTATATATTGGAGTCAACTCTAAAAAACTATATGCTACATGGAAGTATACCATACAAAATATGATCTTTCAAAATACAACCACCTATCTGACGAGTGACGTGATAAACAAGAAACTATTAAGCTATTCATTGCCTCTGAAATGCAGCATAATAGGAAATAAAATGGAGTTGAAAAAATAAAAGCTTCTTCCCTTGTTATAAACATAAAATTATTGTGGAAACAAGTTTGTTTGATACAGGTGATACTATTGGTGTTGTTGTAGTTTAGATCCCAGATCATCTTTGATGAAATAAACTTGTGATCCAAGAATGGCAGTGGTATTAATTGTTTAAGTGACATTTAAGGTTAGAAATTGTTATGCTTTGGGTGGTCATGCTGCCAATGAAAACACACTCACCAGTTGAGTTCCACGTCCGTTTTATTATTAGTCAGGTAACTAATCAAATCAAAATAAAAATGGGCTGAGAGGATCACAGAATGTGTATCAAAAGAGCTTTGACAATTAAATGACTGTCCAGTTATTAAACCGACATCTATCTATATACTACTAAAACTTTGTGTGCTTTTCTGTAATTTAATACAGCCAAAACAGCACATAATGGGGAAAATACTTTGAAAGGAAGTTGCCCCAGAAATGGGAATGCAAATGAAATAAAACAAGTTTCACGTAAATCAGAGCACAGGTTCCCGATATATGAGGTTTTTATGAGTACCTTCATAAATAGCTAGAGAGAAAGAGATAGTGGTTGTAAGAGAGTAGATTGACAAAAAGACATAGAGAGAGAGAAGACAGAAGGAAAATGGGAGAGAGAGAGAGAGCTGGTGGTGGTGTTGTGTGTATATATATGTATACATGTGTGTGTATTTATGACCAGTGTACAGACACACACACACACACATATATATATATATATATATATGGGCCTTCCAATTTCATTTTACATTATATACATGCCTGTATATTTTAATTATTTAAAAAACATGATTTCAAAAAAAAAATTTAAGTGAATGTGATCAAAGGGTCACAAGTGGTCTAGAATTTAATAAAATTGTAGTAAAACTCAACTTGTGTGTTTGTTTTTATTGGCTGCATGACCTTCCCAAAGTATAACAGTATCTGTTTCAACACACAATTCCACATCAAGAATCTTGCTAAACAACTATAAAAATGAAATGTTTTACCGTATATGTTTGATATTTAATTAACAAGTTTGTTTGAAATAATTCAATTGGTCATCATGATTCTGTTCAGAGTTAATTTATCTCTTTCAGATGA
>OZ024740.1:71228542-71321042 GCA_964016885.1 Eledone cirrhosa
GAGTTGCTCACTGTGGCATCTCAACAGACATTTAAACCACATTTTTAGTCTCAGGATAACTTCCTGCCTTTCCTCCCACCTGTCTCAGGTGTCCCCAAAAGGACCATGAGTATTGGCAGTCCTCCCTAAAGCCTAACTAAAAAAAAAATACAATTTTGTCTTCTTTTTTTTTTCTGTTAATTTTCTGTCTCTGAATTCATTCTTTTTAAAGTCTTGCTTAAATATTTTAGTCGCGTCCATATGTTTAACATGCTTTCAGAAAACAGATTTGATTTCATCATACCACCTAATTTTCCTTGTTTACTTTACGTTATATCATGCTCTGTTTCTGTTTAAACTAGGTTATGTACCTTCTTATGTTGTTTGTGGTTTGAAAACAAGTTATGTATCTTCATTTGTTGTTTGTGATTTGTTTTGCTTCACTTCAGTAAATCTTGACTATTTATTATCTTTCCAATTACTGAATTCATCAGGCCAGCAATTTCAAGGAGGGGAAAGTCGATTATATTGACCCTAGTACTTAACTGGTACTTTATTTTATCAACCCAGAAAGGATGAAAGACAAAGTTGGCCTCGGCAGGATATGAACTCAGAATGTAAAGAGCTGGAAAAATACTGCTATGCATTTCTCCAATGCTCTAACATCTCTGCCAATCCACCGGTCCTTGTTATATGAAATGAAAAATGTCCTTTTAATTCACTGAGGGCTGCTTTAAATTCATATTCTATGCCAAACAATGGGTTGTCAATCTTGAAAAAATTCTCCAGCCCCTTGAACTAGCTACTCATGGGACTGAGCTCAGATCCACTACAGGTATTTTGGTGTTTCTCTGAAGAATATTCTGTATATTGTCACCCCTACCAGTTTACCTAGATAGAAATTACCTGGAAATTTTTACCTCAGTATTTGTAATTCTAAGTGAGTACATATAAGTTCAAAGTGAGAATAATGCTTTCAAAGTGACCATATGTCAGATAAAAATGTGAATAGCAATGTCTAAGGGAATGAGTATATATCCCTTCAAAGTGAGCTTATGTTACTTGAACAAAATTGAAACTTACTTCATTTAATTAACTAAGAATACATAATATATCTTCTCATAGAGAAAATGCAGCAGGAAGATTTTATCAGTTGAGGAATACGATATTATAAACAAAAGAATATAAAAGACCATTTTTTTTTTTAAATCAGTCATAATAGGTCATTTTCAATGGAATTATTGCATTGATACAATCTGGTAGATTATGTGGCTTCTAAAATTGCTGCACAAACAGATGTGTTTTATGCACAATGCTAATCTTTTAAGAGTTAAACTGCTTCATCATCATTTCATTTTATGTCCGCTTTTTCCTTGCTTGCAAGGGTGGGACGGGAACTGATTCTGGCTTGATTTCTACAGCTGGATGCCCTTCCTAACACCAACCTCATTTACAGTGAGTGCTGGGTTCTTTTTTGCCGTGGCACTCCACGTCCACTTTACAGTGTGGGCTGGGTGCTTTTTTGCCGTGGCACCTCCACAACCACTTTACAGTGTGGGCTGGGTGCTTTTTTGCCGTGGCACCTCCACGACCACTTTGCAGTGGAATGATAGGGACCCCAGTCCCTATCATCTCATTTCTACAGCTGAGTAAACTGGAGCAATGTGAAATAAAGTGTCTTGCTCAAGGAAACAACACATCACCCGGTCTGAGAATTGAACTCACAACCTTTCGATTTCAAAGCCAATGCTCTAACCACTAAGCCATGTGCCTCCATGCTTATTCTTCCAAATGTTTGTGTAATGCCTAGATAAACATGGCTTAGTGGTTAAAGCATCGGGCTTATAATTGTGAGGTTGTGAGTTTGATTCCTGAACCGGGCATTACATTTTCACGTTGCTCCAATTCCCTCTGTACTGTAGCTGTAGAAATAAGTTGCGACATCACTGGTCCCAAGCTGTATCGGCCTTTGCCTTTCGCTTGGCCAACATCGGTGGCATGAAGAGGGGAGACTGGTATGCATGGGCGACTGCTGGTCTTCCATAAACAACCTTGTGCCTCGGAGGGGAACTTTCTAGGTGCAAATCCCATGGTCATTTGTGACTGAAGGGAGACTTTACCCTTTACCCTTAATGTTGCTTGCAGTCAGCTCATGTTTGTGAATCTATGCCATTGTCATACTTAATTCAGATAAAACTGGAAAATATTATAACTACATTGAGTTTTTGCTTCATTACTTGGCTGATAAAAACTTATAATTAACGAGACAAATTTACATAGATGACATGTCAAATAATGTTATGACATTTTTTGCTCTCTTTTTGTCTCTTAACATATTTTTCATATATGTATGAATCAGACATTAAATAATGAGTGTGTGTATATACACACATGCACATATATTTATTATATTGCTGGGATTATTCTTTGTTACTTATCTGAGTTTTGCAGTTACCAACTGATCATGCGACTCAAGAGTTGTGTGATTAGTGGGTAACTGAGAGATGAGCTCTACTATGTTTAAATGCTAGCAGTGTATATGTATGTGTGTGTATATAAATATGTGTGTGTGTGTGTGTATGTATACATATGTATGCATTATAAGGATTTTCATACAGTTAGGCTTTTACTGTTTCAATAGAAATGAGAAATATATCTGGTTTAATTTGTTATGATTATGTTTGTTTTTTCCTTAACCCTTTAGCATTTACATTACTCTATATATACTATTGTATTTACACATAATATTGAATCTATGAGATTTTGATGTTATTTATTTTGAGAACAGTACCTTAACATCAGTATGAGTGGTCAGTTGCGGCTGGTTTGAACAGAAAGAGGTAAAAAATTCTGGCCACATCCCCAAAGAGATATTTGAACCAAATTTACAACTTTATTTCTCATTTGCTATTGATATAAAGTCTTAACCATAGGGCAGAAAATCCTTCTAATATATACGCTTGTTAAGTATACAGTAGTAAGTTGAATAATGATCCTATTAATCTTAAATAATTTCATCTTATCCACATCTATATGTGTGTGTACATGCATGTGTCAGCATTTTCCATGCTGGAAGAGAATTTATTCAATAAGAAAAAAGCAATAAATTTTTATTAAATTAAAAAGAGATCTTGTCTCACAGAACTCCAGAGTGTTTTGCAGAACCGAGTTTGGAAATCACTAGCTTACTACATTAACCCCAGTAGGCCATTGGTATTTACTGTTTCTTAACGTAGTCTTGTATTATTGCAAAACTTAACCCTTTAGCATTTAAACCAGCCATATTTGGCCAGAATTCTCTCACTCCTTTCTGTTCAAACTGACTGTAACCAGCCACTCATAGTGATATTAAGGTATTATTCTCAAAATAAATAATATCAAAATCTCATAGATTTGATATTATGTGAGGTAAAGCCTTTACTGTGAAAATATAGTTGTAAATATAGAGTAATGTAAATGTTAAAGAGTTAAATAAATAATTGACATTGTTGCATGGCAGTGAGACCTGGACATTGTGTGCAGAGGATATACGCAGACTAGAGAGGAACAAAGCTTGCATGCTCCGCTGGATGTGTAATAGTAATATACGTGAACGGCAAAGCATAAACGAACTAAGGGAAAAATTAGAAATAAGAGGGATCAGATGTTGTTTACTCGAGAGAAGGCTACGTTGGTATGGTCACGTGATGCGCATGAAAGACGACAGCTGTATAAAAAAGTGCAGGGCAATAAAGATAGACGGTAGCCACGGAGTAGGCAGACCCAGAAAAACCTGGGACGACCTGATAAATTCCGACCTCACACACTTACACCTCTCCAAGACAATGTCACTGGACCGAGATCTTTGGCGGTACTCAGTAATAGAGAAGACCCGCCTTACCTAAATACAAAGTAAAATCTACTACAGTCAGTAGGCATCTCTCACAAAATACACCCCCGTCCCACCACCCCCACCCCTATCCACACCGCCTCTTTCAATGTAAAGTTATGTTGGTGCCACAACATCCAGGCCGAAACAAATGAGATTGTGTAGGTGTCACGACAAAAAAACACACAGTCCATGCTGTAATGTGACCGTGTAGGCAACGCGGTAAAAACCTCCCAGCCCCACACTGTAAATGTGGTTGGTGTTAGGAAGGGCATCCAGCTGTAGAAAACCCGCCAGACAGTCCTATGCGAGCAAGACAACCACTCTTGCCTCAAGTGGGAAAACTCCCGTCCAAACCCATGCAAGCGTGGAACATGGACGTTAAACGATGATGATGATGATGATGAAGTAAAATTGTGAAAGTAAAAAAATTGGAGTTTTCTTCATCATCATCATCATTTTATGTCCGCTTTTCCCTGCTTGCAAGGGTGGGACGGGAACTGATTCTGGCATGATTTCTACAGCTGGATGCCCTTCCTAACACCAACCACATTTACAGTGAGTGCTGGGTGCTTTTTTTCCATGGCACCTACACGACCACTTTGCAGTGGAATGATAGGGACCCCAGTCCCTATCATCTCATTTGTACAGCTGAGTAAACTAGAGCAATGTGAAATAAAGTGTCTTGCTCACCCGGTCTGAGAATTGAACTCACAACCTTTCGATTGCAAAAAAAATTTTTTTACCAGGCCTGCCTCCTTCAGGGCCCAAGTAAGGGGCTTCATAATTAACTAGTACAGGGCCTCATTTGTCTTAAATCTGGCACTGCACAGATAGCTGGTTTTGTAAAGAAATATTCAGATTTGGTTCCAGTTTGAACATAGCACAGCCTCTTTCTTCTACTCTGACTTTACATTTCTTTGTGTGTTTACATTTCTTTGTAGTTTAACACTATTCTTAGCTTTTGCAAAGTACTATGATTAGACTCCAGCTTGAGCACACCTTCTCTCTTCTACTCTGACTTCACTTTCCCTTGTGTAATACCATATGATTATCACTGGGTGCCCAAATCCATGGGTAATAGCTCAGAGGGTTGTCTCATCAGCTGATGTATAATACTAATGAACACAGTATTCAGAAAGGTCCTACTCACTGCTGCAGTCTTGTAGTATGTACTCAAAGATTGTCAGAGTAGTCAGTGTTAACCATTGAGACATGGTGTTCTTTCCTTCACTCACACTAAACAACAGAGATGACTACTAAAGAGAACGAGTCAATTCAATCTCATCTACACTAACAGTCATCAACTTGGATCCCACCATTTATCTTCTAACACATGAGTCATTCATGTTGTCTGATAAAGCCACATTTCCTGCATGTTTGCTCTCTCTCTGGTTGTAACTGTAAATCAGCTGACTCAGACTATGGCAACCAACCCTACACATGAAAGTCAAACAAAGTGATTATATCTCAATCCTGTTGATCTTTACCTCCCATTTCCTGTTTTCTCATAACATATATCTCAGCTATATTATCTTTTGCGTAACCCTTTGCTGCAAAGCAGGGTCAGACGCCATGCTTTGCAGCAAACAGTTACGGCCCTTTATGGTCTGAGTTCAAATCACGCCGAGGTTAACTTTACCTTTCATCCTTACGGGGGTCGATAAAATAAAGTACCAGTAATACACTGGGATAATTGCTGGCCTTGTGCCAAAAGTAGAAACAATTATCTTTAGTGCCTGTTCAGTTGGCTTTACTGATTCTTTTTCAATTAAAATATTTATTTTGGGTGACTTCCTGAATACCATTGGTTTTGTTTTCTTTACATTGGATTGTGGACATACTGGGGCACCACATTCTAGGGTTTAGTTAGTCATGTCAGCCCTAGTTCTTCTTTTACAGACTGGAAAGATGAAAGTAAAAGTTGACCTCATTGGAACTTAGAGGGACATAAGATTTGAGGCTATAGTCCCAAATATTTTTGGCTAATTATAGGGTTATAACACTGATATATTTCACTAACTTAATGTTTCAGATGTCAGGTGGAAGGTGTTGTTTCTGCTGTTGTTTAACTTTAGTTTAGTTCTGAATCAGTCTCAAGATGAAAGGCATTCCAGCTATGACAATTCCATTTTTTAGTGTATCTATGACTGCATATGGGTAGTAAACTTAATTAGTCACAGTTTAACCCTTTCATTAATTACAATATTTCTAATGAAATGCGCTACCTATGATTTTCAATTAATTTTGAAAATATTCAAGACTTTTGAGGGATTTAGTAAAATAATTAACTAACTTGTATTTTAAATCTGGTGTTTGCAACATAACAAAATTTTTCTTACATAAAATTAGATGAAAGGCTTAAATTATATAAAAACACTTGAAAACAAACAGCTTTTTATCATAGAACCAGAGATGGTTTCAGGCAGTTTGATATCAACTACAACTTAGCCCTTGTGTGCATTTAGCAGAATTCACTCTGTTTCAAGCATCCAGGTTATGTCTCTGGTTTGAGGATATTTTCTTCTCTCCTGACTAAAGATAAAAGAAATATTATGTTATATGTTAGTGCTACAATAAGATGCACTTAGTCCACTCCGTAAAGTGGTAGTGCTGTTGCCATGATAAAATGAACCCAATCCACTCTGTAAAGTTGTTCTGGTCCCACAATAAAATGCACTCAGTCAAATTTATAAAGTGGTAGTTCTGGTGCCAAGAAAAAACTCACTCAGTACATCCTATAAGGCGTTTAGTGTTAGGAAGGGTATCTAACCATAGAAACCATACCAAATATGGAAACTATAATCATGAAGGTCATCAACCCGACCTAGCCTCAGAACGTGACGACCCAACTCGTGGACAGCGGCCATAAAAACGATGAGGATGATGATGAATGTGCTATCCTAAAATAAGGTGCAATTTGAGGGGGGGGTGGGAGGAAGATTTATTATTTAAAAAAAAACAAGTGTGAAAATTGTTTTTCTGTCGGCTTTTCCAGGCTAGCATGGTTTGTATGGGTCTTTTTGAGACAATGTTCTACAACTAATGCCTTACTTGACACAAGCCCTTTTTTTTGCAAGTAAGATGCAGATCTTCATACATAGAATGTAGACAAATAGCACCACCTGTGATGTCAAATGCAAAAAGAAGAGAAAAGACAAACACTCACACACAAATGTATGTATTTGTTCCAGCTCTTTGCATTCTGAGTTCAAATCCCATTGTGGGTGGTGGTCTTAAACAAGGTCTCTGATTTGAAGATACCTTCTTCCCTCCCATCAGTCTCGGAGGTCCTGAAAAGGGTTATGGGCACTGCCCCTCCCACACTCAATAAACTGTACAAAGTATCTTTGTCATATCTATAGCTTTATGTATATTTCTTGCTATCACAGTCTGTATACCTTGTTCTTGTCTGCTGTGGATGTTTGATGTTTAATTATGTGTGTGGAGGATTGGCTGAATTGGTAGAGCATCAGATAAAATACTATTGTGGTATTTATTCTGGTTTTTTACATTCTGAGTTCAAATCCTGTCAAGGTCCATAAAATCAAATACCAGTCAAGTACAGGAGTTGATTGAATCAACTTTGCCCTTCCCCCAAATGTTATGGCCTTGTGCTTAAACTAGAAATTAATATTTGTGTGTGTGTGTGTGTCTGTAATTCCCAGCTCATATATTACTCTAAAATACAAATAGAATATTTAGGAAGGACTAACGAGCCGTTTGTGTATTGTGTCACTTCTTTATGTTGTGCAGGTCTCACTGAGAAACATGCAGGAAAACAAATGCTGATGAGTGCACATCATTTTGATAATTCAATAGGAGCACTGGCTGGGGCCAAGAGTAAGTAACACACAATACATACATACATACATATACATGCATACATAGACGGACACACACATACATGCATTCCAACACACATAGATACATAAGTTTGTTTTTGTTTCTTTATTTCTTATTTTATCAATATCTTAGATATCTTCAATTTGTTATTTAAGTAGATATACCATATTTTATTTCTCCCCCCCCCCTCTCTCTCTCTCCAGTTTGGTTAATGGAACATCCTACTCGTTAAATTAACACGGTTGTGGCTGAATATTTGACAGATATGTGAATCCTTAATGTAATTCTCACTCTGTCAGATGGTAATATTGGTGTCACAATGTCCACCCTGTAAGAATGTAGAGCTAGTGCCATAATAAAACACACCCAGTCCACCTTGTAAAGTAGTAGTGTCAGAGCCACAATAAACACACCCAGTCTACCCTGTAAGATGGTAGCGCCTGTGCCACAATAAAATGCTCCCAGTAAATGCTATAAAATAGTTGGCATTAGGAAAGGCATCCAGTCATAGAAACCAAGCCCAAAACAATGTATATATATGAGGGCGTGCTGAAAAGTTCCTGGTTTGATCACTGCTACAGAAGCCTGGTTGGAGGTCCAACCTTCCGAGTTCTTCTTTCAGGGCTTAGAAAAACTGAAGGACTGCTGCAATAAGTGTGTGTATCTGAGAGCGAAATATGTTGAACAAAATCATAATTAACTGATCCTCCTGTATTTTCTTTTACCCTTTGATTATACAACTTGTTTGTTTCACTTGGCTAAATTTTGTCCATATATCATAAATTTGAAACAAAGCTATATTTCCTTAAAGAATAGAGAATTAAAAACATTCAAAATTATTATATTTTTATTAGTTCAGACAGGAATTTGCCACCCAAGTCAAGTCCCTGGGGTGAAGTAAAGTGAAAAATGAATGTAGTTATTTAAAATATTTCTTGTTTGTTTGAAATAGAAATATTTGACAGTTGGGTTGCTTTGACTAAGCCTGTATAGGCAAACTGTTACAGTCACTACTGATATATATAATCCTCATTGTTTTTTTGTTTGTTCTTTTCTATGCTGGGATGGGTTGGATAGGATATTTTGAGACAATATTTTACAGCCAGCTACCCTTCTTAATGCCAACTCTTTTAGTTGCCACTTACCTTATGCAGAGATATAGCGTATCTATTCTACAAAAACTAGGAAACACACACTCATATAGGCTTCTACATAGTTTCTGTCTTCAGACCAACACGATGCTATAGAAGTCATTTACCCAATATGCTGTGCAGTGAGATCAAACCATTACCATGTAGTTATCAACTAAACTTCTTTACCACGCAGCCATGCCATTGCAAGCAGCATCCTTAGATAAAAGGGTACCTCCTACTTACATAGCATAAAAAGACTAATTGAAGCAATGTAAAATTAAGTGTCCTGTTCAGAAACACTACTAAATGCTTGCAGTAGATTTGAACTCACGGTGATAATCTATTGTTTAACCCTTTAGCATTTAAACCAGCCATATCCAGCCAGAATTCTTTCACCTCTTCCTGTTCAAACCAGTCACCACTGACGTTAAGGTATTGTTCTAAAAATAAATAATATCAAAATCTCATAGATTCGATATTATGTGAAATAATTATGTGAGGTAAAGCTTTTACCACAAAAATACAATAGTAGATATAGAGTAATGTAAATTATAAAGGGTTAAGCCACTCAACCATTTTTTCTTAATAGTTTTCTTTTCTTTACACATCACTGAGAATGAGCTAAAGTATCAAAGCATTCAATACTTTAAGTACAGAGGTTCTCAAACTTTTTGGGCCACTGCCCCTCCTCTTACGGCCACGTAATACCATCAGCACCTCCACCCTATTTCCAGTGAGACCTGCCTATACACAAATTATAAATAATATATAATAAATAAAATCGTTAATTTATATATAATAAATAATATAATATAAGTATGTATCAGCTGTACTAAGAGCGAGAAATGAAATTTTGTTTCATTCTTTTCCAAATAATATAATATATACTGGAGGCACATGGCTTAGTGGTTAGAGCATTGGACTTGTAATCAAAAGGTTGTGAGTTCAATTCTCAGACCGGGTGATGTGTTGTTTCCTTGAGCAAGACACTTTATTTCACATTGCTCCAGTTTACTCAGCTGTAGAAATGAGATGATAGGGACCCCAGTCCCTATCATTCCACTGCAAAGTGGACGTGGAGGTGCCACGGCAAAAAGCACCCAGCACTCACTGTAATTGAGGTTGGTGTTAGGAAGGGCATCCAGCTGTAGAAATCAAGCCAGAATCAGTTCCCATCTCACCCTTGCAAGCAGGGAAAAAGCGGACGTAAAATGAAATGATGATGATGATACTATGTATAAATAGATATATATTTTTTATTTTACTATATTTATATATATGTATCATTTGATATTTAATATACTATCATATCATATATATACAATACTAAATAATAAATAATAAATTCATAGCATCCCCCCCACCATCCCCTGAGGCCACAGCGCCCCCTCCCCCTGGACCTTCTCAGTACCCCCTGGGGGACAGTAGCACCCAGTTTGAGAACCTCTGCTTTAGTAGAACAAAACAAAAATTGACTAAATTAAACAGCATGGATATGTTAGATTATGCTAACTAGCTGATGTTTTAAATTTCTATATAAAATTGAATATAGGCCACTGTCATAATAAGTCTTTGTGTTCAAAATATTTTAGTTTCATTATTTATTATTTCAAGCACAGAACAAGATTTGGTATATAAGTTGCTTTTCATAACCAATATTTTTTATTTTAATTATTATTTTAGTAAAAACTGTGATTTATGTATGAGTTTATATGGTATACTAACCAGGTTACATTTTAAATTCTACTAACCAGGGGATATTTTGAATCATATTAACCAAGCAATATTCTAATCATACTAACCAGGTAATATTTTAATCATACTAAGCAGGTAATATTTTAATCATACTAACCAGGTAATATTTTAATCATACTAACCAGATAATATTTTAATCATACTAACCAGGTAATATTTTAATCATACTAACCAGATAATATTTTAATCATACTAACCAGGCAATATTTTAATCATACTAACCAGGCAATATTTTAATCATACTAACCAGGTAATAGTTTTAATTTTATTAACCAGGTAATATTTTGAATTATACTAACCTAACTGAAAATGTTTTCTACTAAAATATTTGAATATTATATTATAAGAACAGATAAGATGTAATGTAGGATTTTTTAAAAGATTCTTTTATTGTTAGGGCAGTGGATTGGTAGTATTGGTAGAGCGTTGGACAACGTGCTTTGTGGCATGTAGTTACAACCCTTTACGTTGTTCAAATCCTGCCAAGGTTAGCTTTACCTTTCATCCTTACAAGGTTGATAAAATAGAGTACCAGTAATGCAAAGAGGTCAAGTTACTCGACTTTTCCCTGCCCCCTTCAAATTGCTGGCCTTGTACCAAAAGTAAAAACAATTATTATAACAATAAAAAATATCTTCTTACACCACACTCAGGTAAATGTTTCAGGGTCCCAGCAGACTAAATAGTGAATGTATTACTCTGAAGGATGATGAGGAAGATGCACTGAAAGAGCTATTCCACCTTAACCCTTTAGCATTTAAACTGGCCATATCCAGAATTATCTCACCTCTTTCTGTTCAAACTGGATGTAACCAGCTTCTCATACTTATGTTAAGGTATTGTTCTCAAAATAAATAATATTAAAATCTCGTAGATTTGATATGTGAGATAATTAAGTGAAATAGTGTTTACAGTGAAAATACAATAGTAAATATAGAGTAATGTAAATGCTAAAGAGTATTATTATGGATGGCCACTTGAGAGGTGGTCTAGGCTGCCAGATGTTTCCACCTCTAGAGGTTCAATCAGAAGCCTGTCAGAGTGAAGCTGGTACTTTGTCAGCTTATAATCCACAGCCTGATGGGAAGATAGGTGATAATGCTTGATGCAGATTTCACCAGGTTGCTTGAAAGTATTGCTATAGGTCGTTTTCCCAAATTAGAGACCCCATTGTGATGCTGTCCCCATAGTTTACTTTTGTGAATTCCAGTTGCAACAGGAAGCTGTCTACATTCAAACCCCATTTAACAATATCCTTTAGAGTAGCATGCCAAGGAATTGGCCAGCACAGTGGCAGCACAACAATGGGTGGCACCCAGAAACGTCTATTGTTGACTGATGATGGCTTTTGTGTTGCTAACATATCCGAAGATGAAATTTGAGTGAAATGCCAATCCAGAGACTGTTGCTATCCAACTATGTGCCAGTCAACTGCAAGGGTATAGCATTCAACTATATGTCTTTGTAAAAAAGAGCCAGTCTAAGCTAGTCAAGCAAATAGACAATAACTTTTACTTGCCAGTTGAGTATTATATTAACACTGAGTGGCATGTGACATTCATTAATACTAACAACTGTAATATATTACTAGCAGAATGACCCGGCGTTGCTCGGGATTCTAAACATAGATTGGCATCTTTATCCCTCCTTTCTGAAACAGTTTCGTCGTATGTTCACCAATTGATGCAGAAGTCCTAATAAAAAGTGAAGTCACCTTGGGTGAATAGGCAAATAATTTTCCATTAAGATTTTTCAAAAGCATGTAATTGCGTCCCCTCTCTTTTTTGTTGTTGTTTTTGCTGCTGTCGAGCCTCGTGAAATAAATACGTTTGTTTATATTTTGTTATTGTGTATGCAAAAATATCTCTACACGAATATATAATTATATATATATATATTAAAATAACAGATTAAAGTTTAAGCGAAGAATCGCTGCTTTCACCCTTAACGGGTGAAACTAAAAAAATCAATCTGTGAACGCAGAAGTAAATATTTCGAAAAACGTTACACACTATATATATATATATATATATATACACACTATATATACATATATATACACACACTATACATATATATATACACACACACACACATATAGCATCATAATGTCGTAATGCAGACAGCTAGGCATACAGACAGATATTATAAGGGCACAACGTTATAGCTATCTAGGGCATTGAAAATTTGAAATATATTTTGCTCAAAACACTCACACCACAACCATAAGTATTACATGTGTAAAGTTTGAAAACAATCGGTTGGGTGGTTCTCGAGTTTTAGGGAGCGGATAAGACAGACATTCTGTTTTAGATATATAGATTATTCCCTGTCAAAAGGATGGGGGATTGGCAAGATCATTACTGTGTCACATGAAATATATTGCAGTATGGCCCTCTTCATTTTGAGATCAATAAAATAAAGTACTAGTCAAGTGTTGGGTTAATTTAATCAACTTCCTCTTCCCCAATAATTGTTGGCCTTGTGCATATGTCAAAAGGGCAGTGGGCTGGCAGAATTATTAGTGTCAGATGAAATACATTGCAGTATTTTGTTACATTCCTCTACATTCTGGTTTTAAATCAAAGTCAATTTTACCTTTCATCTTTCTGAGGTCGATAAAATAAAGTACTGTGGTTGATGTATTCAACTTCCCTTCCCCACAAATTGCTGGCTTTGTGCCTTAATTAGTAATCATTATTGTTCCATCATTAATACATGTTAAGATATCAAGCCTAAATATCCTTCCTGATATCATCTATTGTATAACATAATAGTCGAATAATTGTTTTGTCCTCACTATAATATCTTCTCTGTTTGGTATCATCATCATCATTATCATCACTGTTTTACGTCCATTTTTCCATGCTAGCATGAGTTAGACGAGTTGTCCTGTGAGCAACGCTAGGTCCGGTGACTATGTCTTGCTTATACAGAACTGATTTGGGCTTGGTTTCTACAGCTGGATGCCTTTCCTAACGCATCCTTTATTCTATATGTCATCTGTCTGATATCCTATGTGTGTGTATGTATGTGTGCGTATGTATCATCATCATCATCATCATCATCATCATCAACGTTTAACGTCCGTGTTCCACGCTTGCATGGGTTTGGACGGGGGTATTCCCACTTGAGGCAAGAGTGATTGTCTTGTTCGCATAGGACTGTCTGGCAGGTTTTCTACAGCTGGATGCCCTTCCTAACACCAACCACATTTACAGTGTGGGTCTGGGAGGTTTTTACCGTGTTGCCTACACGGCCACATTACAGAGTGGACTGTCTGGCAGGTTTTCTACAGTTGGATGCCCTTCCTAACACCAACCACATTTACAGTGTGGGTCTGGGAGGTTTTTACCGTGTTGCCTACACGGCCACATTACAGCGTGGACTGTCTGGCAGGTTTTCTACAGTTGGATGCCCTTCCTAACACCAACCACATTTACAGTGTGGGTCTGGGAGGTTTTTACCGTGTTGCCTACACGGCCACATTACAGCATGGACTGTGTGTTTTTTTGTCGTGACACCTACACGATCTCATTTGTTTCGGCCTGGATGGCGCGGCACCAACATAACTTTACATAGAATGGGGTGGGGGTGGTGGGACGGGGGTGTATTTTGTTAGAGATGCCTACTGGCTGTAGTAGGTTTTACTATGTATTTAGGTAAGGCGGGTCTTCTCTGTTACTGAGTACCGCCAAAGGTCTCGGTCCAGTGACATTGTCTTGGAGAGGTGTAAGTGTGTGAGGTCGGAATTTATCAGGTCGTCCCAGGTTTTTCTGGGTCTGCCTACTCCGTAGCTACCGTCTATCTTTATTGCCCTGCACTTTGTTATACAGCTATCGACTTTCATGCGCATCACGTGTCCATACCAACGTAGCCTTCTCTCGAGTAAACAACATCTGATCCCTCTTATTTCTAATTTTTTCCTTAGTTCGTTTATGCTTTGCCGTTCACGTATATTACTATTACACATCCAGCGGAGCATGCAAGCTTCGTTCCTCTCTAGTCTGCGTATATCCTCTGCACACAATGCCCAGGTCTCACTGCCATGCAACATTGCTGTTCGTATGCAGGCATCATACAACCTGCCCTTCTGTATGTGTGCATGTATGTATATGTGTATACATGTATGTGTGTATAGATGTATGTGTGCATGTCTGTCTGTCTATCTCTTAATTTTGAGTGTTTTTGCCAGCCTCCTCCCCAGTGGTTAGGTTGTAAGGGAAAAGAAAATGTTCATTATTCCTTGTGTAATCATAAAAATGTTTTACAGATTTTGAAGGCTCCAGATATTGTGGCTATATCTTATGAATTATGTCTGTCTATGGATTATTGGACCTGTTTCACAAATTCCATCATATTCTTGTTATTTCCAAATTTCATTTACTTTCAACCACCCAGTCTCTGTGTATTTTTGATTGTATGTCTTTCTAATTTGTTTTCTTCATGTGATGAAATGTCTTTAACTCTTTTCTGATAATTTTTCAAACCAAGAATAAAGATTTTACTTGCATATTTCAATTAATTTTTGAAATACTGAAGGATTTGGAGGAGTGGGACCTACAGGAGAAGTTAACAGAAACTTTTTTTTATTTATTTGTTATTATTTTTTATTTTTATGGTTTGGACAGTAGAGGGTTAGTACCCATGAACCACCAAGATCCCTTATAGTATCCCTTTCTCCGGGAATACGCAAGGGACTAGTAGCCTCTTCCCATAGAAAAACTGATATGATAATGGAACTGTGTAAGGGCGGACCACTTTGTGTAATACAGCATGGAATGGAAATAAGGAAAAAGAGTGAACAAAGTAATGTGTGTGTGTTTGCATGTTTTTATAATAGCTACATTGGCTCAACAACCAGTTGAATTACTGTTATATATATATATTACTTCTCCAAACCAACTAACTGAACATACAGACTCTTTTCCTACTATATCAAATGTTAATATATATATATCTTCATTGTACTGTATCGTATGCTGTGTTGTTTTCTGTTTACTTTTAGCCTATATATATATATATCATCATCATTGTTTAACGTCTATCTTCCACGCTAGCATGGGTTAGACGGGAGTTGTCCTACTTGAGGCAAGATTGATCAGGTGACTGTGTATGGCAGGCTTTCTATGGCTGGATGCCCTTCTTAACACCAACCACATTTACAGTGTGGACTGGGTGCTTTTTGTTGTGACACTTACACGACCACTTTAGTGTGGACTGGATGTTCTGTGGTACCAACATAACTTTACAGAGAAAGGCTGGTGTGGGTGGGAGTAGGGGTAGTGGGTTGGGGTGTATATTTGGTTAAGAGGTGCCTACTGACTGTAGGTTTAACTTTGTACGTAAGGGAAGGACTACTTTGTGTAATAGAGCATGGAAATATATATATATATAAGTGAAATAGGGTAAATAAAATATATTTTATTTACCCTATTCCATGTCTCCTGTTATAAGTTCAGTTAAGACTCTAATTCAGTTACCTCGCTGTATCTCCATTTCAATCCTCCCCACCACCACCTTACCCTCATAGACCAATCAAACCATGCCAATACATATATACCTTCACTCACTACTACTATCATTCCTATTCTTCTTGGAGGTTTTTTTTTTTATTCCATTTATTATGGAGCAACCCAAAATATGAATATGAATCCATGTGTTCCCAGGCGACCATACAAACTTTCTTTATTTCAGATACTGAAAGCAAGCACCCACCTCTGCAAGTAGCCACCCTCATCTTCCTTCTCTGCCTCTTATAGCAAACTTCTAAACTTCAGCACTGGCACTATCAATGTGAGCACAATGAAAGGAAGAACAGGAGAGATTGAAGAGATAAGAAAATTGGTGTATGCTGTGTGCAGGAGGAGAGTCAGCTAGACTCCTTGTCGGCAAAAACAGTGCTACAAATGTTTTGGAGTGGGCAATGACAAGGGGCTGGGGGAAGTAGGTATTTTATTAGCTGAAAAATGGGTAAATAAAGTAATCTCAGTAATTCCAGTGAACGAGAGAATCATTAAACTTCTAGTAGTCCTGCATACACAGCTCAATCTTGGTTGGCATGCGAACTAAAATATAGATTTTACGAATCCCTAATGCACATTACTTCCCTAACGAATAGCATTGACTTCCTAATCATTGCAGGGGACTTTAATGGAGACTTTCGGCAACACTGTGATGGTTTCTACAGAGTCCATGGAGGATACAGACTTGGCGTGAGAATCGAAGAAGGTTTCAGGCTTCTAGAATTCTGCGATGCCAATGATCTATCTATATGCAACACAAACTTCAAAAAGTCTAAGGCAGTGTGTTGGAAAATTGTGATGTCGTTGGAGAGTAGTGTGTGCAAGATGATAAAGGTGCACTTGCCCTCACGGATGCTGAAAAGAAAGTAGCATGGAAGAGCCATTGTGAAAGATTACTGAACAAAGGAGAATGCACGGGAGCAAGATAGTCTACCCCAAGTAGACCCAACAGAGGGTCCGGCTGTACAAGTCAGTAGAAGCGTAATAAGTAAAGCAATTAAGGATATGAAGATGGGGAAAGCAGCTGATCCATAGGGGATAGTCGCTGAGATGCTGAAAGCATCTGAAATGGTAGGTCACACCTTAACCACTCGTATTGTAAACCAGGTAATGCCAAATGATTGGCATAGCAGTATCATTGTCAACTGCTACAAGGGTGAAGGAGATGCACTAGATAGAGGAAACTATAGAGGCATCAAGTTGATGAAGGTAACAGAAAGAGATATAGCACAGCTGATTAGAGGCCGGGTTAACCTAGATGAGAATTAGCTCAGATTTGTTTCAGGTAAAGGTACCACTGATGACCTCTTCTTTGTGAAGCAACTTCAGGAGAAGTACTTAGCTAAAAGTAAGCCTGTCTATCTGGCCTTTGTTGACCTGGAGAAAGCTTTTGACAGAGTTCACTGTGCCATAATCTGGTGACTCTAAGAAAACTATGAGTAGATGAGTGGCTTATGAAGGCTATACTAGCCATGTATAGAGGAGCAGTCAGTAAAGTTAGGATTAACAATGACTATAGTAAAGAATTTAACATTCAGGTGGGTGTCCACCGGGGCTGTGTTCTTAGCCCTCTCTTGTTTATTATCATCCTACAGGTTATAACAGAGGAGTTTCAGACTGGCTGCCCATGGGAATTCCTGTACGCAGATGATCTAACACGTATAGCTGACTTTATGGCAGGATTTCCAAATTTGGAAGCATGACCTAGAATTAAAGGGTCTTAAAGTCAGCCCAACAAAGACAAAGCTCTTAGTAAGTAGATGGGAAAACAGGGCTCTGATTCCCTCAGGGAAATGACCTAGCTCAGTGTGCAGGAAAAATGTAGGCAGAAATTCCATTCTCTGTCCCAAATGCAAACTATGGGTACACGTGGGATCTCAGGTAGGTTAGCTAAGAACACAGGGGCAGTTAGCAAATGCCCACAGGAAATAAGCTCTATCAAATTCTTGGAGTGTTCTGTAGAAGCAGTGGAGGTGGGTGTTCCAAAAGTACAGTAGCCAGAGTGGAAACGGGATGGAAAAAGTTCAGGGAGCTACTACTGTTGCTAGCTACTAAAGGTTTTTCCCTCAAAATGAAAGGTAGTTTGTATAATGTGTATATACAAACAGCAATGTTGTATGGTAGCGAGGCCTGGCTACTGTGTGCACAGGACCTGTGAAGATTAGAAAGAAATGAAGCTTGCATGCTTCAATGGATGTGCAGTAATATAATAATTGAATGGAGAGAGATCAGATGCAGTGTGCAGGAGAAGAGATTGCATTGGTATGGACATGTGATGTGTATGAAGGATGACAGTTGTATAAAAAGGTGCAGTGCACTCAAAGTTGATGGAAGCCATGGAGTAGGAACACTTGGGATGAAGTGATAAAAGCTGACCTAGCACAATTGCTCCTTTCAGAGGCGATGACACAGGACCGAAATCTCTGGTGTTATGCAGTAATACAGAAGACCCATCTTCCCCCGTGCATGGGTTGTAACATACATCTAGTATGCACCTTCACCTTCGACCCAATACTCAGCCCACACTGTGAAGTGGTCGTTTTGGTGCTCCAACAAAAAGCACTCAGCCTACACTGTAAAGTTGTTGTGTATGTGTCACAACAAAAGATGCCCAGCCCACACTGTAAAGTGGCCGTGCAGGTATCACGACAAAAAGCACCAGTACACAATGTAAATGTGGTTGGCGTTACAAAGGGCATCCAGCCATAGAAACCAAGCCACAACCACTTCTGCATGACCAAGAGACGGTCACTGGTCTGACTTGTCTCATGTCAGGACAACTCATCTAACCATGCTAGCATGGAAAAATGGATGTAAAATGGTGATGAAGAGAGAGAGAATGATAAATAGATACACATATATATTAATTTTTAAATTAAGAGGCATGTGCATACATATATACTTATATTATACAATGCATGAGCATGATAATGTATACACTTATAAATACAGTACAAGGGTAGTGAATTGGCAGTATTGGTAGAGAGTTGGTAAAATACTATTGTGGTGGTGTTCTGGCTCTTTACATTCTGAGTTCAAATCTCACTAAGGTCAACTCTGCCTTTCATCCTTCCAAGATTAATAAAATAAAATACCATTCAAATACTGGGGTTGGTTTAATCTACTTAGTCCTTCCCCCACATTTGTTGGCCCTCTTACCTAAATTAGAAATCAATATTAGGAATTACAGATATTAATTTTAGACAGTGGGCCTGTTTCTCTTCTACATCATAAGTTAGATAGGAGAATATTAATGTATTATACAGATCTCTGAACAAAAATAGGCAATCATGGAAGTAATATTAATATCACAATTTGGCATCAAGATGGTGCCATCCACAAGAGCAGCATGCACAGGTCATGAATACGGGATTTATGATGTGTGAGTCAGTCAAGTTAGATTCAAATTCCGATAAAAAGTAACAGAATGACAGTGAAGTATGAACATGAATGTTCATAAAATATATATATACCTACAATAAAAAGACAGTAAAAATTAGCCAAAGACACCCTTGATGGTGAGGCATGGCTGTCGACAAGTGTACCACCATGCATTTTGGGAGGAAAAATCCAGTGTCCACATACTCCCTCCACAACACTGATATCAAGAAGTCCTCTTGTGAACGTGACCTGGGCATTACTGTCAGCAGCGATTTGCATTGAACAAAGCACGTCTCTAAGATTGTCAAGAAGGCCGAGGGTGTCTTGGCATCACTCAGCAAGACCTTTGTTAGCCGCTCTCCAGCCATCTATTTAAAGCTGTATACAGATATGGTACGACCACACTTGGAATTCGCATCATCAGTCTAGAACCCCTATCTTGCTCAGAACATTGACCTCCTGGAAACTGTTCAGAGACATGCAACCAAGCGCATACCCTCCATCAGACACCTACCATACTCTGAACGCCTTGCTTCCCTGGGCATGGATTCATTGAAGCTCCGACGTCTGGCAATGGACTTGGTAAACACCCACAAAGTTATTAACCATCTTGCCAACAACAACCCTGAGCACCTTTTTGATCT
Organism: Eledone cirrhosa; assembly: GCA_964016885.1. Taxonomy (NCBI): domain Eukaryota; kingdom Metazoa; phylum Mollusca; class Cephalopoda; order Octopoda; family Eledonidae; genus Eledone; species Eledone cirrhosa. The sequence continues at coordinate 71,248,674 of OZ024740.1, forward strand.
CCATGTGTCTAACACACGTAGACATGCCTACAAAATCAGAAAACAGCACAGCTCCCATGACTTTCTGAAACATTTTTTCACGCTGAGAGTTGCTGAAGCATGGAACAAACTGCCTGCGCCAGTTGTTAGCTGCCGAGACACTGGATCCTTTAAAACCCTCATGCTTCCCAAAATTTGCCAAAACTACACCTGATGTACTCCTTCCATACACATGCACACATGTATATCATGACTCATATATACTACAAAATATATTATCATCATTTTCCTGACGTTTGTACATTACCCTATGTACTATACATACACTTTTGATGAGTTGTAATGCACCTGAGCACTGTATACAATATTTTCATTATTATTGTACTGGGTAATTGCTGGCCTTGTGCCTAAAGTAGAAACAATTATTATTATATATAAAATAATAGACTTAGGAATGTTGTTGTTCCAAGCAAACTGTAGAGAACTTATCAGAAAATATGAGAAGGTTCTAATAAAGAAATTGAAACTCAAAACTAGTCCTGTCTTCAACTATATATACATATATAATTTTGTTTTTTCTTCAGATATACAGACACACCTGCAAACATTTATATATATATATATATATAACCTATTCAAGCATGGAAAATAGATGTTAGATAGTGATGATGTTGTTTTGTCTTTTATTCACAGTGGTTGCCTATGTCTTTATTTTATAACACAGTGGGTAACTATATACATACACAATTTTATGTTTATCTTCATCACAGTGGGTGACTAAATGTATATGTACACACATGCGCACACACGCACATACAAACACACACAATAATAATAATAATAATGATATTTATTATATATAATTTTGTCTTTCTTTTCTTATCAGTGGCTGACAGTAATTTTTGGGAGAAGAATCCTCACCGGTTTTTCAATAAAAAGAATGAAGCCTTTGAACCATTAAGCATGGTAATGTTTTACAGTTGGATAGCTTTGGCTACATTGGCAGTTCTTGGAGTACTGACACTATTTCGACACAGGCACAGGGTAAAGTATCTATATTGTTATTTGTAAGAGATGCTGTCACCAAAGAGATAGCAAGTTCAGCAAACTGTGTTTTTTCACCTTGTATTTCATGTTCTTGTCATTTAACCCTTTAATGTTCAAACCGACCAAAACCGGTCAGAATTCTCTACCTTTTTCTGTTGAAACTGGCTGTAACTGGTCACTCAAATTGATGTTAAGGTATTGTTCTCAAAATAAATACTTTCAAAATCTCATAGATTCGATATTATGTGAAAATATAATAGTATATATAGAGTAATGTGAATGCTAAAGGGTAAATTGTAAATTTTGGATGTATGTGTATATATATCTATCCTTTCCTGTATATTTTTTTAGCCCTTCAGCATTTAATCCACGGCCATATCCAGCCAGAATTCTCTCACCTCTTTCTGTTTAAACTGGCTGTAACCAACTACTCATACTAATGTTAAGGTATTGTTCTCAAAATAAATAATATCAAAATCTCATAGATTCGATATTATGTGAGATAAAGCCTTTACAATGAAAATATAGTAGTAAATATTGAGTAATGTAAATGATAAAGGGTTAATAATATATAAGAAAAAAATACACCTTGAGTAACTCAATGTGTTTATGCACTTACAGGTTGAAATATAGTAAGGAGAAAATTTTAATCAGAGTATATAAAACAAATTAAGATGACGGAAGTTCTTAAATAATTTAATCTTTACAGTTGTTTCAACACAATGTTTTTCTTTAAACACAGAACTGGACAAAATGTAACCCATAATAACAATAGCAATGATAATATAATAATTATAATAGTAGAAACAAGAAGATTAATATTTTGTACTTTATGCTAGTTTGTGTTTTTAAAATATTTATATCTCCAGAAGATAAAACATCTGTATAAAAAAATGGGTACAAGGAGGAAATGTTACTTCAAACTTGCTCAATGCTTGTAAAATGATTGTTTATTTTGAAATACACCAATATATATTTATTTCTATCTTTCATTGGTAGGTTACTGGTTATGTATATGACTTTCATCTGAGACATCGAGCTGGTCATGTGGAAGAAGACAGACGCCTCTTGAAGAATGCTTATGCTTAGAATGGCTCTCACCTCACAGTCAGACATCATTTCTCTCTCCACCACCCCTCTTTCCTTTGTTGTTGTGTTTTTTGTTAATGGTCGTTTTTATTTTTTTTTATTCCATTATTCAAAAGGGTCTTAAATCTACTGTGGCATTAGTGGCTAGTGTTTATGATGACGATAGTCTGTATAACTTTTGTATATCTCTTAAACTTTAGTTTCCATCTTTCCCATTTTATTCATATATATATATATATATATATATATATATATATATATATATATATATATGTAAATATTTAGTATAGATATGAATTCTAAAGGACTAGAACTGTTTCATTCATTTCATTTCTATATTAAATATTGATGCTTACACACTACAAATGTATTGCGGACCTTTTTTAATTGTGGTTACCCACCGATATTATTTGGGATCTACATATATTCACATACATACATGTACAAACAGGAGAACAAATACTCATTATAAATAGAAAGTAAAGAGTGATAAGAGGAAGGAACAGCGGAAAAATAAGAAAAAAAAACATGTGCGTATTCAGTCAGCCATCTTGGAGATGAATATGTATATTTATTTATGTGTGTATATATATATATATATATATATGTATGTATATGTATGTGTAGGTTTATGTATGTATACGTTTATGTATGTGTATATATATATATATGTTTATGTATGTATATATGTATACGTTTATGTATATATATATATATATATATATATATGTGTGTATGTGTATATATATATGTTTATGTATGTATATATGTGTGTGTATATATATATGTGTGTATGTGTATATATATATGTTTATGTATGTATATATGTGTGTGTATATATATATGTATGTATATATATATTTACACTTACGGTAAACATGTTGACTAATCAGGGTTGCTTATGCAATGCACCATTCAGTGAATAATGATGCAATTTGTTTTAAGCACTCAACATATATTTTCTTCCAGATATAATTTGTCAGTCGGTGACGGAGTATATGTAGAATAAGAAAAATGCGAAGTCCGGTATTGATGTTAAGAAATCCTTTATTAACAAAGCTGTGATACATATTTCTATGGCGATCATGGCTACCTGATTGTTCGATCATGTAACTAGTCACGCAATATCATCAGACAGCATTTTATGTAATAAGATTACATTGTGTGACTAGTTATTATATGATTGAACAATCGTGTAGCCATGATCGACATTGAAACATCTATCACAGCTTTGTTAATAAAGGACTTTTTAACATCTACACCGAACTTCGCAGTTTCCTTATTCTATATATATATATGTATAAGTATTGGTATATACAGTGTGGTGCAGGTAAATCTGGAGAAAGTGAATGGATAATAAAAACAGTATTTTTTTATATAACAAATTAATATATATCAATATCCATGTTGGCCATGGTGTTCCTGATGGCTATCTGCAGAGCTTCCTTGTTGTAGGGCCTACTGTTCAAGACAGCCCACAAGACACCCCACACAAAATAGTCGAGAATATTATAGTCTGGTGATGAGGGAGGCCATAAGTCGGGCAACCCGTGGTATAGCACGTTGGCAAAGAGCCAGGCCTGGGTGGTCCTGGCCTTTTGTGGCAGGGGTAGAGTCATGTTGAAAGACATAGGGCCTCCCATTAGCCACCCTGTACATCCAGTGCTCGTCCAGGAGCCTCGCGTAGGTGAAGGTGAAGACAGGCTCCATGACGTCCCCTTCACTGCAAACAATGCCAAGCGCCATGACGGAGGCTGGATACTTTGAGTGCATGACGTCTAAGGCTCCATATGACATGGTAGACCATGGTTTTAGAGTATTTAAACCATTCAATGATTTATTTGACTTTGTGGCCAGTGTGAAGGCTCTCCACAACAGCAGCACGACGATCGTATTCTGAAGATATGTTGATTACTAAACACCTCGTTCATCAATGGCCAGACAGCTACTGAGGTGTAGTACTTTTTAATGGCTCACTTGAAACCTCGTTACACTGTGATGTCACAGTGCTGTTGCCACATAAAAATTCTGGATTTATCTGCGCCAGACTGTGTATATGTGTGTATATATATATGTATGTGTGTGTGCATATGTGTATATAAACCATTTGTTGTAAAATAAAGAAAGCTTCATTATGTTGCTACAGTTGCTTGTCCAGCAAATATATGTAAATATGTATACACATACAATTAGTGTCAAATTTTTATATTTTCTAGTGCATTTATCTCTCTATTATGTAAGCATGTGTGTGTGTGTGTATATATATATATGCACCATACTCACAAACATATGAAATATATATATATGATAAAAAAAAGTATTTAAAGTTTAATCAAATTTATAATTTACTAAATATTTTGCATCTTATGGAAAGAATGGACAAAAAAGGAGGAAGTTGCTAGTGAATAAGTGAGCAGGCTAATCAGTAAAGAAGAAGGCATTTTAGTTTGGCAAATTTAGCTACATGAAATTTGAGTATAATTGAAATATTTTGGCAAGTATATCTAAGCATTGATTTTATTTAAATATATCAAAGCTTTTTTATTGCAGATACTTTAGAAATGTTTTTTGTGAAATAAGTGTTTATAATTATGGCAGAATTAGTAACTCTTGAGGGCTAATGCTTTGCACTATTTACTTATGACCTTTATGTTTTGAGTTCAAATCCAGCCGAAGGCACTTTATACCTGTTCTTGTTTCGGGATCAATGAAATAAAGTACCAGTCAACTATTGGGGTCGATTTATAAGGTATATATTCTTCCTCAAAGATTTGCAGCTTTGTGTCTATGTTACAAATGATCATTATTATCATCGTTATTGGATCACTGGCAGAATCATTAGTGCTGAACAAAATGTCTTTCTGAGTCCAAATCCCACCAAGGTCAACTTTGCCTTTCATCTTTCTGATGTCAATAAAAAAAGTACTGGTCAAGTAATGGGGTTGATGTAATCAACCTTCTCCTTTCTGCAAATTATTAAACCTTTATTATTATTATTATTATTATTATTCCACTCATCCATTGCCCTTGTGGCTGGTGTAATTAGTTAAGTGCTAGCCTGCTGCGTGCTAGTTAGTTATCTCCCTTTACATTATGAAATGAAAGGTTGATTTTTGCCATTATGGTGGGATTGAGGTTAATCAATAATTTAAGACTACTGGTAAACCATTATCTGACTTGTGTTTCATTTAGACAATCAACAATAGCCCAATGCAAAATTTTTGAAATTTCATGTCCAAAATAAAAATCATAATTATTTTATAATGATTATTATTATTCTGTAACTAAGCTTGACATATCATTTTGTTTGCTAAATACTTACACAGTGGCAGTCTTGGAATATATATATATAGAGAGGGACACATTTAAAATAATGGTATATACGTATGTACACACATAATCATCAACATTTTATGTTTGCTTTTTTTCTCCATGCTGGCAAACACACAGACACACACACCGCATCAGAATAGACATCCATCCATAGAAAAACCTGCCAAAGATCTTGCTTGCCCATGCAAATATGGAAAAACGATGATGATGATGATATTTATACATATACATATATATTACATATAAATATACATACACACACACGCACACAAATATATACATATATTGAGGTGTGTGTGTATGTATAGAAACAATAAAAGTAATAGATTTGAGGATAAATAATGCTTTATTATTTGTTCTATAGAAAGTAAAACAACTGTGATAAATTTTTTATCTAAATCCTGTAACATTTTCATGGAATCGAAATTTTTTCTTTTTAATATATATTTGTACAGTGGAATTGATAGTCAGAATTGTCTTTATATACTACTCTTTTAATTTAAAAAGCTTTATCGTATATCTTTTTTTTCTTAATTCTGGTTTTTATACTAGTTATAGAATTTTGAAAAATTGTTTTCAATAGCTATATTTCTTTACTATTTTAAATTCTATATTATTTTTTCGAAATACATTTGCATTTTCTTTTCTGCTATGTAATATATTGGAACATCAGATGAGATTAGATTTCTGTAATTTATTAAATATTTATAATTTTTTTTTTCCTTAATTTAATATTTTCTTTTACTTTCAATAAAATCTAAGAGGTTATGTTTCCATATTTTATAATGATGATGATGGTGATGTGTATGGTATTAATTATTTTATTTATGATGAAACAAATGTTTATATGGAGGAACTTTGTGAAATATGAACAGTATTACCTGTTTAATTTTAATTATTTGATGCTAGAGTTTCAATTTAGATTATCATTTAATGAGCCAGATATAATTATAGAATGACTTTAAGGATCAACATAAAATTGTATGCAACTGCTGCATACAACTGTATATTCTGTAATGAAACATTTGCTGGTTTTTTTGAGAATATACTGGAGTTGGTTTTCACTGTCTTATAATCTGATTAAAAGGGTTAGTGTCAGGAAGGGGATCCAGCTGTAAAACATTACTTCAAAAGGTCCTGTTCAACCTTTATCAGCATGCAAAAGTTGATGATATATATGGATGTGTTTTGTAAATAAATTTGCGTGCATATGTTTAATTAAGGTACATTTAGGCTAAATGTATGTTTAACATATGCAGGTCAATTTATTTGTAAACTTATCTCTCTCTATATATATATATATATGTATGCTGTTTTACTATTTCATTTAATATGTATATACAGTGGCAGTTGCTTATTGTGATCACTTTGGGACAAAGTCTTTTTGATAACAATTGGTTGATAACATAAAACAAATAAAGAGCTTTTGATAATATTATCTGGGATCATAGAAAACAGCTTACACTATATATATATATATTTAGTTATATATACATATATGTATAGCTATATATGTTTAGAAAATGGTGACTTTTGAAAATTGAATTTGAAGTTTTTGACTACAGAAAATAGTCTAATAACAAGGCATATAAGCCCCCATAACAGAAATAGAAATGGGCATCAGCACAAGAGGGAAATGAATCCATACTTCTGCTGGTACCCATTTTTTTCTGTTATGGGGGCTTATATGTCCTGCTATTTTCTGTAGTCAAAATACGAAAAAGCCTCTTATTCAATTTTTAAATATATGTATATCAGTTGTTTTTTTTTATTACAGTAATTTTTAGGATATAAAAAAATGGGTTGAACTTTTCTGTTACATTTATTTTAGCTTTATTGAAAATAGTGGATTTTTTTTTGTGTAAATTATTTTTTTTACATAATCATATATGCATTGTAATACACCAGTTGGTTGAGACAGTTGTCACCTCTCACTTGCAATAGCTGCTACATATTCTGGTTAATAAATCTAATATGCTCTTTATGCACCACAAAGATTACCTACAGCTATAACAGGACCCAAGAGAAAAAGAAATATGTATTTGTTAAAAATCTAGCATAAGAAAATCTCCAAACCCATTTTTCAGAGATGCTACAATACTAATGATGATAGTAATATTAATAATAATAATGTGTTCTTCTCCAGCTAACAGTAATTGCAAATGTCATGGGCCATCATAGTAAAGTGGGTTGGATGTAAAATGATTAAATTATCCTTGAAAAATCTATTATTTCTTTCATTTTATTTGTTAATAAATAATCATATTTTCATGAAGAAGACTTTGTTTTAAATTCTTTGAAATATTGAATATTTCCTAATTTGTTTCCTGTACTTATTTAACCCTGAGTTGGGTTGCTCTGACTGAACAAACCTATTGATCAAAGACATTACAACTGTGACCATCTAATCTTTATGTATCTAGGCTTATCATTTTCTTTTTTTTAAGACAGTAAGGTGTTGTTTAAGAGAGATTTTGCTCCTATTTCTAAAAGATTGTGCTTCCTCATTGGTTTGCTATGTTCCTTGTTTTTAATGGTGGTCTCATCACAAACATAAAAAGATGTTGGTAGTCATGATTAAAACAGACCAAAATAAACATTTACAGATATTTAAATGAATCTTTAAAATATATAGAAATTATGGTGTACCAAGTTGGGTTGAGTTTTATTGTAGATGAGGTGGCTTACCTTTATTGAGAGCTGACTATCTAGTTATCCTAATGCCTGGGATCTTCAAAGATGTGGTTTTTATTTAAAAAATACAAAATGTGCAGCTTGTTCAGTGAATTTGACTGCTTATATTGAGCAGAGAAATGCAAAAATGATGTTTTCTTTTTTCTTTATCTTATGGTTTAGTCAGAGGAGAAGAGGCAGCACCTATGACCTTTGCAGGATCTTTGGGAGTGGGGGTAGGGGTAAGAAAGGAACAACTTGTGAATCTTGTTTGAATTTATGAAATGAGGAATTATCTTTATTATAAACTGATTTATTCAGACGAGCCACTTCATTTTTTTGATGTTATAATTACAATGTGTTGGCTATTGTACCCACCAGTATTCAATATCTAGGCTAGTGTATCTCTATATATACTCTAGTTTAAGCAGAACAAGTAATCAACATCCTAATTGACCAAACATATCCTGAGCATAGACAATGGAAGGAGAACAATCTACCTTTATAGTTTGAAATTCCCAAAATATTGAATACAAAGGCAACTGAAGGGCATACATCCTAAATGTTGTGACTATAAGTCAGATTAGATCAGTTTATAATAATGACTCATGAATTGCTGCAACAAAAATCAGTAGATCAATATATCAAATTATTTTCAGACATCATGAAAGACATGGTTTGAAAACTTGCAATATGGTAAACTACACTAAAGACACCCAAGAGACACGTGATTGTGGTGTTAAACCAGGTGATGTGTTAGGTCTTATTTGTATGTATGTAAGAGTGTATTAGTATTTTTGCTATTCAATAACTTTATAGATATGGTTGTGTCTGGCCAGATGGTTCTTAAAAAAATATATATATACATACATACACATATATATATATACATAAATACATATATCTTATATTCCTATATCTTTGAATTTGTATAAAATGTATTTCTAAATAAAACAAATTATTATATTGGAGATTATTTTTGTTCACTTCCTTTCTGGCCTGCTCTATCACATTGGCCTATCAACACCTCACTCTACCTACATATTAGTTCTTGCCACTTCACCCTTGAGGCATATTATGTCAAGAGATATAAAATTAACCCTCATCTTTTCCATAGCCATTATCTCTCACCTCATTTCAGTCTGTCTTACAGTTTTTCTATAACAATTGATGTATACAAACCCTGCCAGTCTATGACAATCGTTGTGCCAACAGCGACTTATGTTTAGAAGACATGAGAAAATTGCTACAGGATTTCTTGGCATGACAAGATATCATCATTGTACAACAGCAGTAGATGCTTGACCATGTACTATGCATGTCCAAGAGAGCAGTGAGGGCCTCCCTCCAATAGAAGCCAAAAACAAGGCAGACCTGTGAAGACTTGGTTGAGGTCTGTAGGGGAAGACTTAGTGGGCATGGGGGCAGGCTCATAACAGGGCTTGCGACTATGCAGAATGGAGATTTCTTGTTGCCCAATGCTCCATAAGGAGTAAAAGAACTAATGAAGAAGTTACTTAAATCTAAGATTGTATTTAACATATATCCCTCTTCTCACACCAAGGTTGTCAGCTATTTATTATAAGACATAGCTTTGTCATAATTTCTGAGGTAAGCAATTATTATTATCATAAAGCAATCATCTTGGTTGTTATAATCACAATTCTTTGGCTGTTGTACACCCAGCCTTCGTTAGACACTTGTATTCTGCATGTTCTTTGAATTTGGAACCAAACCCTTTATTCAAACTATGAGAGTAGATTATTCCCATTACATAGTTCATGCCTAAGATATACTTGTATTAATCAGTTACGTGTAGAGCTGTAGGTTGTCAGAATTGTTAGAGTGTCAGACAAATTGCTTAGCAGCATTTATTTCGGCTCTTTACAGTCAAGTACTGAAGTTGATATAATTGACTTCTCTTCCTCCTCCAAATCGCTGCCTAAATTTCAAATCAAACTAGAATGTATATCAGGGTGCTTCATATCTATACAGAAAATTTTTTTTAGTTGAAATCATCTCATGTCGATTGCACTCTGGATCCATTTCACATAAAAGCTACACAGGCAAATATGAGGAGATATGGTTACACAGTTTTGTGCATTTTGAATGCTATGCCAAAAATATGAAAAAAATTTACTTCAATACTTGTTGACTGTAGTTGCATTTTTTGTTGACTGTAGCCAGGTTGCATTTTTTGCATGGCTTAGTGGTTAAAGCATTGGGCTTGCAATCGAAAGGTTGTAAGTTCAATTCTAATGTGTGACCGGGTGATGTGTTGTTTCCTTGAGCAAGACACTTTATTTCACATTGCTCCATTTTACTCAGCTGTAGAAACGAGGTGATAGGACTGGGGTCCCTATCATTCCACTGCATAGTGGTCGTGGAGGTGCCACGGCAAAAAAGCACCCAGCACTCACTGTAAATGAGGTTGGTGTTAGGAAGGACATCCAGCTGTAGAAATCAAGCCAGAATCAGTTCCCATATGAGCAAGACAAGGTCAGCCGACTGGACACTGTCCACAACAGGACAACCCGTCTAACCCATGCTAGCGTGGAAGAACGGACGTAAAACAGTGATGATTTTGTCTGTGTACATGTAGGAAATTTCTGCCATTTATAGGATCCTAATAAACTTAAACTAAGCATGTAGAAATAATTTTACATTGGTGATTTGATTTCATTGTTCATACAAAGAAGTATCTGATAGCACATTGATGGGGTTAGCTTTCAATATGTCCCAAAAGTCATTGCAAATAAAGCCGACTCTTAACATCGATCATTGTCACATGGAAATGGGAGAAACAAGTAAGTACTTCTTGCATCAAAATTTCGGAGCACCTTAGTTATGATGTGTCTGAACTTTCGGTTTCTGCCTCAAATGTTTATTGAACAAGAACCAGTCACTGAGATGATGGCTCAGGAAATCGAGTTATCTGCTTTCCTGCCTGAAACCAGATCCTGGCTAGTCCTCTACTAGGATGGAGAATCATTACTATCGGCTTCCCGATCTAGCACACTCAAAGATTAGATTGCAGTTTTAGATATAGGAAAAGGAAAGGAGCTCTTATGTATTCCTATTGTGAGAGATGGAACCAGTCAAATCACTGAAGTTGTTTTGAAGGAAATTCAATAACTCAAAATTGAGGTTAGAATAATTAGTATGTCTGACAACACCACCCTCAGTAACACCAGCATGCACCAAGGAGCCAATATAAATATTGAAACAGCTCTGAAAAAATTCCTCTTATGGCTGGCTGTGAACAAATGTACCACCATGCATTTTGGGAGGAATAACCCAGCTTTCACATACTCACTCCACAACACCAATCTCAAGAAGTATGGCAGTGGGTACACCTTATAACTCAGCTCTTACCTTCAAAGATGGCACTGCTCTTTTGAAGGAGGTTGAGGAGACTAGAGATCTTGGTCAGCTGGTCGACTCATCCTTCAAACCATTAAAACATTGCATTCAAGCCGCAAACAAGGCAAGGAGCTCTCTTTTTCTTATTCGACGCTCCTTTGCCAAACTCACTCAAGAAATTTTCAGGCCTCTCTATGTCGCCCTCGTGAGACCGCACCTAGAATATGGCATCCAAGCATCAAACCCATATCTCATCCAGGATATCCATCACTTGGAGAGAGTTCAATGACTAGCGACTCGAATGGTACATGGTCTTCATGAGCAGCCCTACGAAAGCCGGCTGCAGAAGCTGAACCTCTTCTCCTCGGAGCGTCGACGGCTAAGAGGCAATCTCATTTTGGCTTACAATCTCTTCAATGGCCATTACGATCTCCCTCAAGATCTTCTATTCACTCCGGCACTTGAAAGGGGTCTATGTGGACATGACAAAAAGCTGTTTCACCGCCGTTTTCGCCTAAATAGACGGAAAGCTGCTTTCTCAATCCGTATCTCTGGACCCTGGAATCGGCTTCCAGAAGAAGTAGTCAACGTGTCAACCACGCAACAATTCAAGGTGAAATTAGATCGGTGTTGGACCACTGTGTAAATTTTGCCCCCCTGCCCTCCTTACATGGCATCTGAAGCTTCCGAAAGTCATGGGAGACTCATCAGACTGGAGTTTATCCTGATTTCATGTGGTGTTAAACAACTGGACAGAACACCAATCTGATATGAAATTAACCCCCAGTTGCAGCTGAGGGAAGTGGAGCAACGTGAAATGAAATGCCTTGCTCAAAGACAGAACACAATTCCTGGCCATGTGACCAAACCCATGACTTTACATTCATAAAATGAACACCCTAAACACTTTTTACAGTTGTAAAACCAGCACCATAAATACTAAGTCATGTGTTATCACACATATTGAGGCTTCTTATCTATGCTAAAAAATAATCTTCAACATCCATATCAAACCAAAGCCATCCACAAACACAAATGTAATCTAAATTCCACCTCGTTCATCAAACCCAAACCAACTCTCTCAGTAAAACAATCACTGGCCTGTACCAATTACTGGCATGGGGATGACACAAGTCATCATGCTTCAGCTGTCATATACATCTATATAATACTAATCTTCAGCGACTACAACGCCATTATAATAATAATGAAAATAATAATGAAAATATTGTGTAGTATTCAGGTGCACTACAACTCATCCGAAAGTGTATGTATAGTACATAGGGTAATGTACAAACGTCAGGAAAATGAACAGTGCATGAGTCATGTGTGTATGGAAGAGGGACATCAGGTGTAGTTTTGGCGATAGTTGATATCTCTACATCTCTATAAAATGTTCAGCTAACCCTTTTATTACCATACTAGCTGAGGTAATCGACTTTCCCCTGTTGGCCGTGTGCCTAAATCTAAACCCATTATTGTATTAGAATAGCAGAATCAGTAGAACGTCAGACATGCTTTCGGTATATAGTTACGTCCCTTTACTTTCTGAGTTCAAATCCCGCCGAAGTTGGCTTTGTCTTTCATCCTTACGGGGTCGATAAAACAAAGTAACGAACTATGATCGATTTAATCGATTTTCACTCTTCCCAATATTGTTGGCTTTGTGCCAGAAACCATAATTGTTTATTGAAGTTCACTAATGCTTTTATTACTGAATAATAAGCATAAATGTTTTCCAATTTCATATTGATTATCAAAAATATTAATCAGAATTTTTTTTTTTTTTAAAAAGCAAGCCACAATAATTATTTATTTACAATAGTTTATAACTTTGCCTATTAATCCGTATGGTGAGCAAATGGGGTCCCACGTGCTGGCCTCCCCCCACAGCCCCGGTGGACAGGATGGAGAAGGCGTTTCCCCGGAGGATGGTAAGGGAGATGCGCTGGAAGAGGCATTCCAACTCGCGAGGCTCACACCTGCGGCTGGCTAGCTCAGCGCCTATGGAGGTTGCGACTGGAGAAAGTGTTGCTGCAAGTGGCATCCCAGACGAAGAGTTTGCCACTGCGGAACGGGAAGATGGTCAGACCGTCTGGCCTTTTGCCAGCCCCACCGGCTCGAGCTAGGAGGGGAAGCCTGCAGCGTCCAAGCCATGCTTAATGACCTCGCTGAGAGCAAGCAGCATGGCGTGGAAGGCGGCCGGATAGATTTTCAACAGAAAAGTAATGTCATTTCTACCAAATTTGAATTGCAATAGAAAAGAAAAAGAAAGAATTTCGTTAATATAATTGTAATCTACACCCTCGAAAATATATCTTTAGAAAGTTTCATTAAAAAAAAATTACGTTAAGAAACTTATGAGGAAATGGTCGAGTTAAAAAAATGGCAACTAAAAGAAATACTCGATTTAATTTTAAAATGTGACAGTGAAATGTTAAGTGAAAGATTGTCAATGTATATCGATACAAAAAATGTATACCTCCGACGGGACTCGAACCCGCAATCCCCGGCTTAGGAGGCCGGTGCCTTATCCATTGGGCCACGGAGGCTTCTCTTTCTCCGGTATACAAATTATTTATGTATACTTACTTTATTTCATAATGTCAATTTAAATTAATTGCAAAATATAAATTATTATTGTTATTTAATTCTTAATTCAATATTATATTCCCTTCTTTTCCGATGGCTTCCGCTTAAACAAATTTCAGCGACACACTTTTTTTTTTACTCTTGAATATTTCGCATACTTTTCGAATTCGTTTTCCATTATATGCTATTTTTCCCTTTCGACGTTTTTTATTTTTATTTTCAGCGCTCCCCTTAGATATTATGAAACAGAAGAATTAAAATGTATAGAAAAAATATCGCGGATTAAAAAGCTTCCAATGATAAAATTCGGAAATATTCGTAAATTTTCGTAAACATGTTTTCGCTCTAGAATAGACCTGCCTTTCTTCAATATGGATAACTGAGTCGTTTATTATCTTTTTATTAATGTAACACATTGTTTTAGTTTCAATCTAATATAGTTATAAGTTATTCAAAAATGATAGTGGATAAATTTATCTTAGGACTGAGCTTTAACCAGATGTCGGAGACTCGTATAAAAGATTTACTAAAAACATTTCTTCGATATTTCATTTTTTTTTTTTCTAAATTATTTTCACTTTAAATTTCTGTGTATATAATATATTCATTCGGTGATACTCGAGAAAAACAGCATTTTCACTTTGATAAACTTAAGCTACCTGCTTACTTATCAGTTTTGTAAACAAATGACTACTAGGCGATAAATTTAGAAGTATCAAATGGATCCAAGTACTTGACTTTTACCGACCACGGAAGGATGAAAAGTGAAGTTGAGCTCGACTTTGTATAAAAATATGTAAACTATAAAACTAATTTCAAGACGGGTGCTAAGGAATTCTTGGGTGAAGGGACCACAGAAAACGAGCATTTGCGACGGCCATATTCGTTCAAAATATATTTTTTAAATCATAAGAAAAATATTTATTTTGGTTTATATTGGATGTGATAATAAAAATTTACATATACACAAGACCAGAAATTTGGTGGTAGAGAACAGTTGGTTTTATCGACTCCAGTATTTAATTGAGGTCGTTTACTATTTTACTGATAAATCCAAATGAATCAGATTTAAAATATGAAGCCGAATCGAAGCATTTGTACAGATTTACGTCGTGTATAGCTGACAATAAAAGGAAACTGAGAGGTACCTGGTTGATAAATTTGTGAGCTTTTTCTTTACTCATTAGATTGTGTTTTCAACATTCTGTGTGTGTGTATTGGGTCGATGTATTCTTTAAAACTGAACATTGGTAATTTGAATGATCCGACTTCCTAGTATTAAATTTCAATTTATTGTTGATTTTCATTGGTGGTTTCTATTTCCTATCAATTACATTTTATTGCCTGTCGTATAGGACTGTACTAATAGCTCAAAAGCGAAACAATGATATGTACTTCGTTTGTATTTATTTATACGAATAGGCTACTTTACCGGTCCCGGTAAAATAGACATACATGTTTTTTAAGCTTATTTTACCGGTCCCCGGTAAATATAAATAGTGTTAGTGTTGGGTTAGGGTTAGGGTTTAAATTGTCTTAATAATTAGTGGTGAAAATAAATAAACTTCTGTGTTAAATCTCTGTATTGTTATTTTTAACATTACCTGCCTTCATAATAATTGTTTCTACTTTTGGCATAAAGCCAGCAATTATTCCAGTGCATTACTGGTATTTTATCGACCCTGTAAGGATGAAAGGCAAAGTTAAACTCGGCAGGATTTGAACTCAGATCAGAAAGGGGCGTAACTCTATGTTGCAAAGCCTGTTGTCCGACCCTCTACCGATACTGCCAAACCACCACCCTTCATAATAATTGTTTCTACTTTTGGCACAAGGCCAGCAATTATATATTAAATTACTGGTACTTTATTTTATCGACCCCGTTAGGATGAAAGGCAAAGTTAACCTCGGCGGTTAATCGTTTCTGATTTAGGCACAAGGCCAACAATTTTGGAAAAAGGAAAAAGTCAATTAAATCGACTCCAGTGCATTATTGGTACTTTATTTTATCGAAGTTTATTTATTTTCACCACAAATTATTAAAACAATTTAGACCTTGTAAAGATGAAAGTCAAAGCTAACCTCGGCGGGATTTGAACTCAGACTGTAAAGGACAGCAACTCTATGCTGCAAAGGATGGTATCTGACACTCTTACCGGTAAAATAGCCTGGGGGTCAACTTTACCGGGATCGGCAAAAATCGCCTCTTCCCTATTCATACGCTGCTATGCTAAGGGCGGTGAATTGGCCGATTTGTCAGAGCGCCGAACAAAATGCTTGGTAGTATTTGATTATGGTTCTTTATGTTCAGAGTTTAAGTCACACCTTTCATCCCAGATAAAATAAAGTACAGTGCATCTTCGCTTATCCGGATATCCCTTTTTTCGAAATTCGATTTACCGGACAGCTATTTCTATACTACAATGTGTATTTGAAGGTTTATGTTTATCTGAGGGTTTATGAAATTTATAGAAAACGCGCCTAGTGCCGGTTGGCTACTTGTGCCTAGCCGTCACAAGCAGCTAACACGTGGTGTGTATTGATTTCTTTTATTTGATTGACTGTTTAAAGGCTAAGAAAACTAACTTGGCCTTCAGTTAAACATAATTGTTTCTACTTTAGGCACAAGGCCAGCAATTACCCAGTGCATTACTGGTACTTTATTTTATCGACCCCGTAAGGATGAAAGGCAAAGTCAACCTCGGCGGGATTTGAACTCAGATCGTAAAGGGACGTAACTATGCTGGAAAGCATGGCGTCCGACCCTCCACCGATACTGCCAATCCATTAAACATAATGGCTGGAGAAAAGCGAAAGCGAGTTGTTTTGACTATCGCGGATAAGCTCTCTATATGTGATGCATTGAAAAAGAAAACAGCTACGCCAAATGAACTCGCGAAAAGATACAATGTAGGGACGTCTACAATATCGGATATCAAACGGTCGGAAGCCAAGCTACGCGGATTCGTATCGGAAAAATTGCACATTGGTTTGAAGGGAGTGGAAAAGAAAGCGAAATGCCTGAAAACGTCAGACTACGAGCACTTAGACCAGGCCTTGTACATTTGGTTCCGGCAGCTTCGAGAAAAAAACGTTCCTGTTTCCGGAGATATTTTAATGGAAAAGGTGTGTACAGTGTAATTTACTCATCTTGTTTAAACCGGTTTTATATTAATGAGCTGCCTTTCCCTGCACTTGAAAAGTGCATGAGCTGCCTGTCCAATGTTGTCTTTCCCCTGTTTTGTTTAAATCTCTTTAAATATTCATGAGATCTGGAAAATAAACAAGTTTTCATACATTCTTTTATAGGCATCGGACTTCTACCAGCAGCTTTATCCTGACGCGGAAAAAGACTTTCTTGCAAGCACGGGCTACCAAACAAAGTTTTGCCACCGTTATGGAATACGGAATCTCGCCATCTCGGGTGAGACAGAAATTGCTGGTGAGAGTTCGGCGGAAGATTTTATCGAATGGTTTGAGAATGACGGGTTAGGGTATGAACATTTCGATGACGTCAGAATTGTTGAACACGTAAGTCGAAAGGGGGATGACGAAGAAGAAGAGGAAGTTTTAGTCGAAAAAGTTGACAAGAAACGTCCTGTGACGCATGCAGAAGCATATCATCATATAGACCAATTTTTAACATATTTGAGGTATGAGGGACTGGCAGATCCGGTTAGCACTGCGACATGTTTACGTTGGCGGGAAATGGTAGCGGAACGACGAGCTTCGTCGCGAAAACAATCTTCCGGCGATATCCAATTTTAGGGGCCTATTTGCTGCTTACGTGCTGTAGTTGCTGCGGCGATATCCAATTTTAGTGGACTAAATGCTGCTTACGTGCTGTAGTTGCTGCTTACTTCAATGTATGAGGCTATTCCAACAAATTTACATTCCCCTTTTTTTAGCCGTTAAAAGAAATATAGATTTATTTATTGTTTTTTTTTGCGATTTATTTGCCATTGGGGCATAGATTTCTTTATTTGCCACGTTTTTGTTTGTCTGTTTGTTTTTTTTGCCGATCTGTGGGGATATGTCGCCGGCCAACAAATGGTCCTCTTCTTCCGATACCACTTCGAAAGAAGGATCAAGGTGGAGAGAAAGGCACTCAGTTCCAGCCAATTCCATGAAAGATGGGTGAAAGTAGCAATAATGGCCCGTGTAAGTGGGCCATCTCTCTATATCGGCTTGTACAGGTAAGAGAAGAAGGGAGGGCGATATCCAATTTTAGCTGTCTAAATGCCGCTTACTTGCTGCAGTTGCTGCTTACTTCAATGTATGAGGATATTCCAACAAATTTACATTCCCCCTTTTTTTAGCCGTTAAAAGAAATATAGATTTTTTTTTTTTTTTTTTTTCGATTTATTTGCCACTGGGGCATAGATTTCTTTATTTGCCCCTTTTTTGTTTGTTTGTTTTTTTGCGATTTATTAGCCTTTTGGGGTCACACACACCCCCGTAGAAAGTGTGCGACCTTTCTGCCAGGGAGTACAGAGAGAGGGGGGTGCTCCCTTCTTCTCTTACCTGTACAAGCCGATATAGAGAGATGGGCCACTTACACGGGCCATTATTGCTACTTTCACCCGAAAAAGGCACTCAGTCCCAGCCAATTCCATGAAAGGGGTAAAAGTAGCAATAATGGCCCGTGTAAGTGGGCCATCTCTCTATATCGGCTTGTACAGGTAAGAGAAGAAGGGAGCACCCCCCTCTCTGTGTGCTCCCTGGCAGAAAGGTCGCACACTTTCTACGGGGGTGTGTGTGACCCCAAAAGGCTAATAAATCGCAAAAAAACAAACAAAAAAGGGGCAAATAAAGAAATCTATGCCCCAGTGGCAAATAAATCGGAAAAAAAAAAAATAATAAATCTATATTTCTTTTAACGGCTAAAAAAAAGGGGCAATGTAAATTTGTTGGAATAGCCTCATACATTGAAGTAAGCAGCAACTGCAGCAAGTAAGCGGCATTTAGACAGCTAAATTTGGATATCGCCGAAGGGAGCACCCCCCCTCTCTCTGTGTTCCCTGGCAGAAAGGTCGCACACTTTCTATGGGGGTGTGTGTGACTCCAAAAGGCTGCCTCTCTATTGAGGACTTAATTTTTTATATTCCTTTTTAATCACTCGTTAAATGTTTGTACTTGATTTTTGTAAAACTTCCCCCGTGGCAAATAAAGAAATCTATGCCCCAGTGGCAAATAAATCGCAAAAAAAAAACAATAAATAAATCTTTATTTCTTTTAACGGCTAAAAAAAAGGGAATGTAAATTTGTTGGAATAGCCTCATACATCGAAGTAAACAGCAACTACAGCACGTAAGCAGCATTTAGTCCACTAAAATTGGATATCGCCGTTGCTGCTTACCTGCTTCACTGTTTGAGGCTATTCCAACAAATTTACATTCCCTTTTTTTTTAGCCGTTAAAAGAAATATAGATTTATTTATTTGCAACGTTTTTGTTAGTTTCTTGGTTTTGTTTTTTTTTTTGCGATTTATTTGCCACTGGGGCATAGATTTATTTATATGCCACGATCAAACAAACAAAAACGTGGCAAATAAAAAAATCTATGCCCCAGTGGCAAATAAATCGCAAACAAAAAACAAAACCAAGAAACTAACAAAAACGTTGCAAATAAATAAATCTATATTTCTTTTAACGGCTAAAAAAAAGGGAATGTAAATTTGTTGGAATAGCCTCAAACAGTGAAGCAACAATAGCAGCAGTAGCAGCAGTTAGCAACAAGCAGTAAGCCACCAAGTAAGCAGCAAATAGGCCCGTAAAATTGGATATCGCCCAATCTTCTATTTATTCATTTTTAAAAAAGTACTAACTTTTTATGGTTTGACTTAATTCAGTTTTACCAAGTTTTTAGTTATTCTTATGTTTGTTTAATTAATTTTCTTATAAATTCTAGCTGTTATTTTGATATTCTAATAAACTTTCTTTACTTAGCATTTGTCTTTTATTTTGACTAAAAGAAGCCAAAACATTAGAAACCACGAGCATTATGTAACAATGGGATTTTAGAATTCACTCATCCGGATATTTCACTTAACCGGATCTTTTTCTAACTGTTTGGTTTTGACCGCCCGGATAAGCGAAAATGCACTGTACCAGTGAAGCACTGGGTCGATTTAATTGAATTTCAGCTCCCCTCTCTCCAAAATTACTTCTCTCTTGTCTAATGTAGAAATCGTTTGTACGTTGCTATGTTTCTTATTTAGCCCTGATACAATGTGTCTTGTTGGAGAGCCGATCCTGATTTTTGCAAAGAAAGAATGGTTTGATAGAGAGAAGAATCGATTCCAGTACCAGACTGATACTTTATCGGCCTCAAAAGGATGAAAAGCAAAGTTGACCGAGGAAGGATTTGAATTCAGAACACAGCGAACCAGAAAAAATACTGAGACATTTGTAACAATTCTACCAAATCGCCTCCTTACAAAAACAGACTTCTTGAAATTTTACTTGTGTTTCAATAAATGCTAAAATGAGAAAGAAGACAGGACCCTGATCTCATCAGGGAAGTGGCTTTGCTCAATATGTAAAAAAGGACTAGGTAGAAAATATATGATGTATACAATGTAAATCTTGGGTATGCAAGAGGTGTAGTGGGCAAGCATGCAGACTAACAGCAAAGGTAGACTTTGTATGTGGTAGATAAACATTGATAGTAGTAAGAACATTAGAAAAATATTTTTTTTCCAATCCCAAGTAGGATCCATAGAAGTGGTTGATAGCTTCTGCTACCTAAGTAATCTAATTAGTAGAGAAGGTTGCACTGAGAGCATAATAGTTACAATAAGAACAGGATGGAAAAGTTTAAGGAGCTACTACTTCTTTTGACAACAAACAGTTTCTCTCTAAGAACAAAAGGCCAGCTTCATGATATATGCATGTGATATGCAATGTTGCAAGATAGTGAGCCATGGACAGTATATGCAGGGGATATGCCAAGGCTAGACAGAAATGAAGCAAGCATGCTCTATTGGATGTGTATGAGAAAAGCTGGGCATAAGAGGAATCAGATGTAGTGTGCAGCTAACACCAGGGAAGTTGTTGTGTTTGACACAGCTGAAGAGTCTTCTCAAGCCTTTTTGGGGGGCAGGTTTTCAATGGCTGGATGCCCTTCCTATCACCAACCCCTTTACAAAATGTACAGGGTGCATTGATCATGTAAATCCCCAACACGGCATTGTTAGGTCTATAACACAGCTGAAGTATCCTCCAAACTATTTCTATGAAATCAGTGTTGGAAGGTAGAGGTGAAAAAACCCCCAAAACTTATGTTATACCCTTTGTCATACCACTGCTAGAATTTGAAACACCTATGAAACTATTTCTATCAAATTCATAGTTGAAGTAAAATAAATTAAAACATACCAATAAGAAAATAGATTATAAACAATTCTGAAACAATATTTCAAAATAAATATACAACATTTTTCAGTGAATTCACATAAATATAATATTTCAGTTTAAATAAATCTATTTTATTACCCTCAAATAAAAATATGTTCGATGTTTATATCTTCAAAGGTTTTTATTTCCTTATTTATTTTCGCACTTGCAATCATGATTGTTTCTTACAACTGTGATTATTTCTTACAATTGTTAGAATTGTTGGAGTAAATATCAAGTTAGATATTCTTCTTAACACTAACCATTTATTCAAAGCTTAAGTAAGTATGGCACCAATTTTCTACTTTATTACAATGGTTGTTTATCAGGGAAGAGATCCTGTTGGAGTTGTAGCAAAATGATCACAACTGTACATATGCAAACCATATAGCTATGACATCATCACTGGAAATAGCTATGATGAAATCGTGAGGCATATTGACTTTAACTCAACTCAGTTGCATTCCCTGTTCTCACTGACCTCAACTCACTCAGCTGCGTTCTTTTTATGTCACACTGTTCTGAGACTTGGACTGTGGCAGACTGCCACAGTCAAGTCATGCACACACAGGTTAGTAAAGCCACATCTCAGTTTTCAACACATTCTGTAACACCTTGTAGCAGTGGCCTCCCTTGTTGTGACTCACAACCCCAATAGATTAACAACATCTAGACGGGAAGTAGAACCCTTTCTGTAACTTCCGGTCAGAACCCTATAAAACTAACAACTTTAAGTTCTCTCTCTCTCATTTGCCCTTCCGGCGCCTGGCCTTCGCCAGGCGTCTTGCGTTTGCCTGGCAATCGAAACGGTAACTACTAACTTTGCTTCATTCTATTATCTATTACTTTGACATGTCAACTATACTGTTCTATATATATCCATGATTGTTAATTAAATATTATACACACAAACTATGTCTTTTTGTTACATTCATACAACCCAGTATCTTCGCTATATTGGTAACCCTGACGTGATACGAACACGCAGCCGTTCATCGCTATAAGTGGTCACCCCAAAAACAGAAAAAAATAGCAGATTCTGGTGTTGTGTGAGTAACATTACGAATACACAGCAAATTTATCGACAAACTATGAAAATACTCAAAGAAACGCACACACGCACATGTGGAATTCGCACAGACAGACTTTTTCTCTCACGCATCAACTAACTGTCGCATTTCACGATATATATATATGTTTCTCGTTTCTTACAACGAACACTTTCAAAACAAAAAAAAAAAAAAAGAAATTTGATATTTTTTAAAAAACATTTCAACAGGAAAATTTATTTTCGATGAACCCTTGCCTTTTTTTTTTTTCATCGTTTTCTTCATCGTTCAAGTTTTTTTTTCAAAGTTCACACCAATAATTATGCTAAGTGAAGCCTTTCTTTTTCATCATTGTCACTTTCACACTTGCACTATCATTTTCTCGCGCGTTAGAAATATTATTTTTTTAAACCTAACTTAACCTTGTATTGGCACGTGTAGGTAGCACAAATTCTCGACTCACAGAGATAGCCACACGCCAGAGATAACGTTTCTCGCCAAAGATTCTTCAGCCTTAAGCTATATTCTCCTATTTGCCGGTTTAAAAATTTACCACGTAAATTTGCCGTTGAAAACTGCGCATTTATTCAGAATGCTTATTTCTTTGGTCGCTGGCCTCTTGACCCTTCCAGGTCAACGCATTCTCAACATCGACCATCAACTTCGGCTGTTATTTCTAGCACTTTGCGCAACTCATTTTTTCTAAAAAAATTTTGTTTTTACTGTGAATTTAAACACCGAATACGCTCACTCAGCGAGACAACAACATCAACAGCAACACAGCTTCACCAACAACCAAAACCAGCAGAACAAGCCAGAGAATTTATTTTTGCAGCACTCTTCCTGTAAGAAAATCCATTCGGAGGTTGGAAATTTCACGATATACGACAGAACAGAAACCACCTGCATTCATTCTCTGGAACACACTTTCTTTCCTCCTGTCATGTGATTGCACACCTGTGAACTATATTTTGTACATTTGAACTTTGAGCTCTTCTCTTACTTTATTACATTGTATCTTTGGGTGATGGATAGATAGAGGTCCAGTCGTTCTCTGGCCAAGAGCGGTTGGCTACCTTGACATCTATCATTGATTTTTGCAAACATTCTTTTGTCGTAATTTTCATGCCTGTTACAACATTCTCGCCAACTTGCTACATATTTCATTCGATTTTTATATTCTAAAATTCTGGCGGGAGGTTATGTAGCAGTGGCCTCCCTTGTTGTGACTCACAACCTCAATAGATTAACAACATCTAGACGGGAAGTAGAACCCTTTCTGTAACATCCGGTCAGAACCCTATAAAACTAACAACTTTAAGTTCTCTCTCTCTCATTTGCCCTTCCGGCGCCTGGCCTTCGCCAGGCGTCTCGCGTTTGCCTGGCAATCAAAACGGTAACTACTAACTTTGCTTCATTCTATCATCTATTACTTTGACATGTCAACTATACTGTTCAATATATATCCATGATTGTTAATTAAATATTATACACACAAACTATGTCTTTTTGTTACATTCATACAACCCAGTATCTTCGCTATAACCTCATAACATCACCACACAGAAATCATAGAAGTCAAACTGCTTGTTATAAATATTTCTTCTGTTAACACAAATTATCCAAGGATTTGAACATCATTTCAAATTTCAGGATGACAAATAAATAATTCTATTTTTACTTAACAAATATCTTCATTTTTTCACAATTGCTCAGTAACAAATTGAGCATGTATGATGAGATTTTGCCAAGGACTTTAAATGTGATCAATAACAACCAAGTCCTCATGGCTACACTCATTTTATCATACATTTTCATCACTACTTCAAACCAGCTGCCTGTAATAGCAACTGGTTTTTAGGTATTGTCTGCTAGGGATAAATGTGTCCCCTCTACACAGTATCAGCTCTTGGTGCAGGTGTTATGGTAAATGAGCATAAGGTTGTCATGATGAAACCATATCACCAAGTAGAGATAGCCTAGTCATCATCATTATCATTTTTAGATCCACTTTTCTCTGCTTGCATAGTTTGGACAGGTCTTTTCCGTCACAGTGTCTCCCCACACATTGCAGTCCTTCATCATCCCTGTGACCTCCACTATTTGGGATCAACTCTCACAACGTCTACTGATGTCATCCTCTATTGCAGCTTCCTTCCACTGGGATTTCTTGGCACTAATTCATCTCCCTTGCACACTACATCTGATTCCTCTTATACCCAGCTTTTCTCTCAGCTCATCCATGCTTTGTCATCCACGCACATTAATATTACACATCCATTGGAATATACTTGCTTCAATGGATGAGAAATATCAATGAGTGTAAATGACATTATATATATCATCATTATCATCTTCGTTTAACGTCCATCTTCCATGCTAGCATGGGTTAGACGGGAGTTGTCCCACTTGAGGCAAGGTTGGTCGGGTGACTGTGTCTCGCTCATATAGGACTATCTGGCAGGTTTTCTACGGCTGGATGCCCTTCCTAACACCAACCACATTTACAGTGTGGACTGGGAACTTTTTACCATGTTACCTACATGACCACATTAGCGTGGACTGTGTGTTTTTTTTTGTCGTGACACCTACACGATCTCAATCTCATTTATTTGGACTGAATATTGTGGTACCAACTTTACAGAGAGAGGGTGGTGTTGGTGGGAGTGGGAGGATAAAGTAGGGTAGTGAATTGGGGTGTATATTTGGTTAAGAGGTGCCTACTGACTAGGTTTTGCTTTGTACATAGGCAAGGCAGGTCTTCTGTATTACTGTGTAGCGCCAAAGATCTCGGTCCAGTGACACATTGTCTTCGAGAGGTGCAAGTGTGTAAGGTCGGAATTTATCAAATCGTCCCAGGTTTTTCTGGGTCTACTTACTCCGTAACTTCCATCAATTTTGATCGCCCTGCACTTTTTTGTACAGCTGTTGTCCTTCATACGCATCACATGTCCATACCAACACAATCTCCTCTCCTGCACACAACATATGATACCTCTTATGCTTAGTCTCCCTCTCAATTCATTTATGCTTTGCCGTTCACGTATATTACTATTACACATCCAACGGAGCATGCATACTTCGTTCCTTTCCAGTCTGCACAGGTCCTTTGCACGCAATGCCCATGTCTCACTGCCATGTAGCATTGCTGTTCGTATACAGGCATCATACAATCTGCCTTTCATTTTTAGAGAGAAACCTTTTGTGGCCAACAGCGGTATAAGCTCTCTGAATATTTTCCATCCCGTTCTGACTCTGGCTACATATATATATTTGTGTGTATATGTGTGAACGACTATCTTTATTTATATAAAAGGGAGGATGTGTGTGTGTCTGTGTACAACTTTGCATACTTAAGGCTTTTACAATTACCAACTGAATTTAATCAAATTTTCTGTGCAGGTTGCACAGGTCGCTAAGATTGTCACGTCACAAACATTTTTCAAATCGACTCACGTTGAGCAATAAAAAATCGCTATCAAAATTATCGGTAGAAAAATTGATGTAAGGGAGATAACAAACTTTATTGACAATCCTTATAAAAAAGGGAGATAACCAACTTTTCAGAAATATAAACATCACATTCATTTGAAGATAAATCACTAATATTATCGTTTGTTTCTTGTTTATTCTTTGATGCACTTTCAAAGTTAAAAAAAGACTTGTTGTTTTAACTTGTTTCACTATATTACGTGTTAATTTTCGCGTTAAAGGCCTAATCTCGCAGCAGTCTCGAATTGACGAGATTTTGATGATGGTTTGTTTATTTTTAGAACAATCGTTATGGGACTTTCCATTCAAACCATTGGGACCTACAACTTTTACATTTTTAAAACTTTCATAATGATACAAAAAATTTTTTTTTGCACTTTCAAAGTTAACTGTAACGCTTCAATTCATGCATTTTGACTTTACAACTTTTCACCAAATATGCCCCGTAAAAGAAAGTATGCACATATTGGTTATTGGTCGAAGAAAACAATGCGTGTAAATGACGCTCCGCCGATAACCGAAAATAGACAATCACTAAATGCGGTGAGTACAGTTATTGCAACATCTTTGTCCGCCGCTGAGCGTCGGTTAGTGCGGTGAACCAATAATGCTAAAGCAACTGCTGCAGCACAAGCTGCAGAGACTACAGAGCAACGTGAAACATGCCTTGCTATGGATGCTACAAATACTGCTGCAGCAAGATCTGCAGAGACAGTACAAAAATATGAAAGACGCCGTGCGCGTAATGCTTCAGCTAATGTTGCAGCAAGAGCAACTGAGATTAAGCAAGAACGTCAAAGTCGGCATTTGAGAAATGCTTCAGCTACTGCTGCGGTACGAGCTTTAGAGACTGTAACAAGTCGAGCTATTCGGCTGGAGGGTAATGCTCAACATAGAGCTTTATCGCGGGGTATTTCAAAGGCACCACGCTCACAAGGCAGTTAATTATGACCCTAATGTAAACTATCAAATCCATCCTGATAGTCAAATATATGCCATGTCAAATACTTTCCAACATTGTAAAGCTAAAAAGTGTGTGTATGTGGGGGGGGGGGGGGATCAGCTGGAATGTGCTGCTCCAACGGTAAGGTTAATTTTCCCACCCTTAGGGAACCACCGCAACCTCTCCAGATGCTTCTAACAGGTAAGCATTCACAATCACATGATTTTCTGAAGCATATCCGGCAGTACAACATTGCGTTTCAAATGACCTCTTTCGGTGCAAAACGTCTGCTCACGAGTTGGCAGTCGAGATAATCTCTTTGCGTTTGTTCCGAAAAGAAAAACAAAGAATATCGTCTATCCTGAAGTGCTTTAGTGTTAACAAAAAAACTTATTACAGCTCTGCCTTAACTTCACCTTACTCATTACAAAACATGCCAATGAATATGTCATGCAGGATATTTTGGATTATAAGTTAAAAATTTAACCATACACAGCAAAGGATGCTCTCAAAGAATAGATTTTCTCTTATTCTACTCTCATTGTTTTTTTGTTTGTATACAACTCTGCTTTCATTACATTTTGTACTTTAGTAAAACTGCCTGTTTTTTTACAGATTTGCAACGTGTATTGTCTTTAATCATTTGTATAACTACATCCTGTTCAATGTTTTCCTTCATTATCAGCATAGTTTTATGTGTACAAAGATTGCACTAAATATTCGTTTGCATAACAAAATACTGGCGTGTATGAATATATAATCAGAGACGTGGTTTGTGTGTATAATATTTAATTAACAATTTGTGGATATATAGTACAGTATAGTTGACATGTCAATGAATAGATGAAAGAATGAAGCAAAGTGATGAGTTACAGTTTTGGTTGCCAGGCGAACGCGCCTGCCCGAAGGCCAGGAGCCGAAAAGGCAAATGAGAGGCAGGGAGCTTAAAGTTATTCCTTTTATAGGGTTCTGCCGGAAGTTACAGAAAGGGTTCTACTTCCTATCTAGAGAGCGTTAATCTATTGGTGATGTGAGTGTCACAACAAGGGAGGCAACTCCTGCTACATTATCCCCCGCCAGATTTTTAACATATAAAAATCGAATGAAATATGTATGTAGTAAGTTGGCGAGAATGTTATAACAGGCATGAAAATTACAAAAATCAATGATAGATATCAAGGTAGCCAACCGCTCTTGGCCAGAGAAGGACTGGACATCTATCTATCCATCACCCAAAGATACAATGTAATCAAAGTAAGAGAAGAGCTCAAAGTTCAAATGTTCACAGGTGTGCAATCACATGACAGCAGGAAAGAAAGTGTGTTCCAGAGAATGAATGCAGGTGGTTTCTGGTCTGTGGTATAACGTGAAATTTCCAACTTCCAAAGGGAATTTCTCACAGGGAGAGTGCTGCAGAAATAAATTCTCTGGCTTGTTCTGCTGGTTTTGGTTGTTGATGTTGATGTTGTGAATGCGTTGACCTGGAAGGGTCAAGAGGCCAGCGACCAGAGAAATAAACATTCTGAATAAATGCGCAGTTTTCAACGGCAAATTTACGCGGTAAATTTTTAAACCGGCAAATATGAGAATATAGCTTATGGCTGGAGAATCCTTGGCGAGAAACGTTGTCTCTGGCGTGCGGCCATCTCCGTGAGTCGAGAATTCTGCTGCCTACACGTGCCAAAACAAAGTTAAGTTGAAAAAAAAAATTTCTACTGCGCGAAAATGATAATGCAACAGGTCGTTGGCAGCCATTTTGAAAAAATGTGTGTGTGAAAGTGACAATGATAAAAAAAGAAAGAAAGGCTTCACTTAGTATAACAAATATGGCGAGTTCAATTTTTTTTTTTTTTTTTTTTTTTTGTGAACTTTGAAAAAAACTTGAACGATGAAAAAAAGCAATAGTTGAGATTCATCGAAAATAAATGTTCATGTTAAATGTTTAAAAAAAAAATCAAATTTCTTTTTTTTTTGTTTGTTTTTAAAGTGTTCGTTGTAAGAAACGAAAAACATATATATATATACAGTGAACTGCGACAGTTAGTTGATGCGTGAGAGAAAAAGAGTCTGTCTGAACGAGAATTTCACATGTGCGTGTGTTCGTTTCTTTGACTGCGTATTTTCATAGTTTGTCAATAAAATTTGCTGCGTATTCGTAATGTTACTCACACAACACCAGATTCTGCTATTTTTTTATTTTTTTCGGGGTCACCACTTATAACATAATACTGGTGTGTATGAATATAGTTTAATCAGAGACGTGGTTTGTGTGTATAATATTTAATCAACAATT
Source organism: Eledone cirrhosa (assembly GCA_964016885.1). Taxonomy (NCBI): domain Eukaryota; kingdom Metazoa; phylum Mollusca; class Cephalopoda; order Octopoda; family Eledonidae; genus Eledone; species Eledone cirrhosa. The sequence goes on from OZ024740.1 coordinate 71,277,924, forward strand.
TGTGGATATATAGAACAGTATAGTTGACATGTCAATGAATAGATGAAAGAATGAAGCAAAGTTATTAGTTACCGTTTTGGTTGCCAGGCGAACGCGTTTGGCCGAAGTCCAGGAGCCGAAAAGGCAAATGAGAGGTAGGGAGCTTAAAGTTATTCCTTTTATAGGGTTCTGCCGGAAGTTACAGAAAGGGTTCTACTTCCTATCTAGAGAGCGTTAATCTATTGGTGATGTGAGTGTCACAAGGGAGGCAACTCCTGCTACATTTGCATTAATTATTGAAGACTTCTGCTTATTTTGACAGGTTAGGGACAAATAATGTTCTTCTTTTACTTCCTAGCTGTATATTCTTAGCATAATTTCAAACCCCGAGCAACGCCGGGTAAATCTGCTAGTTTATATATATTTATATGTTTGACAAGTTGTGAGACAAACTTTATTATTATATGACAAAAAAATTTAAAGCTCAATGTGTTTGTACAATCAGCATTAAGAAGAGCAAATATATTTAAGGTATAATCTTAATGCTGAGTGTACAAGTGCATTGAGTCTTCTTCTACTGCAACTTCCCTCCATTTAGAATTCCTAGCACTTCTTCACTTAACAATCATCATCACTACACATCAAATGGCTACACCAGTGCAGTCTTCTCCCTTGCACACTACATTTGATTCCTCTTTTACTCAGTTTCTCTCTCAATGCATCTATACTTTGCTATTCATTCACATTAACCTCTATATCCATACCTGGTATATTATTGGCGTGAAATAGAAAAAGAGTAGATGATTGTAACTAGCAATCTAATGTTGACTCCCTATCACCAAATATGTTTAAGTAAAGAAAGGCAACAGTTACATATTGTGTTAGTGTCCAGAATAATAAACCAATGCCTTCAGAGATGATGTAATCAGAATGAGTGGTGGGTTGGAATCAACAGGGTGGATTAAGCAACTACCAAAGGATCAACAGGGTGGACTAGCCAGTTGTTAAGTGATCAGCATTGTGGACTAGCCAGTTGTCAGAGGATCAGCAGGGTGAACTAACCAGTTGTCAGGGGATCAGTGGTCTAACATCATCATCCTCATTTTAATATCTGCTTTCCATACTGGCATGGGTTGGACCAGTTTTCATGCTCTGTTCTGAGGCTTGACTGGTCAGGTAACCATGTCTTGCTCCTACATTCCATATTTGACATGGTTTCTCCAACAGGATGCCTTTCCTAACATCAGCAATTTACAGGATATACTGGGTATGTTTTTTCATGGTACCAGCACTATCACTTTGCAGAGTGGATTGAGTGTGTTTTATTATGGTATCAATGCTAGAGAAGTTTTTGTATGATTGTCCAAACTGAAGAATCTTCTTAGATTCTATATTGACTCTGTTCAATTTCCAAACACTGTAGTTTAGTCTCTCACTACATTTACCCTTGGTGTTGCAGTGCTTGTACTGGTGGATGGATCTTGTGTATTATGGCATAATACCAGTCCACTCGGTATTGTATCATCACTTGTGAGACTGTTTTTAAAAGTCATTTTTCCCAACTTTATCCCATCTCTTCCTTGCTCTCCCTCTTCTACAATTTACATCCATTTTAATTGAAAACCACACTATTCATCAGCTAGCTTGGACTCAACAATCTCCCTGCATCTCTTTGCCAGACAGTTAGAATAGACTTTACTGGGGAAGCTTAACAGATCCCTCTGTAATTGGAGCAATCTCTCTTGTCTCCCTTTTCGAAAATTGGGATTATTACTCCCGATTGCCTTTGATTAGGTGCCTTTCCAGAGATCCAGGTTACCTGGCACACACGAGTCAGCAAGAAAATACCTTCTCTATTTAAGGCTTTGTCTAACCAAAATATCAGATGAAGCTTGTGAGTATACACAGCTGTTGCAGCATCTTGGCCTCCACATCATTCAGGGTAGTGTCATGTGTGTTTTGCACTGCTTCCAGTGGTAAAGTAAAAAATAAAATAAAATAAAGGAAATTGAAACAGTAAACTGAACAGTCATAAAATCAGTATATTGTACTAATAGTTAAATAGTATAGTTTTATTATATTTTCATAATGTGAGGCTTAGTGGTTATGGTATTCAGCTCACTATCATAACAGCGTGAGTTTGATTCCAGGTAGTGTGTTGTGTCTTTCAGTAAGACACTCTATTTCACATTGTTCCAGTCCACTCAGCTGATAAATATGACTTGTAATTTAAAGGGCCAACCTTGTTATACCATGTATCACGTTGAATCTACCTAAGAACTATGTTAAGAGTACACTTTCTGGAATAAAGAGTACACCAAACCATGTGCTTGGAAGCATCTAGTTATGACTTGTTACATTCTAAGTTCAAATCCTACTGAGCGTTAATAAGGTAGAGTACTAGGGTCAATATAATTGACTTTTCCCTCCTCACAAAATGTTGGCCTTGTGCCTAAATTAGAAATCATTCCCTTTACAAAGTATAGTTGCACAGAGATACTTGAAAAAAAAAAAATAACTCAGTGTACACATACAAACATATATAGTAGTTAAATTAACTGAACTATCAATTTCATTGTTTGCAGGTGGAGAAAAAAATAGTTGTCATGTTATGATATGAACAACTAAAAATGAGATGTCAAACTAGTTACTGTTGTTAAGTAGCTACCATATTTATCAGCATATAACACTCACCCTAATTTTGGGAAAGATGGTTAAGTAAAAACAAAAAAAAAAAGTTTATTAGTTTTGCTTAAAAAATGGTAGTATGCAGATATAACATGCAGGTAAATTTTAGGCTATCAATTTAAGGAAAAAAGTGTGTTATATGCCATTAAATATGGTAATTTGTTTACCATTTGTGCAAATTGAAATATTTGTTTCTTAAATACATGACCAGATTTTGTAATGGAAAGATATAATTGAATCAATGGCAATAGTATATTTCTGGTTTAGTTTTTATTGGCCACAGAAAAATGAAATGTAAAGTTTAATCTAGTCGGTTTTGAACATTTCTTTTTAATGATTTGATCAAATGATGAATGGTAACACTCATGGCGTTTCTTGGTTCCTCTGAGACTAATGTGTGGAACGGGGGACATTACCTTCAGACCCAAGACTTGATTTAACCCTTTAGCATTTACATTACTCTTTATTTACTATTGTATTTTTGTGGTAAAGATTTTATCTTACATAATTATCTAGCATAATATCGAATCTATGAAATTTTTATGTTATTTATTTTAAGAATAATACCTTAATGTTAGTACAAACAGCCAGTCATGGCCTGTTTGAACAGAAAAAGGTAAGAGAATTCTGGCCAGATATGGCTTGTTTAACACTTTAGCATTTACATTACTCTATATATACTATTGTATTTTCACAGTAAAGGCTTTATCTTACATAATTATTTCACATAAAATCGAATCTATGAGATTTTGATGTTATTTATTTTGAGAACAATACCTTAATGTAGGTGTGAGCAGCCAGTTACAGCTGGTTTGAATAGAAAGAAGTGAGAGAGTTCTGAAGTATCCTAGTTGGATTGTTTATCGACATAGACGTGAGGGAAGGTCCCTCGTCTATTTACCATTTTTGTAATTGAGAATTATAACAAGTGAGTGGGTGTGTGCGTAAACAAGACAATAACCACAACGAGAGTTATATTTAACAATGTAAATAATGGTGATGTTTATTTTGTTTATATGTGTTTATTATATTACAAATGAAACTTACCAAATATATACGTGATCCAGTTGTTGTCATGGGAGCGTATTACAATTACAAAGGTATTGTGGTGTTTGCTGTTCCCGAGGGCTGTTTATCGTTTCGTGGTACAGAGGCTGTTTTCTGTGGTGTATATACCGTCTGCTTTCCTGTGGCTGTCTCTGTTTACCTCTGTGTTCTCCACCAGGGGGAGACAACTAGGCCTGGTCCATTATCCGCCAGGGGGCGTGAGGTGTCTTACTACAGTTCTGGCCGGATTCAGCCGGTTTGAATGCTAAAGGGTTAAAGGCTTGCACTTGAGGACAAACACAGGTACACACATATCGTTATAGGGAACTAGATTATCACAAACCAATAGTGAATCTATCCATATTGTGGTATAAAGTTACTCTCAATGTTATAATAACACATGGTAACAAATTTATAGTTTGCCTCCTCACTCACTACACAATATATATGTATATGTATGTATGTATTCATTTATTCAAAGATGTGGCTGTTGATATTCTGAGTTTGTCAACCTACTTATATTCTTTGAGATGCAAACAGGTGGGATATTCTGGTTTCCAATGGCCAAGTGATTTCAATTAATTTCCTACAAATTGCTATTGGTCAGCAATTGGTTGATTGTAGCTGTGGTTGTGGTTATTTGCTGTTCTTGCCAACAGCAAAAGATTTTATGGGCAAAACCAACCAACAGGAGACACAGAGGTAGACCTCAAGCAAGTTGGTTGGATAACATCTTTAAGCATGGATGGTCTCGCTTGGAGACCCAGCTAGATCATTTGGAGACAGTTGTTTCTGAAAGACCCTCTGGAAGATATATCTGAGGGCTCTGCCCCCACAACTATCTCAGAAATAAGTGAGAGAAGATAACACATAAAGAGACAAACCCTAACACATGTAACTATGTCAACAAAGAGTCTTAAATAGTGGCCACTCAGCTTGAAATAGTTGACAAAGTAGAATGTTTAGCCATGCATTCATTTCCACCCTACTATTCCAGTACATTTGGAGCCAGGAGAGGAGACTTGACAACAAACACAGAAACATTCCAATCCATTGCTAAAACTGCAGACCTCTATGTCAATAAATGAAAAAGATGGCTAGTTAAGAAATATAACATCTTCATATATCCTTTTAAATGTCTCATTAAAATACAAGAGTAGACATAACAGCAAGCATTTCCTAAAAACAAAATTAACTTTAAAAAGACTTGTAACTTTTATGTAGCAAGGCATAGAAGTGCCAAAACCTCATTGGCAGTAACCTTCACTTACCATCAACTACTAATGACATAGAATCCTTCAGGCAGCTAAAAACATGGCAAACAATATAGCAGTAATTATTCCCCCTTCACACTCAGTCATGTACATACGTATGTGTATATATTGTGAACAAAGAGATAGAAAAAACAAAAACAAGACAGAATACCATAAAAATTGAGAATATTAGTTTAATGTTCAGATGTGAGAAAAAGTTAGTACATAACATTTTGGGCTACATCCTTTATCAGATGGTGGACCGAAGAAAAAATATAGGAAAGTAGGAAAAAAAATCGAAAGCAAGGATAGAGTTGACATGTGTGAGTATGGTTAAGACATGGTGGTTGTAAAGTGGCAGGAGAGTTAGAGTATAGAAAGATAAGTTAGTGCTAAGGGAGCTAAGTAAGGTAACAAAGGGGAGTAAACAAGAGCTGTTAGTGTAAAGTTAGACCTATGCAGTTGCAGCTAAATGTGTGTATGCACACAATACATATGTGTGGGTAATGGGGGATCTAGAGGAACTAAGTTCAATCCAGATGGATTGGGGGGGGGGGGGGCTGGAAAATAAACTGTTGCTCAAAGTTTAGTTTGAACTGGCTTGATCCATAATGGTGGCAATCTCTGAACATATTCAAGTTGTTGGAGGAATGTCCAGGAAACCGAAAGTGATAAGACATCTAGTTGATGTAAATAGTGGGGCATAATGAGCATATGAAGCATTAGGTGAGGTTAGAGAGGAAGGAGATTAGGGGTGGTGTGTGGAAAAGGTGGAGGGTGGTGGGATCAGACTGAAGGAGGCAGAGTGCATGCATGACCTTACAATAGAAGATTAAAGTGGAGGTGCTGCAGATAATAGAAAAGGGGAGGTGACTGGGTGTGGATCAAGAATATGGTCATAGGGGTGTAGTATGGTCAACTAAACAGGCACAGGTGAAGGAAGTTTTGACTAGAGTGTGGAGATATATCAGAGTGCTGGGCCATATTTGAGGGCTGGATCTCGAAGGAAGTCCTGGTCATAGCAACACAGATGAAAGAGGCAGAAGAATTGGGAACAAGGGATTGCTCATTTAGTGTGAATGGAGGGAGAAGAGGTTTATCCAAAGTAGAAGTAAGAGTCCATAGGTTTGTGGAAGGTGAATGTGATGAAGGATTGGTTTGAGTGGGGGATAGAAATAGCGACACACCGAGGAAGTGAATAGAGGTGTCAGAGATGGTGGATGTGTACTGGAGAGAAGGATGGAGTTGACTTAGAAGAAGAAAGTATTGAGTAATGTGTGAGATGGAGGTGTGGTCAGTAGATGATAAGAGGATCTTGGTCCCAATGTTTTCTTCTTTGCCCACTTATTCCTAGGAGGGTCTTGGGGGCAGCCTCCTCAAGCATGCCTTCCAGCATCTGTTAGAAGCAACCATCTTCAATTGATCCGGCTGGATCCCCAAGCATGACTAGCCAAGCTCATGGATGTTATGCAGCCATCTTGCTCAGGGTCTCCTGTCGGTTGGTTTTTCCCATAAAATCTATCCAGCGATTCTAACCACACGTCTGTAATATTGGAGCTGTGATCTCTCCAGAGAGGTAGAGGCTCTACCTAGAGCAACTCTTTGATCTCTGAGATATACACTCTATGGAGTAACATCACTCCATGAAGATTGTGAACAGCTGGAGTAACAGTACAGGTCTCAATGCAGGCAAAAAAAGTTTTGCATAATTGGGGACAATATTTGTTCCTATACCTAACCCTTTAATTTGTCGGTAAATATTTTGTAAGAAAGAAAAGCAGTTTAAGGTTATAACAAATTCAGTTAGGTGAAGGAAGGTGGAGGTGGTGGGTTAGGGGTGGTGCAACAGTTGAGGAATTATTGAAGACCTAAGGGACTGACGTTCTGAGGGATGACAGTGTAATGAGATTTTATGTTTACGATAAAAAGAAGGTGGGCAGGGTTGAGGGGGAAAGAGAAAGGGTTGAAGAGGCAAAGGGTGGAGTTATGTCGTGGATGACGAAAGAAAGGGCAGTGACTAAGAGTGAAAGGACATGGTTGAGGTATTTTGAAATTAGCTTGATTGGGCAGTTGCAGATGAAAACTGGTGGCCAAGCCTGTTGTGGTTTTATGGATTTGGGCGAAGAAATGTTGATGAAAGTGCAAGGAGTGCAGACAATGAGGTTAGATCCTCACCTCGGTTCCTGCACCTTGGATTATGCAACTGGATTACCATCAAGGACTACAACAGATTTTACTATTGATAATATATATATATATATATACCATCATCATTACTGTTTTACATTCGTTTTGCCATGCTAATATATTTATATGCATATTGTCATCATCACTCTTTTACGTCCATTTTCCATGCTGGCATGGTTTAGACAGATTAGACAACCCGTTCTTGCTCAAATATTCCATTCTGGCATAGTTTCTATGGCATTTAATGCCAAACACTTTACAGACTGTACTGGGTGAATTTTCTCATGGCACCAGCACCTACCACTTTACAGAGAGATACACACACACGCACACATGAGATAAGGTGTAAAGAGAGAATATATAACATTGATGAATATGTCTTGTCTTAGATTCTAACTACGAAGAAGAATATCTGATTTGGCTGATGTATAGATGCCACAAATTGGTGCCAAGGGAAATGTCTTACGTAAGGACATACATTTTTCTCGGTCTATAAACAAAGAATTAGACTTGTTAATAATGTCTGCTTCTAGATTTGACTTCAGCACTTGCAGATCTTGGAGAGCATTTTCAGCATAATGTAATTTTTTGGAAAGACATTCCACAGTATCAGATATCTCACTTACTTCTTCAACTAACCTGAGAATAAACAAGAACAAACAAAAATCAGCAATGGTGTTAAATCCTAGAAATATAACAAATATTTACTATATTGAAAATTGATATCTTCAGTATTAAATCATCAACCTTCTCAGCACAGCATCTCTCCACACACCACATTTTTTCATCATCTCTGTGAGTCTCAGCAATTTGAGATCAGCTCTCACCACCTCTGCCCAGGTATCTCCTGGCTCTTCTTCACCCTTTGATTATCATTCATGTACATAACATGTCCATACCAATGCAGTCATCTCTCTTGCACACCACCTCAGATTTCTCTCTCAGTTCATCCAAGCTCTACTGTTCTCTCACATTTACATTGCACATCCAACAAGCATGGCTGCTTCATTTCTCTTAAGTCTACAAATGTCCTTTGCATTTACTGCCCATGTTTCACTACCATGCAACATTGCACTTCGCACACAGGCATCATACAGTCATCCTTTTATATGTAGGGAGAAACCTTTTGTTGCCAACAGTGGGAGTAACTCTCTAAACTTCTTCCATCCTATCCTTATTCTAACTATTATGCTCTCAGAGCACCCTCCTTTGCTGTTAATTAAGTCACCTAGCTAGCAGGAGCTATCAACCACTTCTATGGACCTGTAGCAAGCAATGGCACTATTGCATAGCTGCAGAATAATTTGGTCATGCTTTGTCACTCATCAGTCCTTAGGGATTGGCAGCGTATGAATACAGAGAACGACTTCCGCCCAGCAGTTGCTTTGCGCCTTTTTTCACTTTTACCCAACAGTTGCAGTTTTTCACTTCGTCGAGACCAGACCTCACAAATTACATTCCCGGTCGACAACTAGCAAGATGTAACACTTAACAAGAAACTTTGGTCCTCTCGACAAGGGCCCAGCAACATTCTTCCTACCTAAATATATTTTGCACACATTTTTTCGTTCAGCTTTTCACTCTTTTAGTGTTTGTATTAATTTGTTTGAAAGAAAATAAACCTTTGTTATATTTTGACATGTGCTTTCTGATTTGATCCTTTTCCTCAACCATGGAACTTATTACTAAACATAAACATGCAGCCTACCAATCTATATCTTTCTTAAGGATCCTTTCTGCAATCAAGAATTATAAATAAAGATTTTCTGCTAAAAGTGGTGACCCCAACATGATATGGGAAAATCATCTTCCTCATGGTAATATCACTTCACACCACAAGTGAGTACAATTTTTGTTTCTTTGAATATGACATAGCTTCTCTCAACACACTGAGATCAACAAGTCACTCACCCCTCAACTTTACATTTCAACAATACTTTATACAAGCAAATAAAGAATATCTGATAAAGACCCTTCCTGTGACTTGAAGAGGTTTATATCACTGACACTCTTCCCCTCGATTACTCATGTGTATCTTCTACATACAAAGTCTTTCTTTCCTGTTAGTCTACCTGTTAATCCCATTACATCTCTTGTGTACCCAAGATTTACATTGTGTACACCATATGAAGTTTATGCCTACTCCTTTTCTACATATTGAGCAGGGTCCCTTTCCTGTAAATCCATGACCTACAAATTGGTATATACATACATTCATTTATATAAGATATCATCACCATTAAATGATGATAACGACTATGATGATAATATCTTAATGTTTAGGAGAATGTGCAGTATATACTTGAGTATAAGTTACCCCCTATTTTTATGTCTGAGAAATGGGCGAAAATCCAACCCTCTTTACAACTGGGGCAGCTAGTTAATCAGCATATAATGTTTAAATGGTGAATATAAGCCCCATTTCACCATTGATTTTTTTTGTCTCGTTTTATAGTTCGGAAGTTCCTAAGAAAGTTCTGCAACCTCAACGGGAAGTAACTCCAGCTACTTCCTGTCTAGAGAGCGCTACTGGTGATGTGATAGTCATAACAAGGGAGGCAACTCTTGCTACAAATAAGCATATAATGTTTATAAGCCCCATTTTACCATTGATTTTTTGTCACATATTCCTTGACTTATAATGTATGGTAGGTAGGTATATTCCAAGTTGTAGGCTATGGTTCTGCACCTAGATAGCTAAAATTTTACATATAGACAGTTTTATTTCAAGTAGAAGATCATAAAGTATGAGATGTTTTCTGTTTCTTTCTAAAAAAGGAAATTTATTTTGTTAATTACAAAACCTGAATTTATCAAAAATGAAGGATGTGTACCTACTATGAAAATAGAAAATTGTATAATGGAGAATGTTTATTTTCTATTAATGAACACTGATTTTGTAAATTAAAAAGTTAAGTTGCAAATATGATGCACTGAAAAAATGCAATTGCAGAGGCCTTACACTGATGAACTAAGACTTAAAAATAGCCCAAAAAGGTTTAAAAAAGGTAGTGAGTGTGTGAATGTGTGTGTATGCATGTATACATACATGTGTGTTTGTGTTTGTACACATACATGCATGATTATATATATATAATATACACACATGCATATATATATATATATATATATATATATATATATATATATATATATATATATATATATATATATATATGTATATATATATATATATATATATATGTATATATATATATATATATATATATATATGCATGTGTGTATATTGTATATATATATATATGTGTGTGTGCACAAAGCTACAGATGATTGCCTTACCAAACATGCGCTGGATCACGACAAGATTCAAAATTTGGTCGTCTCAGTCTAGTACCAAGCCGTGTCTGGGCCACTTGCATTGGTGCTTGCTTATCTTGGATTGCTTTCTTTATATATTCAATGTTCTTATTCATATCAAATATTTCTTGTAGAACCTGCAGTTAGTTGAAATATAAATATATATTAGGCCAATAACATCTTCTCTGTAGGTGCTACTAGCAATTGTTTTTCGTTTCTAGGGGTATTTTACCCAATTTTCTTAGCTATTATTTATAGCGATTAGGTTGGTGGATTGGCAGTATCGGTAGAGCATCAGACACCATACTTTGCAGCATAGAGTTATGGCCCTTTGTGTTCTGAGTACAAATCCTGCCACGGTTAGCTTTGCCTTTCATCCTTACGGAGTCGATAAAATAAAGCACCAGTAATGCATGGGAGTCGATTTAATCGACTTTCCCTTCAAATTGCTGGCCTTGTGCCTGTAGTAGAAACACTTATTTATAGCAATGGACTTTCCCTTCAAATTGCTAGCATTGTGCCTGTAGTAGAAACACTTATTTATAGCAATCGACTTTCCCTTCAAATTGCTAGCATTGTGCCTGTAGTAGAAACACTTATTTATAGCAATGGACTTTCCCTTCAAATTGCTAGCATTGTGCCTGTAGTAGAAACACTTATTTATAGCAATCGACTTTCCCTTCAAATTGCTAGCATTGTGCCTGTAGTAGAAACACTTATTTATAGCAATGGACTTTCCCTTCAAATTGCTAGCATTGTGCCTGTAGTAGAAACACTTATTTATAGCAATCGACTTTCCCTTCAAATTGCTAGCATTGTGCCTGTAGTAGAAACACTTATTTATAGCAATCGACTTTCCCTTCAAATTGCTAGCATTGTGCCTGTAGTAGAAACACTTATTTATAGCAATCGACTTTCCCTTCAAATTGCTAGCATTGTGCCTGTAGTAGAAACAATTATTTATAGCAATCGACTTTCCCTTCAAATTGCTAGCATTGTGCCTGTAGTAGAAACACTTATTTATAGCAATCGACTTTCCCTTCAAATTGCTAGCATTGTGCCTGTAGTAGAAACAATTATTTATAGCAATCGACTTTCCCTTCAAATTGCTAGCATTGTGCCTGTAGTAGAAACACTTATTTATAGCAATCGACTTTCCCTTCAAATTGCTAGCATTGTGCCTGTAGTAGAAACAATTATTTATAGCAATCGACTTTCCCTTCAAATTGCTAGCATTGTGCCTGTAGTAGAAACACTTATTTATAGCAATCGACTTTCCCTTCAAATTGCTAGCATTGTGCCTGTAGTAGAAACAATTATTTATAGCAATCGACTTTCCCTTCAAATTGCTAGCATTGTGCCTGTAGTAGAAACACTTATTTATAGCAATGGACTTTCCCTTCAAATTGCTAGCATTGTGCCTGTAGTAGAAACACTTATTTATAGCAATCGACTTTCCCTTCAAATTGCTAGCATTGTGCCTGTAGTAGAAACACTTATTTATAGCAATCGACTTTCCCTTCAAATTGCTAGCATTGTGCCTGTAGTAGAAACACTTATTTATAGCAATGGACTTTCCCTTCAAATTGCTAGCATTGTGCCTGTAGTAGAAACACTTATTTATAGCAATCGACTTTCCCTTCAAATTGCTAGCATTGTGCCTGTAGTAGAAACACTTATTTATAGCAATCGACTTTCCCTTCAAATTGCTAGCATTGTGCCTGTAGTAGAAACACTTATTTATAGCAATGGACTTTCCCTTCAAATTGCTAGCATTGTGCCTGTAGTAGAAACACTTATTTATAGCAATCGACTTTCCCTTCAAATTGCTAGCATTGTGCCTGTAGTAGAAACACTTATTTATAGCAATCGACTTTCCCTTCAAATTGCTAGCATTGTGCCTGTAGTAGAAACACTTATTTATAGCAATGGACTTTCCCTTCAAATTGCTAGCATTGTGCCTGTAGTAGAAACAATTATTTATAGCAATCGACTTTCCCTTCAAATTGCTAGCATTGTGCCTGTAGTAGAAACACTTATTTATAGCAATCGACTTTCCCTTCAAATTGCTAGCATTGTGCCTGTAGTAGAAACACTTATTTATAGCAATGGACTTTCCCTTCAAATTGCTGGCCTTGTGCCTGTAGTAGAAACAATTATTTATAGCAATCGACTATTGTTACAGTTATTTTCTGCATTTGAGATTCCCATATTTTTAGGTACATATATATAATTATGTATGGACCTGTAATGCCTGATGGAGTCATAATGGCGCCTTTGTGACATACGGAGTATTCTGGGTACTTTAAACCTGACAGAGACAATTTCTTCTGCAAGTCTGCCATTTTAGTCCACAGAAGGTGAGAGAGTGATAGAGAGAAAATGATAAAGAGATATAGAGGAAGAAACAACCCCAGTACTGGACTGGTCATTTTTAATCAACCTCAAAAAGATGAAAGGCCAAGTTGACCTCAGCAAGATTTGGACTCAGAGAGTGGAGAGAACCCGAATGAATATTGAAAAGGATTCTATCTGACCTTCTAATAACTGCAAATTCAACGCCTATATATATATATATATAAAATTAGAATTTTATTTCTCGCTCTAGCACAGCTGATACATAAATATAAGTATGCATACGTACACACACACACACATATATATATACACACACATACATATATACATATGTATGTATGGGTTGTATCAAACATTGATAATAATATTTGATTAATTCGTACACAAACGACCCGATAAAGCTGTGCCATACCGATGACCAATCATCATCCATTTGTTCAACACTGACATCGATGAACAATCAACATGTTTCTGGGTCATTACCCTTCATCAGGATGGTTTACCTTTCTGCCAATCTGTTGAACGGTTGAAAATATATAGTATTTTCTGAAGTATACATCGGCTGAGTAGCCTCTTTTGCCTTACTAAAAATTAAAAAAATAAAATTAGAATTTTGTTGTCACTCTAACTGATACGTAAATGTAAGTATGCATATGTACACACGTATATATACATAATATATATATATATATATATATATATATATAGAGAGAGAGAGAGAGAGAGAGAGAGAATAACAATAAATTGTTAAAGGTAATCCGATAAGAGTCTGCGAAAACAACGTCTCATGGACAGTTTAAGCATACGGTAATGTGTGACTCAACAAGATGTTTACTTTGGTGACAAATTGTGCTTGTATTCCTATGTAAATATATCTTGGAGTAATAAAAAAATTAAGAATAACATGGTTGACAAAACAGACAAGGAAATTTATTTATAGTCTTACAATTGTTTCCATGGTAGAATTGTCTATAAATTGCTAAATACTGGAGAAGTATAAATCAACTTACAATACATTTAAATTCAACCATTTCCTCAGAGACCATTAAGAAATATAAAATATATGCGTAACGGTAAACTTAAAAATTCAAACTACTACATCAATACTATTGTTAATGATAAATAAATAAAGGAAGGAAGACAGATGGAAATGAGAGAGATAGGATATGTTTAAGTGTAGAGATATAAAGACATGGTATATAAGGTAATAAATGATGTAAATATAAATAAAAAATAAAAATAAAAATAATTGTTTCTACTTTAGGCACAAGGCCAGCAATTACCCAGTGCATTACTGGTACTTTATTTTAAAAATAAAAATAATGATGTTAATACAAATGTTTTTAAGTTATTCATACATAGTTGTGAAGTTTGTGGTAATTTGATATGGTAATAAGTTCTAGACGTGTAAAAAGGAATAAGGAGAAGAAAATGGATTTAAGTTGGTCTAAAGTTCAGGAACTTAGATGCTGATTTATGCCGGCAAAAAATAGTTCGCTCAATTCTACTGTTAAGAAAGGTTTTACTAAAATTAAAAATTTGGAAGAGCTCCATATTACAGAGCCTACAATGGGACGTACCAGTTTGATAGGCTTTAGCAGTATTTTCCAGCTGATCTGGTATTTAGTGCCTGCATTTTTGAGTTGCCATATTTTATTCGTGAGAGTTGTTGTATTTGATTGGTTCTTATTAATCATAGAATGTCTGTGCACATACCACCGTTTTTTGAAAACATCAGCTGTGGAACCAATGTAGTACCATGCCAAATTACCTGAGTTGCTAGTACATAAGTATATTACGATTTCTCAAGGCATCTGTTTAGTAGAGGGCAATTGTCGGGTAAGTGGCAATTGCATAGAAATGCTTTCCTATGCGCCGGTTCTACTATATGATTTTGAAGATTGTTATGTATGGGCTGCGAATTAGATTTGTTGGTGTATTGCGGTGTTGTACTTTGGCGTGTATTTGGTTGTGTGTGTACTATATTTGGTGATATGGAACTTATATGGGGGCTACTTTGATTATGAATTCTTGTGTAGTTAATTTTGTGAATGTGCAATTCTATAGTGTTAGCAGTGGAGTATGATAGCTTTATAGTTTTTCTATTAAAGATTTTATGATATTTATGTATTCTAGGGAAGTGTTTGTCAACTAATTTAAAGAAAGTAAGAGGAAGCTTAGTTTTAATAGAGGAGTTAAATATTGGATTAAACCATAGGTAGTTTCTATTTCTAGATCTCCTATGTCCGCTAGTGGTATTAGTATTATCATTTTGCTTGTTAAAATTAGGTATATGGTGCCTATTTATACGTTTAGAACTAGGTTTGTTGATTCTATGGTTGTGGAAGGTGTCGTTAACATTAAGTGTGGTGTTATTTTTTGTATCTGGTATGTATTTGAGTCGTTCTTTGTGGCCTGCCTTAAGTAAAGCTAAGTTATAGTAGCTATCATGTTCATTAAAAATATCATGGTTAGAGGATAGGCGTGAGATTCTAAGGAATATACTATGCGCTATGGAGTTAATTATAGATCTAGGATGGTTCAAGTTATAGTCAATGTAAGCTAAATTTTCATTATTCTTATGAAAGGGTTCTATTAGTCCTGAGTTAAGGTTAAATGATACGTCTAAGAAGTTGACTTTTTTAGAGTTGGGTTCAAAAGAAATACTAAGGCCTAAGTTATTAAAGAATTTTCTAATCTTCTTCCTTAATCGTTCTAAGTTTTGGCTATTTACGTTTTTAGCTGAAAGTAGAGTATCATCTCTATAGATTCCACCTTGTAAGTTACCAAATTCCTTATGTAAGAAATATGCTATATAAATTCCAACCAAATCTGTGATCTGGACTGAGTCGTTCGATCCCATAGTGATATCGAAGTTATTCAGTCTATTTTTTCTCTCCCAGTAGCTGTTTCGAATTTAATGATAGTTCGTCTAGTGGCTAGTATTATTTTAATTTCATCTGCTGAAAGATCCGAATGATTTTGGGCAAAGGATAATGCCTTATTAAGGGTGACTGGGGAGATAGAAGAGTAGTAGTCATTTATGTCAAATTGTATAAAGTCGGACGATTCTTTATTGTCTAATGAGTTGAACCAGTCTATTGCTTCCTCCCTTCCTTTATTTATTTATCATTAACAATAGTATTGATGTAGTAATTTGAGTTTACCGTTATGCATATATTTTATATTTCTTAATGGTCTCTGAGAAAATGGTTGAATTTAAATGTATTGTAAGTTGATTTATACTTCTCCAGTATTTAGCAATTTATAGACAATTCTACCATGGAAACAATTGTAAGACTATAAATAAATTTCCTTGTTTGTTTTGTCAACCATGTTATTCTTAACTTTTATATATATATATATATATATATATATATATATATATATATATATATATATATATATATATATATATATATATATATAATGCAGTCTAAGGTATACTATGAATGAAAAAAAAAAGATATTGACATGGTTGAAATATCTTTGATCATGGATCTGCTCAATCAGAACTAACCTAAGGCCAAATAACAAACAATTTCAATGAATTTACCTTTGATAAATGTGTTTGCAATTTATTCTTAGCTGTTTGCAGGTCTTTAATCCGGTCAGTTAAAGCCTGATTCGTCCCATTCCACTGTTGCCACATATCATTGCAGCATTTTTGAAGCAGTGTGTTGACTTCATTGCATAGGTGTTTAGAAGAAGCCCGCTCTGTTTGACATTGCTTGATATTATTATTGGTAAACATACACCATGTTTCTGGAACTGATGTCCTACAAAACACACACAGAGATATAATAATAATGAAAATTATTGTGTACAGTGCTCAGGTGCACTATATGATCACATTTTGGTTTATGTGAATATATAAGCAGTAAAAAAAGAATGTCAGCCTTCTTCTTACTCTACTTAGTTCCAGCTGAGTATACATGTGTGTATACAGCTGTATGTTTCTTGGTGTATTTTCTGTAGGAATATCTCTCTCTCTCTCTCTCTCTCTCTCTCTCTCTCTATATATATATATATATATATATATATATATATATATATATATATACCCAGCCCACACTGTAAAGTGGATGTGTATATATACACCCAGTGAACGTATATATATATATATACACCCAGCCCACACTGTAAAGTGGACGTGTAGGCGCCACAGAAGAAAAGCACCCAGCACTCACTGTAAATGAGGTTGGTGTTAGGAAGGGCATCCAGCTGTAGACATCAAGCCAGAATCAGTTCCTGTATGAGCAAGACAAGGCCAGCCGACTGGACACTGCGCACAACAGGACAACCCGTCTAACCCATGCTAGCATGGAAGAACGGATGTAAAACGGTGATGATGATGAAGATATACATATATATACATATATATATATGTCATCATCATCGTCGATTAACGTCTATCTTCCAAGCTAGCATGGGTTAGACGATATATATATGGAGGAACATGGCTTAGTGGTTAGAGCATTGGCCTTGCAATCGAAAGGTTGTGAGTTCAATTCTCATACTGGGTGATGTATTGTTTCCTTGAGCAAGACACTTTATTTCACATTGCTCCAGTTTACTCAGCTGTAGAAATGAGATGATAGGACTGTGGGTCCCTATCATTCCACTGCAAAGTGGTCGTGGAGGTACCACGGCAAAAAAGCACCCAGCCCACACTGTAAAGTGGACGTGTAGGCGTCACGGAAAAAAAAAGCATCCATCACTCAATGTAAATGGGGTTGGTGTTAGGAAGGGCATCCAGCTGTAGAAATCAAGCCAGAATCAGTTCCCATCCCACCCTTGCAAGCAGGGAAAAGTGGACGTAAAATGATGATGATATATTAGTTTAATGCATGACATACATACATACACACACACAGATATAAATATATAATGCAATGAGTTACTGCCCGACAGCAAGAGCTCATCTGTCAGGCAGTATCTCATTACAATATCTACACTCTACTTTCTTAAGTATTGAGTACTAAGCTGAACAATGATCTTATTAGTGTAAACTGGTAACTCCCAACATATATATATATAATCCTCATCATCATCATCATTTAATGAAGAACCGTGTTTTGTTCACACTTGCTTTCTACGGCTGGATGCCCTTCCTAAAGCCAATCACATTTACTGTGTGAACTGGGTGCTTTTTGCCATGATACCCACACAACCACTTTACAGTGTGGACTGGGCGCGTTTTGTTGTGACACCTACATGCCCACTTTACGGTGTTGGCTGGGTGCTTTTTGTTGTGACACCTACAGGACCACTTTACAGTGTGGGCTGGGTTCTTTTTGTTGTGACAACCTAAGGTTGATGTGAACAGAAGTGGTTGTAGGGGCACAGGAGGTGTATGGAAGGGAGTGTATAGTAGTTAAGAGGTGCCTACTAGATATATGTTTCAATCCGTGTGCATGGGAAGACGGGTCTTCTGTATTACAGCATAACACCAAAGATCTCAATTTTGTGTGATTGCTTTTGAGAGGTGTTATTGCTCAAGGTCAGTTTTTATCATCTTCCTGGGTCTTCCTTCTCTATAGCTTCCATCAACTTTGATTGTCCTGCACCTTTTTATACAGCTGTCATCCTTCATACATATCACAGACCATACAAATGCATCTCCTCTACAGCATACTGCATCTGATACCTCTTATCTATCTCAGTTCATTTACACTTTGCCATTCATGTATATTACTATTACACATGCATTGGAGCTTGCAGGCTTTGTTACTTTCCAATCTTTGCAGGTCTTCTGCACACAGTGCCTAGTTCTCACTACCATACAACATTGCTGTTTGTATACATGCATCATGCAATCTGCCCTTCATTTTAAGGGAAACTCCAAATTACTGTTTAATAAAAGATAATCCTCTATAGGGTTAAAAATTGACTTATAAAAGATGTAATTTTAATCCTTTAGAATATGGTATATTTTCAAGATTTATTTTAGGGGAAAATAGCATCTTCAGTGCAGGAAAATATGGTACTTACCAGTGCTACAGTAAGGTACGTTAAATTAAATTTATGCCTAGCTAAAAAGAATCCTTATTGTAATAAATTCTTTCTTTCATCACTTACGTGTTGTCAATCTTATCAACACCATTTTGATATGATAAGTTGGTTGACATATTACGAAGCTGGAAAGCATTTTCATCAAGGTTTTGTGCCAGAAATTTATTTCCACTGTCCTTCTCAAGTTCAAGTTGAGCTGCACGATTCTGACTAAAATAATAAAGGAAGAGAGAAGAAATACTAAATAAAGGAACCAAATAAAAAGTATAAATAAATGACAGTTTAATCGAATGTTTCAGGAAAATGATATTCATTCCAGTGTATAATCTAATAAGAAATGGAGAAAAATATAAACAGATATTCTAGAAAAAATGAACAAAAATGCTACTAAATGAGAGAGAGAGAGAGAGAGAGAGAGAGAGAGATGGAAGACATAACTAAATACTAATAAACAATTAGTCTATTCCTCAAATGATTCTGCTATTCTGTCATCTAGTTTGCAACAATCTCTATTATAATAACTGTCCAGACTTTTTGTCATACAAACACTAAGATGTGTCAAAAACGTTCTAAAATTTTCAAATTTTCATTTAAAATTCATATAATACAAAGGCAAGCCGAAAGAGGGGGGGGGGGGGGGGGGGGGCAAATGTTCTAAAATGTATTCTCTGTCAGTAGTATTGTCAATCTGTATTTCACTCTGTCAGATCATCATCATTGTTTTTACCTCAACTGTTTCTACCATGCTGGTATAGGTTGGGCAGACTGAACCTTCCTCGTCTCACGCTAGCTTATGTGCAGAAATGTAATCTGATATCAGTTCTTTACAGCAAAATGAACTAAAAAATGTAAACGTAAGTGTCTTGTCTAGAAAAACAACAAAATATCCACAGAAGATTTTAATCTCACACTACATGAGTTATTGACTCTTACTTTACCCCCACATTCCTTGCTAGCAGGGAAGACAGATAAACAGATGCCTGGTAATGATGACATCTACATAGAAACTATTTTAGAAGCAAATCAGTTAAGTTTTATATATATATAAAAAAAAACCTGCAACTTCAGCTTCATCCGATGATGTTGACCAGTTCTCCTTTTCGGGTAATGTTTTCGATGCTCAGAGAGTGGGATTGGTCGAGTGCAAGGCCTTTCCCCACTTAAAAAAACCTTCAAAACACAGACATTCGCTTGTTCAGGATCTGTTACAGGTTCGTGTGGCTGGCGGTAGCCTAAAAGTGCACCATTTTCTATAATCTGACAAGCGATTGCAATACTCTTAGCAGAGTTTGCAGCCATCATATATATATATAAAGAGAGAGATTCATACAGAAATCAGTTAAGATGCAAACCGATTCCCTCATTCACTCATGTATAATGAGTTCCTATGTGTTGCAACTTTTTCTTGGTTTTTTCACAGTTTACTTAACTATCAAATATAGATACATTATCAGAGAATATTACCAATATAATGCACCAACGAAAATTTCTCTATCATCATACCACTTTATGTTAAAAAACTGAATGCAAACAATAGCTTCCAAAGTCATCTCCCAACCCCAGGAGCTAAGGAATGTTTACACATGACATTGTAGAAACCATAAAAGAATCCCCAAACCCTTTCTTGTTGCACTTTGTCAGCCAATGGTAAAAAGAATCAAGACAAGATCTGATCCCATTAATAATTTTACTCACCTTAATTGCATTGTTACCTTTTCAATTATTCCTCGTAGTTTGTCCTGGCATAATTTGATAGTGTCCACCTCCTGTTATTTCAACAACAAAAAAATAATTTATATATTTATTTAAATAGTTCAGGTCTTTTAAATTTTATTTATCATTATTTATTCATTTTTAAATAAGCAATATATAAATAATTAAATTTGCTAGGGTAAAATTCTATCGTTATCTTAGCACCTTTAATCTTCTATGCATTGTTTAAATTTGTGTATATATATATATTGTATATTTGTCTCTGTATGGTAAACTTTACATATATATCCATGGTATCTATGTAGGTAAGATGAAGTAGTAGGAGTTAACAATTTGGCCACAATTATACAGAGCAGAGCTGAACTGAGATATAAATCATCAACATAATCAATTCAGCTAACTCTCACTCCAATGATTTAACATTTGAAGGTTTCCTGAAAATTACTTAAATTACTTACTTTGATCAAATTCTTTTCAGGCTCATCACATACCAATTCAATGCCACGTCTCTGGGCTCTACTGTAAAGACATTCTCGCACCAAATTTAGTGGATTTTCAGTTTCAATCAGAGTTTGTTCAGCTATTTGCTTTGCATTTTTCAGTTCTGATGTAGAAGCAACAACATTATCGATTTCATGAAGAAGCTCATTTTTCCAGAAAACTATGTCACAAATACGTTCTCCCAATCTTTTACCACAATCTGACTGAGTACGTTTTGTTTTCTCGTCTGCTTCTTGACACAGCCTTACAGTATCTAGCCTCAGTCTTTCTGCCCCACTTCGAAGATAGTCAGAAGTAGAATAATTAGTTTGGTTAAAACGTTCCCACTCATTTGGAGTGTAATGTGTATATAAGGATTTATTTGCTGAGTAAGAGAGAGGAGAAGACTTAAAGGAATCAAAGTTGGCACGTCCAAACGAAAACATTACGTTCCTATTCAGAGGCTGTATATTTTCAGCTTTTTTAGGTAGGTTATATGTATTTAGCCAGGGCACTTGTGTTAATGAACGGTGAAATTGAGGTGGATTAGGATAACAATCCTGAACTCTTAAGGATGAATTCTGTCGAGCAATTGTTGGCAAGGAATAGGAGCCATTGAAATTTTGACTGGCACCAAAACTATACTTAGCTTTCTGTGTATGTCCCAGAAATTCCATTTCAAAATGAACCTGAGATATAAATGAAAATTTCAGTTAGATTATTCATTTGTTCATATGTTGAAATGCACCAGGTAAAAAAAAAAAGGAAAAAAAAGAAAAAAAAAGAAAAAAAGAAAGAAGTCTTTATGTTATTAATGACATCATCATCATTGTTTAACATCTATTTTCCATACTTGCATGGGTTAGACAAGCTGTCATGTTATGAGGCCAGAAAAGTCAGGTGACTCATATTGTCCATTTTGGACTTCATTTTCTATAACTAGATGCCCTTCTAATTCCAACCACTTTACAAAGTGAACAGGCTGTTTGTACACTTACACACACACACACACACACACACACACACACACACACACACACACACACACACACACACACACACACACACACACATAGCATAGTTTATTTAATGCCAAAACATCCATTAGGAGAATACAAGCTAGACAAACCAATATAAGAAAGTTTCTGGAATTAAAAAACAATATTGATTATCTCAATAAAATAAAACGACCAATATTGAAAGAAATTTTTTCATTGGAGGGATTCTTTCAATATAGGGAAAACATTTACTAAACAAAACTCTGATCAAGCTTTGTATCATTAGAAACCAGATTCTTTATAAAAAGCATTCAAATAATTAAAAACAAAAGACACATACATGCACACACATAAACACTTGCACACAAAATATAATTAGAGTCTGTTTCAAAAAGACCTCCCACTAACTGTACACAAACACTTTTTATTATTCTGTCTCCCCAGGTGATAGATTGGCAGAATTGGTAGAGCAGTTGATAAAATGCCATTGAGGTATTTGTTCTGGCACTTTATATTCTGAGTTCAAATTCTGCGATGGAAAACTTATCCTTTCATCCTCCTAGGATCAATAACAAAAAATACCAATCAAATATTGGGGTTGATTTTATCAATTTTCCACTTCACCCAAATTTGTTAACCTTGTGCCTAAATTAGAACTCTATAGGGAGAGTGAATAGACAATAACAGTAGAGCATTGGACAAAATGTTTTTCAGTATTTAGTTATAACTCTTAAAGTACTGAGTTAAAATCCTTTGCCTTTCATCTTTCTGAGGTCAATAGAAATAAGGTGCCAGTAAAGTACTGGGTCAATATACTCAACTTTCCATTTCCCCAAATTGCTGGCCTTGTGCCTAAATTAGAAATCATTATTCTATCTCTTCCTCTCTTTCCTTAATCTAAACTCTTAATGATTATGCCACCCAGGTAGTAGACAATCACATCAATTAATAATATACATCACCATCTACAAGTAAGAGAAACTAATGTTTCTAGGTGCAGCTATGATTCACTGAAGTAGCAAGCCAAAGTTGACATTAGCTTTTGTTGTTGTTGTTTTATTTTCTATGGATACCAGCCACAATGTTTAGACCCAGAAAAATTAGAATGGTTAAGCTAATCAATAAAATCAATAGAAACCAATATTGATTATATGAAACAGAACATCGATTTACTTGAGGCTCTGTTCAATCATTGTGTATGGGTCTTAACTTGAAATAAAACACAAATATATATATACATATATATTTGTGTCTGTGCATATATAATGCAACTCAAAAGGTTGGGGAACTGTGTGTGTCAGATAATAATGCAAAATTGGCAACAGGTAAAAAAACTTTACAGTTATTGGCTGTTGAAATGAACATCCACATATGGACATGTTTACATATGGACATGTTTACCTTTCACACACATATATATACATATGTATGTATATATATACTTTGGGAGGGTTATGCTGCCAATAAAAACACACGCACTTGTTGGGTTTCACTTCAATTTATTATAAACTCTCAGTCGGATAGTTTGATAAGCAGATGGTTGTTTAGTTGTTGATTGTTAAAGCTCATTCATCACACATTCTGTGACCTCATCAGTGACTACTTTAGTTGTTATTGTGTCTCCCCTTTTTTTCTGTCCTACACCATCTTGTTTATATAAAGGATAAAGGATAAAGATCCCATTACTCCTTGTGGAGTTGTAGAGGCACCGTGAAATGATGCGTCTAGGGCACTTTTAAACCTGCTGGGGCCCAACCCTGTCCAGGTCTGAACACGGATGATTTTTCTATAGAGAAAGAATCAACCCCAGTACTGGACTGCTACTTTTTTTATCAACCTCGAAAGAATGAAAAGCAAATTTGACCCCAGCGGGATTTGAATTCAGAGCGTGCAAAGAGGTGGGACAAATACTGTAAAGCATTCTATCCTATGTCTTAACAACTCTGCCAATTTGCCGCCTACGAGGGCATTCTGAGAAGTTCCTGGCTTGAGCGCTACTACAGAGGCCTGGACGAAGGCCCAACCTTCCAAGTTCTTTTTACATGGCTTAGAAAAACTGAAGGACTGCTGCAATAAGTGTGTGTATCTGAGAGGGGAATATGTTGATTGAAATCATAATTAACTGATCCTCCTGTATTTTCTTTTATTCAAAGCCAGGAACTTTTCAGCACCCCCTCTTGTGTGTGTGTGTGTATATATATATATATATGTGTGTGTGTGTGTGTGTATATACACATATATATATATATATATCCCTCACTTACCATTCTTACCACCTCTCTTGCCGTTATTTGTTCAACCTCCTACCAGCAGCCAACATATCTTTGCTCATTGTCTCCAACATTTCTCCCTTCTATACTATCCTATCACTCTGCCTTCCCCTATCACCCTCATCATCATACATCTCTTTCCCTCTTAATCACCACTACCACTTCTACTTTTCACTACCACTTCTACTTTTCACTACCACTTCTACTTTTCACTGTCACTCACATTTGCTTTGGAACAAGCATCTCTATAAAATGCACTCAGTACACTCTATGAGGTTGTTAGCATTGGAACAGTAAAATAGAAAGAATTCTTCAGTCACATCAAGGATGATGACAATCCCTTGAGTGCTAGTTCCACAATAAAACACACCCACTTCACTGTCAAGTGATTGGTCTTAAGAAGGACATGCAACTGTAAAACCCATGCCAAAAGTGGAACATATTGAATGAAATGTGTTGCCTCAACCTGTTGAAAAGAATGTAGCTCCGAATAAACAGTAACATATGGTGCCACAATAAAATGTACTTGGTAGCAGGTGGGAACATTTTATAAGTGAGATGCTAAAGAGTTGAAAAGACTCTTCAGCTGTATCAATGATATGACATCCTCTCTGGTGCTGGTGCAACAAAAAAATGCACTCAGTAGAGCATGGGAACATATATTTGCAAGATGTGGGTCCTCCTGGCCTATCTGACAGGTCAGTAGCTCTACAGAGAAGATATAACAATGATGTTGATATATATTGTAGCACAACTTTTGATAGAATAATTTTGTGAACCTATTCTCATCAGTTGGATGAGAACAGGCTTCCAAAATTATTCTATGAAAAGTTGTTTGAATGGTTAAGAAGCTTGCTTTGTAATCCATTAAGCCATTAAGTCCTGGGTTTGATCCTACTGTGCAGCATCCTTGGTAAGTGTCATTTACCATAGTATTTGGTTAATCCAAGCCTTAGATGAAAATTGCAGGGAGTCTCATCAGATATGTGTATTGTGTACACATGATAGCGTGATTGATAAAATAAGCACAGACATGGCAAAATAAATACTTAGGTCAATATGATCAATGAAATTCCTTGAAGGATGTATCCCAACATTGCTGCAGTCTAATCAGTGAAACCAATTAAAGGATATAAGAATAAAATTTACACCTACCTTAGCCAAATTATAACAACTCAACTAAGTAAAAAATAAGAAATAAAATGGCTAATTACCAAGGACTGGCAAGTCTTTTTGGAAGCTATGTTTCAATTGCACCTAAACATTAAGACAAGAGCTCATTATCAATACATCATGACAGCAATTTTTAATCTTATGGAGCAGAAACATGGAACCTCCCAATAACTCTCACAAACAAGTTAAATATATTTGCATGTGTGCACATAAAAAATGTATCTATTTTATAATTAAGAGAAAGATGAAAAGAAAATAATATGATACATTTGAATGGTTCTTATTTCTGTCTGAGTATGATCAGTCATCAGAATATTACAATGAATAATTAATACTGTTTGTAAACAATTTTGCATTCAAGAATGCCTCTCATTGAGTTTCTTAATGGAAGGTGGCTTAATCATGAATGATTAATTATTCGCGATGGTCTCATTGTAGAGAAAACACAACAGCAATAACAAAATATAAAACACATTAAACTAATCTATATTAAACAGATTGGTGATGAGATTATTGGTTTATAATAAAAAATAATATTAATTTCTTTGTGAGAGCACACTTTTGCTATTATTACTACTGATGGTGATAATAATGATGTGATACAAAGGCAATTGAAATACAATACATTTAATCCTTTCTTTGATTAATGACCCTTGGTGAATTCCTTTACAAGGATGATTGCCATGGAATTTTTATGAGGAGAAAACTTCAATAACAAAACACCCTACCATTGGGTGACAGTGTGGTGGAAGTGTGACACCCGCAGAGGGACTAGAGTTAAGTCAATGGTGATTCATACTCCATGTTGAGTAGAAAAACATCATATCAATTGTCAGGATCAAGAGTTCATTAGATGAAAAACTGCAGCATGCACTGATGAGTTACACCAGATGCATGTATCAATGACAAGAAAAATTCATGTAGGCAACCTAACAGTCAGCATAGATAGACAGATTTAAAGGGAGAACATAAAACTGGTCTCCTTCGGGAATTTTTTTTTTTTTTTTTACAAGAAACCAAGTTATATGATATATATAAACAAGTTCCCTCACACTTGCTTGGACACTCAGAATATAAAGAACTGTAGCAAATACTACAACATAATATGTCGAACATTTTAACAATTTCACATATCCACAGCCTGAGAAAGTACTTTATTTTATCAACTCTGGAAGGATGAAAAGCAAAATCGATATCAGCAGGACTTGAATTCAGAACATTAAGAGCTGGAACAATTTGCTACAAAGTATGTGTAAGTGTGTCTATGTTTCTGCCTGCAAAAATATTTTGTAATTAGAAATACTTGAAAATACAACCTCATGACTAAATGATGGTGATGATGATGATATATGATAAATCTATACTTGTATATATACAGTATAGAGCTAATTGAGTATGAGTACTTAGGCATGTAAACATGTCAAATTTATGTATGTCTAAAACACAACTAGATACCGATTCTATCACCCACTTCCATAATTCTTCTTCTTCTTCTTCTTCTTCTTCTTCTTCTTCTTCTTCTTCTTCTTCTTCTTCACTCACTTATTCCTGAGCAGAGTCCTCACCCCCCCTCCCAATGGGTCCTGTCAGAAGCAACTATCTCTAACTGATCCAGCTGGATCCCCAAGCGAGACCAGCCAAGCTCGATGTTATCCAACCATCTTGCTCAAGGTTTACCCCTGGATCTCTTGCTAGTTGGTTTTGCCTGTAAAATCTGTCCAGTAATTCTTTCCTGAGACATTCTAACTACATACCCATAGTATCGGAGCTGTGATGTCTCAATTCAGAGAAGTAGTGCTCTACCTGGAGTGACTCTCTGATCACTGAGCTATGCACTCTATCAAGTAACGTTACTCCAAAGACCCTTAGGAAGAAACCCATTTCAGATGCTTGTATTCGCAATCATATTCTTTCGGTCATTACCCAAGATTCATGACCACAGGTAAGGGTTAGTACAAATACCGAATTAAAGATAGCATGTTTGGCATTTTATACTTACCACCCTTCTTCTGATTACTGAATACTACTAATCCAAAACTCAGCTAAATACTTTGGCTCTTATTTGTTTTTGTATGAAATTTTGAACCCTACCTGTAACCTTTTTTTATTTTCCTTTTTAATGGTTTTCAGTTGTTTAAGTTTTGAACATCTAAAAGTAAAAAGAAAAAAATCTGCAGGAAAATAATTTTGAAAAATTTTTTTTTAAATCAGAAATTGATTAGGGTTCAGGAATTTACAACAGTGGCTGGCATTAGGAAAGGCATCCATCTATAGAAAACTATGCCAAATATGGAATGTATGAGTAAGATGAGGGCTCTCCAATCCATCCAGTCTTGGACCATTATAACCTGTACAACTGCTCGCATAGAATGTGAACATAAAATTATGATGGTGATGATAATATATTTAGCAGAAATGTAGTTTGTTGGTTGTGATATGTCATATGTGTGACTGATGTTAGGGAAAGCAATTTCTTCAAAGCATTGGTATTCAGTGAATAGACCAACAAGGAACCAAGACTGCTAATAATATATTTATTCTTTGCTACACCTTACTTTACTACCTTGTTCTTCACTGTTGTACACATCCTAAATTGGTTTGAGAAAGGGGCAAGGTTGGGAATGGGGCCAGTAACCTCATAAAAAATACCATATTACAGGAAGATTCTTTTCCATGGAATACAACAAATCCATTTCAAAACTGGAATATGCAGCACTTCAAAATGATATTTTCATTAACGTATGAGTAAACTATTCACATTGAAGGAAAGTATTTTCTTTGATATGATTGACTAAAACCCTTTACTCTAGTAAAGGAATCATATTTAAAGCTGTATACAGCTATGGTACGACCACACTTGGAATTTGTATCATCAGTCTGGAACCCCTATCTTGCTCAGAACATTGACCTGGAAACTGTGCAGAGACGTGCAACCAAGTGCACACCCTCCATCAGACACCTACCATACTCTGAACGCCTTGCTTCCCTGGGCATGGATTCATTGAAGCTCCGACGTCTGGCAATGGACTTGGTAAACACCCACAAAGTTATTAACCATCTTGCCAACAACAACCCTTTTTGATCTCCATGTGTCTAACACACGTGGACATGCCTACAAAGTCAGAAAACAGCACAGCTCCCATGACTTTCGGAAACATTTTTTCATGCTTAGAGTTGCTGAAGCATGGAACAAACTGCCTGCATCAGTTGTTAGCTGCTGAGACACTGCATCCTTTAAAACCCTCATGCTTCCCGAAATTCGCCAAAACTACACCTGATGTACCCCTTCCATATACATGCACACATGTGTATATCATGACTCATGCACTGTTCATTTTCCTGACGTTTGTACATTACCCTATGTACTATACATACACTTTTGATGAGTTGTAGTGCACCTGAGCACTGTACACAATATTTTCATTATTATCATATATAGCGTGGAAGATAGACGTTAAATGATGATGATGATGATGATGATGATGATATATATATTTTTTTTTTATGGTAAAGAAAGTTGTTTTTTGCTATACATCAAGACTGAGAGAGAGAGCTGAACAATTAAAGACAGTGACATATTTCTATTTTCTTTTAATTTTTTCTTACTTCAATATTTTCAATATCTCTCTCTCTCTCTCTCTCTCTCTGCTTCTCTTTCTGCACACACATATAGACATAAATCTATAATTGTTTTTCTATTTCTCCTTTTCCACTCTTACTTCTTTGTGTCTTTATTTAAAACAACAAACACAATAATAACAACCATGTAGACAGGTTAGTGGACCATACAAGAATCATCATCGTCGTTTTACATCAGCTCTTCCAGCACAGGTTTTGTCATCTCTTCTGTGAGCTTCAGTGATTTAAGATCATTTCTCACAATGCCCCACAACTTTATCTGTACATCTATCAATAGTTGTCTTTGTTTTTGTTTTGAATATATGTTTTATCCCATTTGTAAAATAAGTTGGATTACTTTGAATAAATAATTGTTTCTACTTTAGGCACAAGGCCAGCAATTATCCAGTGCATTACTGGTACTTTATTTTATCGACCCCGTAAGGATGAAAGGCAAAGTCAACCTCGGCGGGATTTGAACTCAGATCGTAAAGGGACGTAACTATGCTGGAAAGCATGGCGTCCAACCCTCTACCGATACTGCCAATCCACCGCCCTGAATAAATAATGAATGAATATTACATAATTTATTTACTAATATTACATAATTTACTAATAATTTACTAATAATTTACTAATATTACATAATTTATTTACTAAATTTCGTTATTCTTGATTAAATATAAATAATTTTGTGGCTTATTTTAAGATTCACTTCTTTAAAATTTTCAAATGTCAACACTTCCAGTTAGCGATCGCTTAAATAAAAATTCATATATTTCCGTCACTAATTTTCTCCTAATGCAGTTCATATATAATATCGTCTTTTTTTAATGTATCATGGATTACGTTACTGATTACATAAGACAATGTAACGCAGTCTTCGTTCAATTTCTGTATATATTGTCAATTACGATTTTATTTGATGGAGGCACATGGCTTAGTGGTTAGAGCATTGGCCTTGCAATCGAAAGGTTGTGAGTTCAATTCTCAGACCGGGTGATGTGTTGTTTCCTTGAGCAAGACACTTTATTTCACATTGCTCCAGTTTACTCAGCTGTAGAAATGAGATGATATGGACTTGAGTCCCTATCATTCCACTGCAAAGTGGTCGTGGAGGTGCCACGGCAAAAAAGCACCCAGCACTCACTGTAAATGAGGTTGGTGTTAGGAAGGGCATCCAGCTGTAGAAATCAAGCCAGAATCAGTTCCCGTCCCACCCTTGCAAGCAGGGAAAAGTAGACGTAAAATGAAATGATGATGATGATGATATCATATCTACATTCATATATACTTGTGTATAATATCAATATACACACTACACATGCTAGTAGAAAACCACTGAAAGGGTGGTTTTTCTGCTAGTTACTATAATTGATTTAAGCAAGTGTAAAACGATATTGGGGGAAAGCAGAAGCAACAAAAAGAATTTAGTGATTCAAGCATCTTCACATAGAATGTTGTAATCAAGGAATTATTTAGATAAATATTATCTTACTATCCACCCTGTTATTTTTGATAGGTACTATGCTAGTAAAATAATGATATTCCAGTGGTTAAGTCATCAGTTCCCTATACTTAACAAATCAACATTGTACTTTTATCATTTGCATGGGAAAACTGAAGTGCACTGGTGCAGAAATTTAAATAATTGTAATGATGATGGTAATGGAGTTTTTTTGTATTAATGACAGGAGGGCAACAGATGAACACCACTTGTTGAAACATGAGTGTCTTCTTTATTTTGTAATCATGAGGTTGTTCACTAATGAGGTGTAGTAAGGGTAGTGGTGGTGGTGGTGATGGGGGATAGTAGTAGTATCAGTAGTAGTAGTGAAGGTATTGGTGGTGGTAGTACTAGTATTAGTAGTGTTGAGGTAGTAGTAGTAGTAGAAGTAGTAGTAGTAGTAGTAGTAGTAGTAGCAGTAGCAGTAGCAGTCAACTGATTCATGGAATAGATATGATGTATTTAATTGTATCAGCTTTATGATAAATGAACAAATATCTCTTTTTTTCTTTCAGGTGTAATGAAGTGTAGCTTGGTGTAATATGGTGTGATATAAAATGTGTGTGTTACAATGTTAAAGCAAATTATTACAAGGATGTGTACTTGCTTGTTTTCATGCTTCAAATAGCCTGTTATGCTTCAACACTTTCCTCATGAATATTTCAATAGGTCTATGGCAAGTGATATAGAGCAAGAAGAATACCAACACTGTGTTGCTGTTTTAACACCCCATTTGAAGTGATATCCATTCATTTGTAGCACTAATACTCTTGGTTACAGAGGTAGCTTTTATGGGTGATAAAGCTTGCCTATATGACCAAATTTTCAAAACAATGTACCATATCATGATGTCTCATGTCATGCTTTGAGCCCTTCACTCCTGGTGGAGTTGTAGGAGCACTGTCATTACATATGGTGTGTCTAAGGCATTTAAAACCTGGTGGAGCCCATCCCTCTCCAGGTTTGAATACAGACAATTTCTTCCAAAGAAACAAAGAGAGAGAAGTGAGAAATAGAGTATAGAGGAAGAACTGATCACCTTATTGAACTGGTACTTTATTTATCGTCCTCAAAAGGATGAAAGGCAAAGTTGACCATGACAGGATTTGAACTCAGAGCATAAATAGCCAAAATGAATACCGTGGAGCATTCTGTCTGCTGTTCTAACAACTGTGCCAATTTACCACCTTTCCATGATGTTTTATATAGACTTACAAAAATGTATAATGTAGCATAGTTGTTATATATATACATTCCAAGCCAGTCAATTTCTTTTAGTTAAGACAAAGCACTAATATACTCATATGAACCTCTTTGTTGTCAATTGTAAGTTATTGTCGCAATGTTATGCATGTTTATGTTGGACCTCTGTCATTTCTGATGGTGAGGAAAGCAATTTCCCCAAAGCATTGGTATTGAGTGAATAGACCAACAATCTGCTCATGAAATTAACATGCAAGTGGCTGAGCATTCCACAAACAAATAAGAAAATTATAAGATAAGATTCTGTTGATAGGGTGAGACAGATGACACTCTTCACTCAGTTTTTTCTTCAACTTTAGTCAGAAAATTTTCTTTTTTAAGGTTTAGCTGAAGTTAAAAAAATGCCTGGAGTCTGTAGCATACAAAGAGAAAGGCTGCAGGTACAACAGCCCCAGGCAAGTGGTAGGGGCACCCAACCAAAGAGTCACAAAGAAGAATACCGTTAAAGAGGAGCATTAGATGTTTGAATAAAAATAATTAGAAGTAAGAGATGGTATGAATGCAGTAGAGGATTGTAAAAATGAAGTAGCTGAATTATTTTGGGAACTGGACTTAATCTTTCCAGTGCCATAGACGTGATAACTTGTCCTATCACATATGCATTCCAGTGCCATGGACGAGATAACTCGTCCCAACATGTTTGAACTATTTTCCAACAGTTTATAACTTCAAGGCTAGGTGGGGTTACTAGTTTATTGATGTGACATTTATTAATCATTCAGATATGTGTTGTTAATAAATGTTTGTTAAAAAAAATAGTCATTTTACTGAAAAAAAAAAAAAGCGGCACAGCAACTGTAGCTGTGAAAAATGTACGAGGCAGTCAACAGGTTAATAAACATGGTTGATTTTAAGTATTTTGAATGAAGTGTTTATTTCATGTTCCATCTGTTTTTACATATTCAAAACATTATAATATCATAGGATTATAATATCATAGGAACAAGGCCAAACATTTGGAGGGAAGGTCTAGTTGATTAGATCCACTCTAGGATTTGAACTCAGAATGTTAGGAGCATAACCAAATACTGCTATCTATTTTATCTGATGCTCTACTAGTTATACCACCCCAGCCATAAAAAAAAACAGTTTAAATTTCCAAAATGGTGCAGTTTTGAATAGTGTAATTGTATTTTGATATAAACATATTGCAGTATTATACTATATAGTGATGAAGAAACAGTTTGCTCATGAAATTAACATACAAGTGGCTGAGTATTCCACAAACTCATGTACCCTTAATGAAATTCTCAGAGAGATTCAGAGGGTGACAAGGCTAGCCTTTTGAATTATAGATACAACTCATTTTTACCAGCTGAGTGGAGTGGAGTAATGTGAAATAAAGTGTCTTGTTTGCATCTATTTTCATGAGTTAGATGGGTTGTCATGTTCTCAAGCTAGATAGGTCAGATGAATTTGTCTCATTCATATGTTCCATTCTAGCATAGTTTCTATAACTGGATGCCCTTTGTAATGTTAACCATTTTACAGTGTATACTGCGTATGTTATTGTGGCACTGCCACTACTTCCTTATAGGTACACTTGGTGCATTTTATCATGGCACCAGCATAACTACTTTACAAGGTGAGCTGGATGCATTTATTGTGGCACCAGCACTATCACTTTGCAGTGTGAAATGATTGCATTTCATTGTGACACCAGCACTACCACTTTACAGTGTACACTGAATGCATTTCTTTATGACACCAGCACTACCACTTTACAGTGTACACTGAATGCATTTCATTATGACACCAGCACTACCACTTTACAGTGTACACTGAATGCATTTCATTGAGACACCAGCACTACCACTTTACAGTGTGCACTGAATGCATTTCATTGTGACACCAGCACTACTATTTTACAGTGGACATGGAATACATGTTATTGTGACACCAGCACTGCCACACTTCAACTTCTGGGAGTGCTAACATAATCTAAATCAACCCCTACTTAATTAATTCCTATAAAATAATTATGATTGATATATGTTTACCACAAGATGAATAACTAAATCCTACTTGATGTTTCTTTTCCAGAGGAAGTAGTGACTAAACTGATACAACAGTAACTCTTTTGGTACCAAACCACTTGAAAGTACTTCTTGCTCCACAGCACGAAATGATAATATTGTCACCAAAATACTCCATCACAATTTTATGCAAGAAACTTTGCCTAGTTCTACACCAATAATGGGAAGACTAATTAATTCTAAATTCTTGAGTATTTTCAAAATTATAGGCAGCTTTTTCATTAGAAAGATGCAGGGCTAGATTAACCTTACAGCATCAAGAGATGAGAGGTACCTTTCCAAAAAAAATTTTCAAAAGAGATTTTATATATAGCATCCGAATAATTCTGCCAATCCACCACCCAAATCAAATGTCTTAATAATAATAATAATAATGAAAATATTGTGTACAGGTGCACTACAACTCATCAAAAATGTATGTATAGTACATAGGGTAATGTACACACGTCAGGAAAATGAACATTGCATGAGTCATGATATACACATGTGTGCATGTGTATGGAAGGGGTACATCAGGTGTAGTTTTGTCGAATTTCGGGAAGCATGAGGGTTTTAAAGGATGCAGTGTCTCGGCAGCTAACAACTAATGCAGGAAGTTTGTTCCATGCTTCAGCAACTCTAAGCGTGAAAAAATGTTTCCGAAAGTCATGGGAGTTGTGCTGTTTTCTGATTTTGTAGGCATGTCCACATGTGTTAGACACATGGAGATCAAAAAGGTACTCAGGGTTGTTGTTGGCGAGATGGTTAATAACTTTGTGGGTGTTTACCAAGTCCATTGCCAGACGTTGGAGTTTCAATGAATCCATGCCCAGGGAAGCAAGGCGTTCAGAGTATGGTAGGTGTCTGATGGAGGGTATGCGCTTGGTTGCACGTCTCTGAACAGTTTCCAGGAGGTCAATGTTCTGAGCAAGATAGGGGTTCCAGACTGATGATGCGAATTCCAAGTGTGGTCATATACAGCTTTAAATAGATGGCTGGAGAGCGGCTAACAAAGGTCTTGCTGAGTGATGCCAAGACACCCTCAGCCTTCTTGACAATCTTAGAGACATGCTTTGTCCAACGCAAATCGCTGCTGACAGTAATGCCCAGGTCACGTTCACAAGAAGACTTCTTGATATCAGTGTTGTGGAGGGAGTATGTGGACGCTGGGTTTTTCCTCCCAAAATGCATGGTGGTACACTTGTCCACAGCCAGCTTCAGTTGCCAGTCTGTGATCCATTGCTGCATTGTGTCCAGGTCAGATTGTAGGAAAGAGTTGTAGATTTCAGGATCAGTCCTTTTGATTCCAAGGTACAGCTTGATGTCATCTGCATATTTCAGTCTTGTAGTAATATATCATGTGAAAGGGCGGTGGATTGGCAGTATCGGTAGAGGGTCGGACGCCATGCTTTCAAGCATAGTTATGTCCCTTTACGATCTGAGTTCAAATCCCGCCGAGGTTGACTTTGCCTTTCATCCTTACGGGGTCGATAAAATAAAGTACCAGTAATGCACTGGGTAATTGCTGGCCTTGTGCCTAAAGTAGAAACAAGTAATATATCATGTGAAAGTGCATCGCTTAGTGGTTAGGGTGTTAGGCTTGTAGTAATAAAGTCATTGACTAAATTCTTGGACTGGGCAGTGAATTGCTTTTTTGTAATAAGACTAAGGCCCCCTATCATTATAACACCAGAAAAATAGGAGATACAACCTCATATGAGGTCAGATAAACCTTAATATATGTGTGAGGTGTAAATTTAATTTCAGTATTATAACATACAGAATGATCACTGGATTATATACAACAAACCCAGGACAGAATAGAATAATCATTATCATTATCATCATCATTTAACATCTGCTTTCCCTGTTAGCAAGGCTTGAACGGATCATCAGCAGACCGGGTTGGTACTCAAAGTGGAGATATTGACTTCACAGTGGGCCTGAAGCCTGCATCTCATGGTCCTGGACTCTACCAAGAGTTCAGATTGATTGATGGCCTGCAAGATTCACTTACTTATTCCAAGTGTATTTTATTGTGATGTAATGATACCAAGTGACTTGACTACTATACTGAAGTGCGCTGGAAATCTAAAGAATTGAATCAAAATTGAAATATGGTATGTTTCTAACATTCCCGTTGTAATTGTGATAAATAAACATCACTAATAATTAATCACTTCTGTAAAGACATTAAAAGGTTACCTGTAAGTATAGATATTAAGGAGTTCTAATCTATTGCATAAAAATATATGATACCAGTAAATGTTCTTTCAGAATACGTGTTAATTATTTTATTTATATACATGTTCAACCTCAGATCCCCCTTGACTGAGTAGACATATGATCAAAGGCATTGTAGTTATAAACATCTGGTCATTTTAATATAGGAAGTTATTTGGCCAATGTGTATGAAGATTAGGCTGACAATTTAAGCAAGTTGAGTGACATTACAGAAGACCCATATTGACTTCTTATGTTGACTCCACTCCAGGTTTTTTTTTATTTTTGTTATATCCTCATCATCATCATCATCATTTTACATCTGGTTTTTCATGCTTGGGTTGGATAGGTCCTTTCCTGCACACTGTCCTCAACTTGTTGCAGTCCTTTGTTATTTCCTCTGTGAGATTCAATGATTTGAGATAAGCTCTAACAATCTACACCCAGGTCTTCTGTGCTCCTCTTTACTGAAACTTCCTTTCACTTGGATTTCTTGGCACTTCTTCACCCAATGATCATCATCCATATTCATCTCATGTCTATACCAATACAGTCTTCTCTTCTGCTCATTACATCTGATTTCTCTTATATCCAGTTTTTCTCTCAGCTTATCCAAGCTATGTTGTTCACACATATTAACATTTCACATCCATTGATGCATGTTTGCTTACATATATTTATTCCAAAATGTAGCCTATTCTTCATATAAGGAAATAATATATTGAGAACAACACCACCAACAATAACAAATGTTTTCCCCCATTGAAGCAGGCTTGTGGGCCCCATGAAAGTTTCATTGTAGTTTTCATTTTACAGCAGTGCTTTATGACCAGATGTCCTTCCTATTGTCAACCCATTCAGGCATCCGTTTTGACACAAGAATTTATTGTTTTTATTACTGTTCTATGTGTGAAGGTGTGTTATCTTAGTGGTTAAGATATTCAACTCATGACCATTAGGTCATGAGTTTGATTCCCAGCAGCATGTTGTGTTCTTGAGCAAGATACTTTATATCACATTGCTCCAGTTTTCTCAGCTGACAAAAATGAGTCGAACCTGTAATTCAAGGATCATCTTCATCATGCTGAGAACTACATTAAGAGTGCACATATCTGTAGAATGCTCAACTACTTACACATTAATTTTACAAGCAAGCAGTTCTGTTGATTGAATCAATGACCACTTGTCATCGGAAACAAAGGAGGTCCAACAATGGTTCTGAACTGTATTGCTCATCAGACCCTTCTTGGGTAGTTTCAGTAACATATCAGTTATTTGTGTGAGGAGGGATTGTTAACCCTTCTTCATTTCTAGAGAAAGGGATACTGTAAAGAGAGATGAATCAACACTACTATTAACAGGTCCTTTATTTATTCACCCCAGGAGGATGAAAGACAAAGTTGCTCTTAGTAGGATTTGTATTCAGTATGCAACACAAGGGTATGGTACACATATTCTAAACAAAAAAATAGTATTGAAGTACTTCTCAAACCATAAAAAGTATATAATAATAAATTCTAGATGAAACAGTTACTAAACTGGATATAGGAGGAAATCATCATTATTATCATCATCATTGTTTAGCATTTGTTTTCCCTTCAAGCAAGAGTTGATTATATCATCACAGACTGGTCAGTATTCAAGTGAAGCCAATGACATACATTCCCACCCTTTGCTGAGTGCATTCTGTCATGGCACCAGCATTGGGGAAGTTGTCATGTCTATGGTACAGCTGAAGAGTCCTTCCAACCATTTGTTTGGCTGGATGCTCTTTCTATCATTAACCACTTTACAAAGTGTACTGGGTGCATTTATCATGCAAGTCACCAACACTAAGGAGGTTATCAAGTCTTTGACACTGCTGAAAAGTTCACCCAACTCTTGGATTGTGAGATTTTCTATGGCTGGTTGTGCTTCTTATCAGCAACCACTTTACAGTATGTACTGATGATTGATAATATATTTTGAATTGCAGTGACATGAAAACAGGAAATGAAACAACAACATAGAAATACAAGGTCTTGACCTTCATTAGCAGATACCATTGAAACTGTTACTTGATCATCAAGAGCTATGAAGTGTTGATTGGTATGGAGGATTAGGGCTGGGCAGGAGAGAACAAAATATTTTCCTTATTGATTTTCTCATTGAATATAACATTATTAATCATGTTTTACCTTGACATGAATCAAAATAAAACTTAGCTAGTATATTTTATATTTTTGTTTGTGTGAGAGAGCTTGACCTGTTGTACCAGTCTGACCTAATAGGATGTAACAGAGAGTGTTAGAAGACTAGCCGAATCATTGAGAGAATTGTCTGTCTGTAACCACAGAGTCAACAGTTCATAAATTAAATTTCTTAAGCCTTGAGAAAATTAGTGTGATGGGGTGGGGGTTATTTGGATCCAGTATTTGGTTCTGGTTTCATGACATTAAGTAGACGAGAGACAAATCTTCCTCTGGACAAGGTGCCAGTCTATCATAAGTGACATTTTCAGATTACCTAGTATGTCTTTCAAACGGCTGGGCAAACTGGAAATAAAATGTTTTGTCCAGAAATACACTGGAACAACCTTAAGTCCATTACCTTATCCTCATCATCATCTTCACCATCATCATTATCACAATCATCATCACCACCACCATCATCATCATTGTTAACATCCATTTTCCATGCTTGCATGGGTTAGACAAGTTGTTGCATTATGAGACAAATCAGGTCAGGAGACCACATCTTACTCATACAAATCTATATTTCCGATGGTTTCTACAGCTGGATGCCCTCCCTAATGCCAACCACATAGCAGTGTGGACTGGTTACTTTTTAATCATGGCACCAAAATGTCCATCTAACAGGGTGGACTGGGCACTTTTGTCATGTCACCAGCACAACACTTTACAGGGTGGATTGGGCACTTTTTATCATGTCACCAGCATGACCATCTTACAGGGTGGACTGAGAGCTTTTTTTTTGTGTCACTAATACTCTGAAATATTCCTTAATCATCAACAGAGGGAGCCTCTATATGTTAGTTGAATATTTCAACCTCATAGATAGAGACCTATGCAGATAGTGACCTATGGTAGGACTTGTTCTTTTACTTGCCAAAGCTGGTTATTATCATCATCATTTCCATGTCTGTGTTTCCATGTTTGCATGGGTTAGACAAGTCTTATCCAGTACAGCATCACTCCACATATTTTTTTCCTTTGTCATTACTTTTGTAAGGTTCAGTTTCCATGAAATCAGTTTTTACCAGCTCTGCCAATATCTTTCTTGGTCTTCTTCTTACATGGTTTACTTGTACTTGAAACTCCCAATACTTCTTAAGATAGTCAGAAACTTCAATGCACACGTTCTCTTTTTACTATGCAAAATAGTCTAATAAACTGAATTTGAATCCTGTAGGTGACACTGTCAACTTTTTTCCGTCCACGATGAGGAAATGGAGGTGGGAACTTAAATTAGGGCTGTTTGAAGCCCACTTAAAATCTGTCTTCAAACTGATCACACAATTTCCAAAGTTATTTCTCAGCCATTCTTACAACTCACTAGAGGTATGAGGGCTTGTTCTGTCTTGCTGAAATCAAAACTTATTCAGTAGAGATAAGTACATGTTTCTGGAGCTCCTTTTTGAAGTTTTCCAGGACCTCCACATCAAGTTCTTTTGTGACTGCAGCAGTGACACAATTTTCTTCAAAGAAGAATGGGCTAATCAACCTTCTCTCAGAAATTGTAGCCCAGACGATACATTCAGCCAAGTGGAGAGGTCTCACAGCCCTTTCAGTGGGTTTCCCCGACCCCAAGAACACATTCTTATTAATCTTCCCCGCTAAGTGAAAGTGGACTTCATCAGGGGTCCACAGCAGATTCAGAAAATTTGGTTTGTTCTCTATCTTCTCCAGCATTTTCTCAGCCATAGCCTTTCCCTTGGTCTTATCAGCTATAGTAAGCATTTGTTTAGTCTGTATTCTGTAGGAGTACTTCTTAAGATCCTATTTGACAACCCTTCTGCAAGTTTCTGTGAGAGACACAAGGACTGGCTTCACCTATCTAGTGATAATTTGGGGCTCTGTTTAACAGACTCTCAGACCTGTATATGCTTTCTGGGTCATCCAGATTGGGTGGGACCATCTTCAATATAGTATTGAGGTTCTCCACTCTCCCATAGGTCTCAAACTTCTTCACTTAGTTTTGTATATTAGTTTTGAAGAGAGATTTGCTTGTTCCAAAATATGTATGAAATTGCTCTTGGACCAGCTTGTATGAGCCACACTTATAGTAATGTTTCACACAGAAAATTTGGTGCTGGAGCTCCCATTGGAGTCTTGTTGTCTTCTCAAACGTTGTATCTGCTCGAAATTTAAGGTTGATTGGTTTTAGAAAATGAATATGCAGTGACAGAAAACATATTCAGGGCCAGGTTGTTTTAAGTCAAACTGTAAGTGGATTTGTAAATTTGCTTTGGATTAAATCTATGAGGCATGAGTAGATATCTAAAACCTACCATGCTAGATGTTGCTAAGCAGAATTGAGAGATTAAAATATATATTTTGAGTCAATGCACACACACACACACACACACACTATACATATATATATCATCATTTCATTTTACATCCACTTTTCCCTGCTTGCAAGGGTGGGACGGGAACTGATTCTGGCTTATATATATATATATATATATATATATATATATATATATATATATCATCATCATCATTTCATTTTACGTCCGCTTTTCCCTGCTTGCAAGGGTGGGATGGAAACAGATTCTGGCTTGATTTCTACAGCTGGATGCCCTTCCTAACACCAACTTCATTTACAGTGAATGCTGTGTGCTTTTTTGCCGTGGCACCTCCACGACCACTTTGCAGTGGAATGATAGGGACCCCAGTCCCTATCATCTCATTTCTACAGCTGAGGAAACTGAAGCAATGTGAAATAAAGTGTCTTGCTCAAGGAAACAACACATCACCCGGTCTGAGAATTGAACTCACAACCTTTCGATTGCAAGGCCAATGCTCTAACCACTAAGCCATGTGCCTCCATATATATATATTTAACCGCTTTACTTCCCTCCGAAGAAGAGATATTTTCTCGAAAATTAAGGACATTTAAATAAATCTAAGGTAAAAGACTAATTGTCAACAATATCTTTTGCATTTGCATTCTTTATTCTATGTCCATACCTGCATTGTTTTGGCTTTATTATACATATGCAAACGTTTATATATATATATATATATATATATATATATATATAAACTTTGAATACTTTGAAATGTTTTGGCCAGTATTGGCCCAGGCCATGTCTAACTTAATTGCACCACCTGGCGAAGTCTTTCAATTTAGGATTTGGGCACCATGGCCCATTCGAGAAGAGAATTACTGTTTGCGGAGACATATCCGGGTGTGGGTGGTTTGTCCAGGATTACTTGGAGGAATTTGTCCAAAGACTTCTTGAATTTTGTGTGGTCAGTTTCTGTTTTGACGTGTCCTGGTGTGATGTTGAAGAGAGCAGGGTCAATTAAGGTGAAATAATTGTGCCGTATTGTTGTTATGAGTTGCAATTTAGATTTTTGTTTGGGACGGATAGCATGGGGCCCAAGCCTTGGGTGTATTTTGAAGGTGATGCCAACATCATTTGGGCAGTGCTGATGAAACATTTTCCACATCATGCAGATAATATAACGCTCACGGTGACTTTGGAGTGAGTAAAGTTTCAGCTTTTCTAGTCGACCCCAGTAGTCAAGGTCTGACATGCCATCTATTTTTTTCGTGATTGCCCTTTGGGGAGCTTCATGTTTCATGATACTTTGTTTCGTATGGGGAGACCACAGTGGACAACAGTATTCAAGGTGTGGTCGGGCAAAAGTGGAGAAGAGAAGGATAATGGTGTGGGAATCTCTCGACTGGAAGGTTCTGCGGGCCATGTCAACTTTGCTGCTTATATGCGTGGCCCAGCTTATGTTGCTGTCCATGGTTACTCCCAAGTCTCTGATGTTGTTAGATGCCATGAGAGTTTCACCAGAGGGAAGGGAGTACGGGAGTTTCAGAGCATCCTCTTTTCCAAAGTGGATCAGTTCGAATTTGTCTTCGTTCAGTAACATGTTGTTCTTTTCCGCCCATTGGGTAACAGCCAGTAGGTCTGACTGAAGGCTTATCCGGTCATCCATACCATTGATGAGCTTTTGGAGCTTGGAATCATCAGCGAAAATTCTAATGTTGCTGTGTTTGATGATGTCAGTGATGTCATTAATATAGATGATGAAGAGAAGTGGGCCCAACACAGTGCCTTGTGGGACCCCACTACTGACTTTGGCTGGGCTGGATTTGACTCCTTCGACTACAACATGTTGGGTTCTGTTTGACAGGAAGCACTTGATCCACTGCAGCAGCTTTCCAGTGACACCAATATTGGACAGCTTTCTCAGTAGAATGTTGTGATCAACCCTGTCAAAGGCCTTGCTGAAATCAAGGTAGATAACATCAGTGTTGGAACCCTCTCCCAAGGCTCTCAAAATGTCATCAAAGTGATGCAGTAGCTACGTCAGGCAATCTCTTCCATTACGGAATCCATGCTGGTTGGAGTTCAGCATATTGTTACTCTCAAGGAAGTGAGTCATTCGCGATCTCACCACTCTTTCAAATACCTTAATGATATGAGAGGTGAGTGAGATTGGATGGTAATTCACGGCAAGGGATTTGTTTCCTTTTTTGAAAACTGGGACAACAGACTGGGATAGAAGGTTT
Source organism: Eledone cirrhosa (assembly GCA_964016885.1). NCBI lineage: Eukaryota > Metazoa > Mollusca > Cephalopoda > Octopoda > Eledonidae > Eledone > Eledone cirrhosa. Next base: position 71,320,788 of record OZ024740.1, read on the forward strand.
TCTGGCACATATCCAGCATCCAGTGAGTTTCGCCACAGATTGGCAAGAGGAGATGCAAGTTGGTGTTGACACGCCTTCAAGACACAAGCAGGGAACCTATCAGGACCTACTGCTGAATTATGCTTGATTTCCTTTATTGCCGCTAAGACATCAGGGGCGCCAAACGTTATGTCCGATAAGGTCTAATGGGGAGTAACATCGCCGATACAGCCCAGATCGGCCATATCAGGATTGCTGAAAACAGAGCAGTATTGT